>CM019150.1:129937940-130028757 GCA_009733165.1 Naja naja | reverse complement strand
AAGTATAAGAATGAAGTTTGAGCAGAAAGAGTAAGTAGATGTGTAACTGTGTGTTCAATTTTTGCATTCAATTAGAAGTCATGTACTCTACAGAGCTTTTATTTGTTTCAATACCTTTCTGCAACTATTCTAAAAGTTTTGATATAATATTAAATGAATTTAAAGGTTCAGGTAAATTGAACAAAAACAAATTTGAGAAAAAGTTTTAAGGAAAGGAGAAAAGTAGCACTGATTTCCAGAATAAAATAATCTCATACTAACTGTTGGCTGTCATTTAATGTATCTTCAAACAGCTTCCAAGGTGCCATTTAGATAAAATATGCCTCTTTATAAAACCTTTAAAAAAAACTAAATACTTATCATCAGTGAATGATGCACAGGACTCCGACATGCACCCCCATTCAAATCATAAGTCTCTAGCCGTATCTCTCAGAGTGAAAAAGATTGATTTATTAGGAGTTGACATGTCAGCGTTTACCGGTTGCAGCCGACGCTGACACACCATTCATTTCACTCTTGACCCTGGTCTTCCCCCCACCCCCTGGACGTATATTCATTCACCAATGAGAAACATCCACATCCAAGAGTCATTAATCATGCTCTCCAAAAGAAAAATACTTTTTAGTTGTCAGATTGTTTTTTTTAGGTGAGTGGTGTACATAAAAATATTTTGCAATTGCATAATAATTTTCCAAACACGTTAACCAATCATATAATTATTATATTATCTAACAATCATTAGAGTTGTGGGAAATCATAAACATGAAAGCGGAAAATATTAAACATTATTATGGAATATTTTCCATATGTATGTAAGAGCCATATACATACTAACACCTAACCTTCATTCTCTAAAATAGTTTCTAAAAACAACGTATGGAGGAAGTTTATAAAGTAAGACTATACACAATTTGGATCCTTATAGTAACTATATACAGTGGACAACTCTTAATTCAAAGATAAGAAAGTTTCTTCCTCCAAGGAGCACTGATTTTCCAAAAGAAAAAAGAAAAATTTGGACTTTCTTCCTTTTGGATTCATTTTCTCTTCTTGATTTAGAGACTGCTAATGTTGTTTCTGTCCTTTACTGGGCCTCAAAGTACTGTATTCACAGACATAGGTAGAAGAACTTTGATATTTATTTAATTCTTTCTCACTCCTATGGGTGATACGTGTCTTCCTCAATCTCGAGTCCTCTACCTGAGGTCTGGGAGTTCGATGATTCTGTGCAGTATCTTAGCTTTTTCTTAGCCCTCTTCTGGACAGAGCTCTGATGTTGTTCTTGGGACCTGTTGGAGCCACTTCCCTCACTTAGAGTCACAGCCCTGGGTGCTCCTACCACCTCTGGGACCAATTTGGTTTTTACACTTTACATCCTCTCTAGTTCCTCCTTCAGGCCCTGGTACTGCTTTAGCTTCTCATACTCCTTCTTCCCGATATTCCTGACAGTGGGCCACTACTTTTATCACCACCGCTGTGCTCCGCTTCTTGTCTTCTACCATAATGTCTGGTTGATTGGCCAGTACCTGCCTCTCTGTCTGAATCTAAAAGTCCCATGGGATCTTACCCCTGTTATTCTGCACAACCTTCTGTAAAAGTTCACATCTGGTCTTGAGACGGTATAGCCCAATAGTGTCAAATTCGATTTCATTGAGGGCGACATCAGGGTTGTGTTTGACCTTGGGGGGGCCAGGCGATATGGCCAGGAGGGACATAACTGGGATGGACATGGCCAGGGTGGGTGTGGCCAGCTCAACATCACTCATTGGGGCTCTGTTTTCATGATGGCCTCCTGCAGCCCTCCGCCAGCAGAAACGGAGCCCAGGGAGACTGGCGTGGCCCACCCAGGCTCAATTTTCAGCCACAACGGCCTTCCCAAGCTCCATTTTTGCTGGCAGAGGGCTGCAGGAGGCCATCGTGGCTGAATGGAGCCTGGAAGGGCCACGTGCAGCCCTCCCAAGCTCTGTTTTCCCTAAGTCACCGGGGCCTGGTCCTTCACTGTTTCCAGGGAAGCCCCGCAGGCCAGATCTAAGCACCCTGTGGGCTGGATCTGGCCCATGGGCCTTGAGTTTGACACCTCTAGGCTATATATTGTGCAGAAGGTTCTGTACCCAATTTTGTCTTTGCCATTCAGTCTATGCTGTTTCTGTTATACCATCATTATGTTTGGACTGTCTCTGAGGCCCTGCACAGTCTGCAACTCGGGTCCTGTCTAATGTGGTAGACCTCTGCTTCTATGGATCTAATGCTTAGTGTCTATTATTGTGCTTTAATCCAGCCCTTTCAAGCCACTGACAGGATTGTCAGCTATTTCATCTATCTATCAATCAATCATACATCGTAAGCATGTCTTGTTTTGCCATGACACTTCCTCTGCTTGATCATCCTCTCATGTCTGCTGCTGCTTCAGGCATCCACTCAGCAGCTCATCTTTGGGTGTCACTCCACACAAACTGGCCATCAACAAGCACATAGACATGAATGGCATCTACATATCATTCAAAAGAGATAATCAAAAAGCCAAAAAGGAAACAAAAAGGCCAAAACAAGATTAATATCTGACCAACAATCAAGAAACAATCAAGGATCTGCCATACAAAATAACAATAAACCACAGCCCAAATGAAAGAACCAAGACCACTCCCATCAACACTGACAGGCAAGACTAAAATATAAAGTGAGAACAAATCCCACTCCCTACTGGCACTGACAATTTACCTAGTTTAGTGATAAAACATCTGCAAGAAAACAGCCAAGCTCAAAGAATACCAAGGGCCTCACAGTTCAAGCCTGAACTACAAAAGGTCTCTTCTATCAGCATAATAAACTATGTCACATTTCATAATCCAAGAGTAGTATTCCTGCTATTGTGGAAGAGATGAAGTTGTTCCCTTATACAGCACAGTTATATCTCCCCTTGCTGCTATAGCACCTGGCAGCATTTAAGGATGCCAAAAAAACCCAGTAGCTTAAAAACTCACTTTTTTTTCTTTTCCAGCACTGTAGCAGGTTCCAAAGTAAATAAGGCTTCAGTATTAAGGCTGATTACAGAGGATGGTTCTTTTCAAAGAATGAGAATATTTCTGTATTATAGCTTAGGCAAACTATTATTTTGAGATTTCATGTAAGCACAGCATGTGGCCCTAATTACACAGTTCAGATATCAAAGAATCTCAAGCATCATTTTAGAAAAGTTTCTAATTCGTTGTACTGCAAACACAGGCTTTTAAGGAAATATTTAGATTTTTTTTTTCCTTTTACATTAAGGACAAACATTTGTCATATTTGTCATAGCTCAGACTCTTATACAGGTGTTCCTCATTTTAGTGACTGCCTCATTTAGCAACTGTTCACATTACAACAGTGATGAAAAAGTAACTTTAGATCCAATCCTCACATTTATGACCTCTGCAGGCCCTTAAAGCAAAGGAATGCTTAAGTAAGGTCATAAGCATAGCTGCAGTTTTATTTTGTGACTTTTCTGCTTAACAACCAAGTTGCCAGTCCCAATTGTGGAATTAAATGAGGACAATTTGTATAACTATATTTCATTTCATAATGTTTCTCATGATGAAATAAAGTTTGAACTTGGATGATAGCAATAGATCTTTTACTTTGTGTATACCATTTAACAGAACACAGTTGGAGCTGTATCTTTCATAACACCACAAAGGAGATAACATCAATAACTTTAAGAAATTATTAATTTAATAATTTAAGAAATTCTGGTTTAGTTTCTTCTCTCGCTCAACTTATTTTTTAAAAGTTATATATACAAGGTTATGTCTTCACTTACCATAATATTTTTACATACCTTCTCATTCTGAATTTCCCAAAGAATAAGAGTTTTATCTGACCCGCCAGATATTAATTCCGTTTCATAAGCTACGATACAGAGGGATATAAAAAGATTGAATAATCCAGGTCAAAATTATTTTTCATGTACTACTCTGTGTCTAAGCTGCTCTTTTTAAGAATAAAATGTATTTGTACATAATGATAGAACAGTTAGTTTTCGACTTATTTTTTCTTATCACTTCCAAAGGAAAAAAAATGGGAGTCTCGCACTCTTAAGGATAATAAATCAACATTCTCCAGCTTTATTCTCTGCAGAAAATTAATTCTCCAAAGAGTTAAGCAGTATATATTATAGTCATGTTATCTGATAATTTTAAAATGATTCCAACACATCTGGAGACTAAGAGATTGAGAAAGGTAGAATAAATCCTGAACAGAATCTCATAAATTTACTAGAATAAAATTTATTCATTCTGCTTTTCACTGAACAGATGATGTCATTCCTTTATAATATATATATATATATGTAGATGTTTACTGCATACTTTTTCACAGTGCTTTGCTTAAAGTGAAGTGGTTACTCACTGCAGACTTCCATTTCATGAATTATGGCACACAAAAGCTGCTGGTTTTTCACAGCAACAACCCACCAAATGAAGTGAAAGAAGAGATGCCAAAGAACACATAAGAGCTTCTAGAGCAGCTGGCCTCAACCTTTCCAGTTCTGTGGACTGGCCAGTAGCAGCTGTGTGGGAGGTGGCGTGGAGGGGGAGGTTCTGCACAAGTGGTAGGGGCATGTACACACACATGCATGTAACTCCATTTGCACATGTGGCAGGCTTGCACACCTGCCACTTATGCAAATGGAGTTTCGCATACTCACCCGCTCATTGCTTGCGAGGGTTGTAGACCCCTATTTATACTGCCATCTGTTGGTGATTTATAACATTAGAGGCATTACTTTTCATTTAAGCTGTGTGTATGTGTGTGTGTGTGGTATGGATTATATTCTCAGCACATATTTTATTTATTATGTATTAGATTTATATACATTAAATCAAATCAACACATCTTTTCCTCATTTTCTATTCATAAGAAGGCTATTGATAGGAAGAAATTCTCAGTTCTATTGGTTAAAAGATTCCTAACTCCTGGCATCCTGGCACCCCAAGAATCACAAAATAGGTTTTCGGTATTCAGTTGTTAAATGTAGCATTTTAACCCATTGTGATATAGGTCATGTGAATTGAGAGCTGCTATCTCATCTGCAGGACCTCTTAATCATTTTTTACCTGACAGAATATTGAGAGTATACTTGGGGAATTCTTGCAAAATTTCTGGTGGTCTTGTACATTCGTAAAATGGCTGCTGTGAACAATTTTACAAGTTACAAAGCACTATTTTACTGGGACATTGCTTCCATATAATCTACATTTCCTTTTTTAATGTGTGTATGTATGTATGTAGGTAGGTAGGTATGTATGTAGGTAGGTAGGTAGGTATTTATTTATTTTATGTATTTATTTACCCAGATCAAAGCAATGAACATATTTAACACACCTTCCTTCTCCTATATTCCCCATAGCAACAACCTGCAAAATGAGTTGGGCTAAGAGAGAATGACTGGCCAAAGTCACCCAGCTGGCTTTCCTGCCTAAGGTGGGACTAGAACTCATGATCTCCGGTTTCCTGCCTAGTGCACTTTCTTGCCTTATGCACTAGACCAAACTGGAGATTACTTTCAAATATCTGAGTATTTTGCCATATTTCCAGGAAGGTCTACACATTTCCAGTTGAAGTATTTGGGCTTCAATTAACTGAATGTTCAAAAGACCATTTGAGGTCAAGAAGCACTACTAGAAATAAAAATATCACTGGCAGCTTTTTTTCCAATATTTCATCACTCTTTTTTAATGAAAAAAAATCATGTGGGCATGAACCTTGGCAGGTCACAATGAAGATCCCAATCTTCCTCAACATAAACAGAAGGATTACCAAATAGCTTGATTAAAAGCACTAAGACAGAAGTATGCAGTTGATGTTAAATTCTTCTAGAATCACACCAAATAATCAATTTGATTTATTAATGAAGCCAATGAACATAGTAGAGAAGTCACTTCACATACATAAAAGTATCGTTCCAACATCTAAATTTCTAAATGTTTCAAGCATTATTGGCCTAGAAAATGTATACCCTTCAGAAATGCATTTTGAATGTACAAATGTCCACCAGAGGGCACTCATACAACAATAAAATAACATTGATATTTATACCAAGGGAGTGGAAGGATATCAGTTAAAGCTGTTAATGTAAATTTTAGATAACTGATAAATAACTGTTTTGGAAAAAATAAGCTTTGTCCATTATTTCAGGGTGCATTCAAAGAGCATAATATGGCAGTCCATGGTCAAATTTAAGGCTTTCTTATTATTATAATTCAGACAGTACTTTGGAAAACTTGCTGAACAGGAAAAAAAATCTCTACTCTGTACCCAAAACTCTGCATATTTAAAATTGAAAGTTACATAAATTCCATAATATGTTGGACCAGGACATCAGATAACCCAGGCTGTTGTTAATATTGAAATAATGCATTATGACCTTGGTTGATGCTATTTCATGATGTGTTTGTGTGTTTTTGTTTTGATTATGCACCATCCAGTTGGTGTTGTCTCAAAGATCATATAGATTTTCTCCATGATCTTTCCTTGCCCTTTTGTCTTTCAGATCGTCATGTTTATTACATGCTTTCTTCTATATTTAAATTGTATGTTAGCCACTCAGAATTGCAATCTGTGAATTGAACACTCATAGAAATTGCATGAATAAAATAACATGAAATAAATCTTCCTAGAATTTCCCACTGCTTTCCCAAGCTTTGCCTGATCTCCATCTTCATCAACATGTGCACTCTCTTCCAATTTCCATCCTTACCCAGTCTTTCACCTGCTACAAGATGCTACAATTTTATGGGACAAAATTCAGCACATTTTTCACTATACTCCTCGGGACAAAATGAGTAAAATGCCACGTTTATTAGCAGAGAAGACTATGACAGTCTCTGTATCATAGCTCCCTCTACTGATAAAGAAAAAGTACATTTTTTCTTTTTTATTATCACATATCCTGCCAAAATAATAAAGTTAAATTTTAAAACGAAATAATAAAATATAATATTGAAAACCACTACAGTATATATATATATATATATTTGTTTTCGTAGATTTTCAACGGTAAAGGTATGTAGGTCTTGGTGTATTCGGTCTTGTCCGTGTAAGGTTGAGAATACCTTGGCAACGTTTGACGAAATCTCATCCGTCATCTTCAGGCTGGTGTCTTCAGCTTCGTTCTCCTGGGAGAAGTGTGTGATCGTGGCTGTTTTCCTTTTAAACTCTAGAGTTGGATGTGTTGTTACTTTTGATTGGTTTGTGGAGTTGATGTATGCAGATTGGATGGCTTTTCCTGAGACCCTGTGTGGCTGAGGTGCTGGAGGTGTGTCTCTCAGCCTTTGTGTTGTAACGACCTGGGTAATGGGCTGTGTGATGACCTTCTGAGTTCTATTGTTGTGATGTCCTGGGTGTGGTGCTGTAATCTCCTGGGTCGTTGTCTGTGCTGCAACCTCCTGATGTTTTGTGTTGTGATCTCCTGAGTTCTGTGATGTAGTATCCTGGGTGGAAGGCTGTGATGTGGCACTCTGGGCCTTGGTTTGGCTCCGAGTTTGAGGTCTGGCTATGTGTTTATAGCGTGTGTCAGTTTGCTTAGTTTGGGGGTTGGAGGGGGTGTAGCAGCTGGTGTTGCAGCCATGGTCTGGTTTCTGGATGGTGGTTGCCTTTCATCTGTGGCGTGGGCTTGGGTTTGAGTCTGGTGAAGGAGATTGGTGGTGGCATCATGTGTTATTTTGGGTCCGGTGTTGGTTTTTGTGGCTGGGACTCGTTTGTTGATTAGGGCTAGTTTCCAGATGTCTGGTAGGCGGGAAGTATCATCCCGTTTATTCATGTTATGGGGGTGTTTCTCTATTTCGATGGCTTCCTAATTATTCTCTTGTTGAAGTGTTCAGTATTGGAGATAAGTTTGGATCCCTCAAAATCAATTTCATGTCCTGTGGCTTTAAGGTGCTGGAAAAGGAGGAAGTTTTTTCTTCTTTTCTGACTGTTCTTGTGTTCTCATGCGTGCATTTATTCTCCTGTTGGTTTGTCCAATGTATGTGGCTGGGCAAATTTTGCATGGTATTTTATAAACTCCTTGGTTTTCTAGCTGGATCTTGTCTTTGGGGTTTCTTAAGATGTTGGCTATTTTTGATCAGTGCCAAAGGCTGTCCTGATATTGTGTTTGTGGAGAATTTTGCTGATTTTATCTGTGGTGCCTTTGATGTAAGGGAGGAGGGCGATGCCATTGTCATGTTCTGTGTCTTGGTTTTGGGGAGTCTCCCTTCGGATTAGGTTGGTGATTGTGCTTCTTTGGAATCCATTGGACATAATCTAGTGAGGGTGTGTAATTCTGTTCTCAAGTGGTCTTTGTCAGCTAGGCGCTTGGTTCTGGAGATGAGGGTCTTGGCTACGGAGTTGATCTGTGCAGGGTGGTGATGGGATTGTGCATTTAAGAAGGTTAGTGTGTGTCTTTTTCTGGTAGATGGTGTGTCCTAGGAGCCATGGGTTTTGTAAATTAGGACGTCCAGGAACGGAAGTTGATTGTTGGTTTCTGTTTCCATGGTAAATTGTATTTTGGGGTGTAGGCTGTTGAGATGTGTGAGGAAGTTGTCCAGTTTTTCTTTCCCATGTGGCCAAATTACGAAAGTGTCATCTACATATCTAAGCCAGAGTTTGGGTTTGTATTCGGATTTGTCTAGAGCATTGGTTTCAAAATGTTCCATGTATAGGTTAGCTATGACGGGTGAGAGGGGTGATCCCATAGGTGCTCCTTCTATCTGTTTATATCTTTGTCCATTGTGGATGAAGTACGTGTTGGAAAGGCAATGGTTGGTCAGATCTAGGATGTGCTTAGGGGGTTGTATTTGTTTTGGATAGCTGTCAAGGCTTCTTTAATAGGTACTTGAGTGAAGAGGGATATGACATCGAAGCTCACAAGTAGGTCACTGGGTTGTAGGTTTTGTTTCTTTATTGTTTCTATGAAGTGGAAAGAATTTTGTACGTGTGAGGTGATGGATTCTGTGTAGGGCTGGAGTTGTTTGGCGAGAAATTTGGCAAGGTTCTGTAGAGGTGAGCCTATGGAGCTGACTATGGGTCTGAGTGGTGTTCCTTCTTTGTGTATCTTGGGGAGGCCATAGAGCTTAGGGCATCTAGATGATTTTTTCTGGGGATGATTCTTTGTTGGATCTCTTCACTGATGGGGAGGCTTTTATTTTGGATTTGGTGGTTTTCTCTAGATAGGTGGTGGGGTCTGTGTTTAGAGGTTTGTAAGCGGGGTCTTGGAGTAGGTTGGATAGTTTGGATTGGTAGTCAGCTGTGTTCATCACGACTGTGGTGTTGCCTTTGTCTGCTGGGAGGATGATTATGTTGTTGTCTTTCCTCAAGTTGCTGAGTGCTTTTTGTTCTTCTTTGTGTAAGTTGCTTCTGGTCCTCTGCTCCAGCAGTCCACCCAAACTCTGGCTTAGATATGTAGATGACACTTTCGTAATTTGGCCCATGGGAAAGAAAAACTGGACAACTTCCTCACACATCTCAACAGCCTACACCCCAAAATACAATTTACCATGGAAACAGAAACCAACAATCAACTTCCGTTCCTGGACGTCCTAATTTACAAAAAACCCAACGGCTCCCTAGGACACACCATCTACCAGAAAAGACACACACTAACCGCTACTTAAATGCACAATCCCATCACCACCCTGCACAGATCAACTCCGAGCCAAGACCCTCATCTCCAGAACCAAACGCCTAGCTGACAAAGACCACTTGAGAACAGAATTACACACCCTCACTAACGTATTAATGTCCAATGGATTCCAAAGAAGCACAATCACCAACCTAATCCGAAGGGAGACTCCCCCAAAAACCAAGACACAGAACAGACAATGGCATCGCCTCCTCCCTTACATCAAAGGCACCACAGATAAAATCAGCAAAATTCTCCACAAACACAATATCAGGACAGCCTTTGGCACTGATCAAAAAATAGCCAACATCTTAAGAAACCCCAAAGACAAGATCCAGCTAGAAAACCAAGGAGTTTATAAAATACCATGCAAAATTTGCCCAGCCACATACATTGGACAAACCAACAGGAGAATAAATGCACGATCGCAGAACACAAGAACGCAGTCAGAAAAGAAGAAAAACTTCCTCCCTTTTCCAGCACCTTAAAGCCACAGGACATGAAATTGATTTTGAGGGATCCAAACTTATCTCCAATACTGAACACTTCAACAAGAGAATAATTAGGGAAGCCATCGAAATAGAGAAACACCCCCATAACATGAATAAACGGATGATACTTCCCGCCTACCAGACATCTGGAAACTAGCCCTAATCAACAAACGAGTCCCAGCCACAAAAACCAACACCGACCCAAAATAACACATGATGCCACCACCAATCTCCTTCACCAGACTCAAACCAAGCCCACGCCACAGATGAAAGGCAACCACCATCCAGAAACCAGACCATGGCTGCAACACCAGCTGCTACACCCCTCCAACCCCCAAACTAAGCAAACTGACACACGCTATAAACACATAGCCAGACCTCAAACTCGAGCCAAACCAAGGCCCAGAATGCCACATCACAGCCTTCCACCCAGGATACTACATCACAGAACTCAGGAGATCACAACACAAAACATCAGGAGGTTGCAGCACAGACAACGACCCAGGAGATTACAGCACCACACCCAGGACATCACAACAATAGAACTCAGAAGGTCATCACACAGCCCATTACCCAGGTCGTTACAACACAAAAGGCTGAGAGACACACCTCCAGCACCTCAGCCACACAGGGTCTCAGGAAAAAGCCATCCAATCTGCATACATCAACTCCACAAACCAATCAAAAAGTAACAACACATCCAACTCTAGAGTTTAAAAGGGAAAAACAGCCACGATCACACACTTCTCCCAGGAGAACGAAGCTGAAGACACCAGCCTGAAGATGACGGATGAGATTTCGTCGAAACGTTGCCAAGGTATTCTCAACCTTACACGGGACAAGACCCGAATACACCAAGACTTACATATATATATATATATATATATATATATGTATATATTCATAGATTTTCACGGTGGTAGAAATTTAGGTATTCGGGTCTTGTGTGTATGATTGAGATACCTTGTTCATTCAAAAGCCTCATTAAATGCTTCAGCCTTGCTTCCAATTCTCCAGGAGAACGAAGCTGAAGACACCAGCCTGAAGATGACGGATGAGATTTCGTCGAAACGTTGCCAAGGTATTCTCAATCATACACGGGACAAGACCCGAATACACCAAGACCTATATATATATATATATATATATATATATATATATATATATATAATATGCATATACATATGTTATTTCTTCGAGTGTAGCATTTACCCAAAAAATCCAAACCTTGGAATAGCTTTTAAATCAATGGAAATTTGGCTGAGTGCAATGTAACAAAGCTATCATTGTTTTTTTCAATGTTCCTATTTACAGTGCCTTTACTTTATAAATGAACACAAATTTTAAATTCTCCACCAGTATTTTCTATTATTCTAGGTACAAAGTAGCAGCACTACAAACAGGAAAATTCTTTGTGTACACATTGATACTATACTCACATCCATCTTTTCTGCGAATCCACTTAACGCAATTAATTCTCTCAGTATGACCATTCAGTGTTCCCACTACTTTTCTTTTCTAGAAGAAAAAACACACATACAAGCCAATTATAAGAATAAATAATTGAAAAAAAAATTAACTGCAGCGACGCTGAAATAGTATCATTTTTTTTCAAATGGGCAGAATAGCCTGGGAGAATACTGAATAAAATATCAAATATTTCATCTACTAGGAATTCTCTACATCTATCAGGCATTAACAAAGCAAAACAATGCAGCATTGCTGTACATATAGGGATTTCAGGATGATTGACACATGCATATTTGTTATTGTAAATATTTATCTATTTTATCATAAATCATACCCAAGGCAACTTATGACTCACAAATAAGGAACCGGATTTATTGTTTATTTGGGTCTTGATTTGTGTTAAGTGGAAACCTAGTTATTGTGATTTGTCAACTCAGCATTATGTAAACTAATCACAGCAATTTAAAAAATCCCTGGCTAAAAACACTGGAAACAAGGATTTTGTTTTCTGAACATTTTTGGGTGTATCTTATAGATGTTTGGCTGCTAATCACAAAAATAACCTGTAATTTAACTTATAATGGTAATGTTCTGCTACACCGGCATTTATGCACCTCCCGAGAAAATTCTGTAACTTTTCTTATGTTTTCATTATCCCTTTATTCAATAAACTCTGTCCCAGGTCTCTGCCACCGTTTCATCCCTATACCCAACCAATTACACAAAGGGAGAACAGCACCCAGTAATGTTCAGGAGGCTCACTCCATTATAATCAATACTTTCAAAGGTGCTGTACCTTCAAGAACACCAGACGCAGAAACAAAGCAAGTCACTTTCACCCATTACTGGGAAGGCAACCGACTAAGTTGCATCAAGATATCCAAGAAGAGACAGGAATCAAATCGCGCCCCCCTCACTCCACTCCTGCGCCTCTATCCTATTGCACGCCTCCAAAACACATGTTCAGGAAGCTCGCTCGCTGAACACGAAGAAGCCCTCCGGACCAAAATCCTCGACCTCCGTCCACGCCTCACCTGCGGGTCATAGAGAATGACAGAGCGACAGGACCCGAACGCCAATAGAGTTCCTCTCCCCCAAGAGATCACTCCGGGGCCGGCGCGGTTAGCGGAGCAAGCTACATGGCACGCTTCTAAGGAGGTTGCCATTTTTCTCTCGCGTTCCAATTAACTTGACTCCAAGCGGCCGCCGTCGAAAGGCTCGTTCATAGAGCGAAAGCGATAAACTCTGGCGAGAACTTTAAGAAAACGGGCTGGAATTCGGAGACTTTACAAACCTACGATTACGTCAGAGTTTTCGTGCTGATCAGTTCGAAAATTCCATAAGAGACTTGCTTGCTTTATATTTGTGTGGGGTTTTTTTTTGTAAGGTCTCCACCCCATCCCACTTTTGGACTACTTCAATCCTACTAACATATCATCCTACTCTCATCTTCTTAGAAATCAGTTGCCTTTCCGTAACCAAATGTATAAAAATAGAGAAGGTTGATAAATAATTGCTTTAGATAATTATCAGGAGTCCTAAAATTACTGAGAATCGTTGGAAATTCTCCACTTAATTTAACTTTGCATATGCAAGTCTGACACTGCATGGGCAAAAAGATAAAAATAAAAAGTCGTGACAATGTTATGTTTTAGCCTTTCCTGTTTTTAATTCTATTTTTAAGTATATGTCTTTTATATGGTTTTATCGATTGTACCTGTAAATTATCCAGTGCCATTTGTCTAAATCCAGTAAATAAAATTGATTTGACAGATAAATGGGAAAGAGATTTTATGCCAGCCTGCTATTACCTCTTATTTTCACTAAACAATGCATTCAGGTTTTGCTGAGAAAAGAGTGCCTGGCCCAAAGTCAGCCAGTCAGCTTTCATGGCTAACAAGAGGACTAGAATTCATATAGTCTCTTGCTTTCTAAGCCAGCACTTTAACAGTCCCACCAGGGTCTTTGCATAAATGAATAAGCACACAGTGACTTTTGAATAAACATACAAAGAATGGCACAAATCCCACTCAGTCTGTTGAAAAAGAACTTTTAAAACCACGTGTCTCTGAGCAGTTTTGGTTTAGTTTGCTCATTAAATGGTCACAGAGGGTTGAAAATGAAGATGATGTGCCCACAACAGCTTCGGTAGCACTGAGGCATTTCTTTCCTAACTTACCTAAGTTTCTTTCCTTCTTGAGTCATGGGTTCCAGGTTTTGGATGCATTCTGTAAGCCTATTTGAGGTATATTAGTTCAAAAATTGTTGCCCTGTGATGTACCATTTCGACAGTTAAGGTCATGATGAGAGTTTTATTAGCATATAGACATAGATAGATAAAATCCCCATTTTCTGCTTTTTGTTATTTGCTAACTCAAAAAGAATATTTAGAGAAAAGGCTGGCAAGTGCTGTTTCTTCTTCTGCTTCACTCTTATTAGAAATAAATAAAACTTCATTATTCTTTATGAGAATCAATTGTTAATTTCTACATAATTTTTCCCATGTCTTCAGCAACAATCCAATCAATTACAGACATAGATTCCTCCAGAGAACGAAGTCACTTTTTTGAGAGATGGCATCATTTTCTAAAAAGCCATGTAAACTTTCTAATCCTGCCCTTTTTATTTGAAAGAATGCACTCTTCCTACAGTAAAAAATATTTGGAACTGTGGGTTTTCAAAGACTTTCTAATGTGGAGTTGAGCCATTAACAGCACCTTATTGTTGTAAATTCCACTGATTTGTGGTAGTAGATTGAGTGGGAACTAAGCAACAGACATTGCTAAGCAACAGTTTCTGTTCTGGTTGAAAGATATTGACATGACAAGGTGCAGAAATAGTATTACGGTGAATGAGCCTGAGGGCTGTAAAGTAGAATAGGAAGAAATCCTAACGCATTCTAAGAAGAATGCAAATCCAATTTTAGGAGTATGCATATTATTGATACCCACTGTTTACTCAAATGTGTTAGAAGCATATCTGGAGAATTCTATCCAAGTAAGATTGCCAGTTTTTTCTACTGGCCTGTTCCTAAGCATTTAATTGTAGCAGAATACCCAGAGAATTGGCAGATGGAACTTTTTATCACTTACGCCAGGGGAAATTTCATTTAAATTACTTGTACCAGGACAGGCCTATTTATTATGGCATAGACATCATTTGATGCAAATTAAATATTGAAGGCAACTTAAACCCATCTGTTAAAAACCTTTCATTGTGTGTTCATTTCTACAAATTCAAATGTTTAAAACCCATTGCTAAATTATGTTCATTTTTTAACAGATATGGACAGGGAAAAGGAACTCCAACATTAATCTCTACAAACAGCAGGATTTGTGATATTTTTCTGCATGCCTTTGTATCATTATATCATTGTCACTGTTCACTTTGCTCATGAAATCAGGAGAATTTAATTTGCTAGCATATCCTCTGCTATGCACACTGGCAAGAGACCAACAGGAAATCAGGTCAAGCATTCTATGCAACAGACTTGATGGCTTTTCAAAGTCAATATCCAACAAATACAGAAAGTGATCATTTGCTAATTATGGTTGCCTGCAGTGTGTTAAAACATGCACTCAATCTCTCATGCTGGCAAGACACAGATTATTTTCCTGGAATAGAACTTGCCACTTAGTCAACAAGTTTAGACTATTGTTAGCTGCTTCTGTAACCAAACACTTCTTTCTATAAAATTTCCTTGAGAGACTTAACATGTGTTAAATGTGCTATATTAAACCAAATCTCAGGATGTTACAGAATAACCTTGAGTACTAAATGAATAATTTAATATTATCAATTTAATATTAATTATTGGTATTATTTGTTAAATCTTAACAAATGCTTTTTTAAAAAACTTTAATATGGCAACCTTTAATTTCTTTAGCCAGATTGCAACCCTGAATATATTAGATGGATGGGATGTTTTATGATGGCAGGTGTTATGTATGCAGGTTTGAATGTCATTGGTTAAGTTTGAACTGTTCTTGTAAAATGTCAGAAATGATTGGTTTAAAAGTGGGAAAACCCTGCACTCTGATTGGCTGGCAACCGCGCTGCTGGCTATAAGTAGCAGCCACAGCCCAGCCAAATCGGGTCTGTTATGAGCTGTAGTCACTAATAAACTCTTCACTGAAGCACTCCGCCTGACTCTTCATGCAAACTTAACACTGGCACAGGTGGATCCTTCCTGAAGAGAAGACGACGCAGAAAACAAGCTGAGAGAGATGGCTGCGCTGAACACCCCCAGCCCCGCTCGATCCGACGGCAGAAGACTGGGACTCATATGCAGATCGCTTCCAAATGTATTTGAGGAAACGATCTTGCCAACATTTCCGAAGCGGAAGAGGGCGGTCTTTCTCACGCACTGCGTCCAGCAGTTTTCAAGATGGCGAAGGCATTGGCGGGAGCTGCAGACGTGAAGGTAATGGACTGGCCCGACTTAGAAAAGCTTTTAAGAGCCCATTACGCGCCACAAGTATCGTGCCTCATTAAGAGACACGAATTCTACCGTCGGGATCAAGGGGAAAGCAAAAATGTTCAGCAGTATAGATCCTTGTTATCTAACATGAATTTTATCATGTTTATAGCAAAAGTAAAAAAATGAGAACCTCCCTGCTTGTCCTTCTGTCTCTACTATACATTCCATTCTAAATAGGTACCCATTTTAAAGAACCTTTAGCACCTCTTTCCTACTTGGAGGATGCTTATAATAGATGTATATTTAGCAGGAAATTTTAAGAAGATAGAGAATGTAAATTTTCTCTACTGAGCTATTGTCCCATCCCGGAAAACACTGACATATTTATACTTAATTTATTGAAGTTTGCAGATCTTTATATCATAAAAGGGTGCAAATGCAATAATAAACTATAATTAGCAAATTTAAGACTCTTTTTATTTCATTTATCACGCCCACTATAAAAAAATCAGCCTCCTTTTAAATGTTAGACAGTACTTTGGAAGTTATAAAGACTTCATTTATCTAAAGAAAGAATTTCATAAAGAAGTAATGAAAAACATAACCTCATTTCTCTGAACTGATCTGATAAGATGGTATTAGTTTTAGAACTGTTGATCATCATGACTTGTTTTCTTTTCCCTGCTATGCCACTTTGGCAATTTATAAGCAGTTCAGACAGCATGCTGAATATTACAATATTTATCTCTCTTTCAAATCAAAGCAGCACCTGAGAATGCAAGGCACAACTTATTTATGGGATGTTTGAACTTAAATAAAATCTGCTTATTTTAAGGACGTTTTTTAACATTCTCTCTTTCACATTCTGTTCTCTGCCTCTTTTACCTAACAATACTTCTTAACTTCTTGGTTATACTATATAGAATATGACATAAAATGTATGAAGGTGTTAGTGGGGTAGCAGAGGGGCTGGAGATTCTAAAACAGCATACAGCCAATGTACATACCATTTGTGAGTGACGTGTATTAATCTCCCATCCTATTCCAAGGACTTGAATGATGAACAACCATCATAACTGTATGACACTAACATTGCCCCTTTTGGACATATGCACAGACCTTGCATTGTAATGGCACATTTATTGTTTTGTCTTTGGCCCCCATGTCCTTCCTACAAGCTGAGCCCATCTGAATCCTGTCTCCCATGTTTTCTTGTTTTTTAGATAAAAATAATCTCCAAATGTATGTTTGGGATATAGTCTCAGAGCCATGGCATGTCTAACTTGATTCTGGTGCATTATTTGGAGTAGGGTAGGGCCAGGAGAGGTAGATAAGCCCTGTCTTAGCCAGTCTGCTGTGGCAATAAGCAATCTTTGTTGGGTATTTTACTATCAAGGATAGCAAGACAGGTGGTGTTTTCTATATCCATATCTTTAGACATGTGAATTTGCTTTGAAAGATCTACCCGAATTATTTA
This sequence comes from Naja naja, assembly GCA_009733165.1. Classification (NCBI taxonomy): domain Eukaryota; kingdom Metazoa; phylum Chordata; class Lepidosauria; order Squamata; family Elapidae; genus Naja; species Naja naja. The sequence continues at coordinate 130,011,265 of CM019150.1, read as the reverse complement.
AATAGGGTTTTGTTTTGTGTCCTAATTTTTTCAGAAACGTCCAACTATGCTTTTATTGTTCCATTGTAAAATAGTTGTCTACTTGTTTTTAAGAGACAGGATATGGTAAAAACCTTTCCTATGAACTCTAGTTAATTTAAGTAACTAAACTAATGTTCATCCCTAATACATTGCTTCCAACATCTACCTACCCTTGCAGTTATGTTCCAGGTATGCTAGAATTTCTGCAACCCCACCACACACGTAATAATTATTAAACCACTCAAGTACATTATTAATAAGCTATAGCCCACAGTACATTAGGCATGACACTGCACTTTCTCAGGCAATGGGTGGCAGGACCATTGTTGCATTCAGACCTGAAACATTCTAGGTTTAACAAACCTAGATGTCTACTTTGCCCCCACATCTACACCAACCATTAAAGCCCCAATAAGTATACAAGATTAGAGATGCCTTTCTATGCTCCTTTTCTAATAAGATACAGGCCATCATCTGCCAGGAGTGCACTTGAATTCTACATAGGCAAAGGGATCAAATTTTGTGCAAAACAATTAATGGGCATGTTTGATTTCAGGCCCAAAACAAAGACAAAGTAGCACCTGAGATTTCAGTCTCCAAGGATATGGCAATCAAAGTGCCCATTTTGAAAACAAAAACAAAAACAAGATTTTAGCACCACCATTGACCAAACAATTGCTGAACTCCAATACATCAAAAAGTTTCAGGCAATCTCAGAAGATCTCAATAAACACAATGGGTTTTAATGCATTACAATTGTTAATGCATTACAATTGTTAATGCACTATTGTTATTTGGTTTGCGCATGCCCAAGATGGCGGTTCGGCGCTGAGTGAGCTCTCCTGGTGTTGGAGGTTTTTTGGGCTGTTGCTGTGGAAAGAGGCTGTCCGCTGTTGCTGGTTTCCCCAGGAGTTGTCCTGGAGGGTCGCGAGATGCCGTTGGAGCTGTTCCGGCTGAGTTTGGGCCGGTGGCTCAGCGGCAGTGGGTTTTTCACCCCGCGGCCTCTGCAGCGGCTGGTGGATTTCCGGCTAGGCAGGAGGCATAGCGGGAGGTGTAACGACGCTGCCGCTTGTCTCGTGGAGCCTTGGAGCCGAGAAAGTTTGGGTGCCTGCGCTGATGGTGACCACGGACCCGATGCAGCTGCCAGCGGTGGTCGTCAGCTGCTTGGGGCTGACAATGGGCCTGGTGGCGTGGAAGATCAGCTGTGGCAGCTACGGCATTCTGGGATTTGGCCGCAGCGTTGGCGGTCCAGTGCCATGAGAAATGACTGCTGCAGCAAAGGCCTACAGTGTTATGGTAGTGGTGAGAGGCCCGAGGATGACGATGCTGGGATTGATGGCCCCCTCTGTTGCCTGTTGGCGGGGGCAGCGTTTCTACAGGGGCTCTGGACTTTTGGCCCATCCTCGATGTGCTGCCCCCTAGTCTCCCCCAGAAGTGAGAGTGCTGGGAGGGAAAGTCTGCCGGAGAGGGTTGAAGGCCTGTGGGTCTGGAGAGCTCGAAATGGAGGCGTTTGCGGTCACGGCCTGGGCTGGGTGAGTCGGTGCTGCTCTGGATGGGGTTGTGGGTTGAACTTCCAGCAGAGACCCCCCCGGGGAGAGATGGCGCCATGGCTCTGGACCCATGGCAGTGGCCGATTTATGAATGCTGGATTGTTTTTGGACTCTTCTTCTGGATCTGGTCATCCTGTGTTTTTCATAGGCTCCATCTCTGGCGACCATTTCCTCGTCTTTCTATGTCATCTTTTCATCTTTTAATGTCATCAACTTGGACTTCTCTCATTACTATGGAGGGTGCCTGGCTTACTTATACATCTATCCAGACTTTTATCCAACTTCCTCTTTCTGGGACCTGGCTATTCTCCATTGCAGTGAGAGGGCAATGGATGGATTCGACCCCTTGCAGTGAGAGAGCAAGGGGTTGTTCTGGACTCTTTCCACAAGTCACTGTGGTGGGAGAGCAGTGACTGGACCATTTTGATTCTGGCCATCAGCAGCTGTGAGGGAGCTGCTGATTGTGGATTGTCCCTGACCATCATTGCCTGGCCCCCTGTACTGCTTTTATTCCATCTTTGCAGTTGTTTCCATCCAGCTTATAGCCTATTATACTGATATGCCCTGGAATGTATTTATTATGCCTGCCTACTCTCCGCTGGAATTACGAGCCCTCCAGGCGGTTCCCCTGTCTGTGAAGTGGCCCCTTGGGTTGTCAAGAGCTTACCTTAATGATGGGTCCTGGGATCCCGAGAGGTGGCATGCTGCAACCAAGGGTTTAAATTTTGAATTTGGTACGAAGGGGAAACTTTTAAATTTTTTAATTGGCCGTCTTAAGGGGTTAGGGAGGGGGGTGGATGGGTCTTTTCACAGCCTGATACATGGCGGGGGGGCAGGGGTTGGGGGCTGGCGGGGCCCTGGGGGGTGAGGAGGGGACCACGATCCCCAGGGTGGTTGGGATTGGTAGGAGACATCAAGGCATAGGGCCATATCATGTGTTGGGAGCTCGCACGCGCCATCTTTGTGCGGTGGCACGCTCCGACCCTATGGCCTCCTCCCTAGGGGGCACGGGAACCGGGACCCCTGGGCTTAGACTGGTGTATTTTAATGCCAGGTCCGTGGCTAATAAAGCTTCCCTCCTCTGTGAGATCATAGAGGAGGAGGCTGCGGACCTGGCTTGCATCACTGAGACCTGGTTGGGCCCGGAGGGTGGTGTCCCTCTAGTTGAATTGTGCCCTCCAGGTTTTCGGGTTTTGCACCAGCCACGGGCCCAGGGAAGGGGTGGTGGGGTGGCTGTGGTTATTCGGGAGACCTTGTTTCCAAGGGAGGTCTCCGTTCCAGAGATAGGCGGGAGTGAGACCCTCCTCCTGAGGTGGGGGCCTAATGGTCGGGTGGGCTTGCTGCTTGCATACCTTTCCCCCAGCTGTGTGGCAGAGGCCCTGCCTGGGCTTCTCAATGTCCTCTCGGGGTTGGCGGTGGAATTCCCAGACCTTATAGTCCTTGGGGACTTCAATCTTCCTTCCCTGGGTGGGGCGCCGGGCTTGGCCCAGGAATTCATGGCTTCTATGGAAGCCATGGACCTGACCCAATTGATTCAAGGCCCGACTCATGAGGGGGGAAACACTCTCGACCTAATTTTTGTCTCCGAACGGTGGCTTAGTGACAGAGGGCCGGCCACTGTTATGGCACTGCCTGTTCCATGGTCTGATCACTATTTCCTACGGCTGGTCTTCCAACAGGCTGCCCCCCACTGCTGGGATGAGGAGCCACTTAGATGGTTCCGCCCCAGACGCCTGATGGACCCTGAGAGGTTCCAGACGGAACTGGGGTTTTTTCCCTCTTCCCTTGCCCATGGCTCTGTCGAGGATCTGGCGTCTGCTTGGCAACAGGCGGCATCTAGTGCCCTCGACAGGGTTGTCCCCATGCGTCCCCTCACACGCCGTGGATCCCGGATGGCTCCTTGGTATACAGAGGAGCTCCGGGAGATGAAACGCCGTCGGAGGGGCTTAGAGAGCAGGTGGAGGTCCACCCGCTACCAGTCCGATCGAGCCCAGCTAAGAGCCCATATTAGGACTTACCTGGGAGCTATGAGGGCGGCGAGGAGGTCTTATCTCTCCACCCTCATAGCGTCCACAGATAATCGCCCAGCTGCCCTGTTTTGGGCTACCCACTCTCTCCTTTGTACGGAGGGGAGGGCGGACCCGCTGCGGGGAAGGACTGAGGAGTTTGGTCAATATCTGTCGGATAAGATTGCTCAGATTTGGAGCGGGTTGTCCTCTGATTTGCAGTGGTCTGAGGAACAGGATACAGGCAGTCTAGCCAGTGTGACCTGGGATGAGTTTGATCCTGTTTCCGAGGATGAAGTGGACAGGACTATGCGGCGGCTGAGTTCCACCACATGTTTATTGGACCCGTGTCCTTCCTGGCTGGCTTATGCTGCCAGGGAGGCCACCTGCGGTTGGTTCCAGGCAGTTGTCAACACTTCATTAAGAGAGGGTGTTTTTCCCTCCGCCTTGAAGGAGGCGGTGGTGAGACCCCTCTTGAAGAAGCCTGCCCTGGACCCGACCGTGTTAGATAACTTTCATCCAGTCTTGAACCTTCGCTTTTTGGCGAAGGTTGTTGAGAGTGTGGTGGCTCGGCAGTTTCCACTCTTCCTGGATGAAGCGGACTACCTGGATCCGTATCAATCGGGCTTCCGACCTGGTTTCAGCATGGAGACGGCATTGGTTGCGCTGATGGATGATCTCTGGAGGGCTCGGGACAGAGGTCTTTCCTCTGTCCTGGTCCTATTAGACCTCTCAGCGGCTTTTGATACCATCGACCATGGTATCCTTCTGCAATGCCTCGAGGGGTTGGGAATGGGGGCACTGTGCTTCGGTGGTTCACCTCCTACCTCTCGAGGCGGTCGCAGTCGGTATTGGCGGGGGGGCAGAGGTCGGCCCTGAGGGTGCTCTCTTGTGGGGTCCCTCAGGGGTGGTTCTTTCCCCTCTGCTATTTAACATCTATATGAAGCTGCTGGGTGAGATCATCCATGGTTTCAGGGTGAGTTTCCATCAGTACGCAGATGACACCCAGCTGTACATCTCCACCCCAAACCAGATCGGTGATGCCCTCTCCCTGATGACCCAGTGTTTGGATGCGGTATGGATTTGGATGAGCGGGAACATGCTTCGACTCAACCCGGCCAAGACTGAGTGGCTGTGCTACCGGCATCTCGCCCAGTCAGGAATGTCCATCTTTAACCATAGGGGGAGTGGTGTTGCCCCCTGTGGACAGGGTGCGGAATCTGGGGGTCCTCCTGGATGTACGGCTCCGGTTGGAGGAGCAGGTGGGGGCCGTTGCCAGGGGGGCCTTTGCCCAGCTCCGCCTAGTTCGTCAACTATGCCCATTTCTGGACTGAGATGCCCTACGCACAGTCACTCACGCCCTTGTTACCTCTAGACTCGACTACTGCAACGCTCTCTATCTAGGACTGCCCTTGCATACCATCCAGAGATTGCAGCTGCTGCAGAATGCGGCGGCGCAGGTGGTGATGGGAGTTTCCCGGTTCTCCCATGTTACCTCCCTCCTGTGCTGTCTGCATTGGTTGCCGGTTGCGCTCAGGTGAGATTCAGGGTTCTAGTTTTAACATACAAAGTCCTTCACGACATGGGTCCTCAATATTTAAGGGAGCGACTCCTGCCGATAGCGACTGCTGGCCGCCCTGTGCGAGCACATAGGCAGGGACTCCTTGGGGTCCTGTCAGCGGGCCAATGCCGGCTGGCAGTCCCCCGACAACGAGCCTATTCTGTCATGCCCCGACCTCTGGAATCAACTTCCCCTGGGGCTCCGCCTGACCCCTGACCTCCGCACCTTCCACCATGATTTAAAGACCTGGTTGTTTGACCAATTTGGGCTGTGACCCCGTGGGAGGGTTTTTTTTATATTTCTAAGTTTATAAATTCGTTTTTGGGCTTGTAATCTATTTAATTTCTTTTCAATTATTTATTGTTACTGTTTTAGTTGTGAGTCTTTGGAGATGGGGCGGCATACAAGTCTCAAAAATAAAATAAAATAAAATAAAAAATTGGTTAGACACTTGTAATCTATCTCACATGAAACCTGCATCTGTATAACTAATTTGTCTTCCCCTCTTCCCCTCCCACTTCACTCCAATTAAAATTCTACTTCAACTGAACCACTCTGCATAAGACATGAGTATTTGTGAACTGCAGCTATTATCTGATGAAATGAGCTGCAGTTCACAAAATGTCTTTTAATAAAATGTGTTAGTCAGAAAAGGTTTTACTGGTCTCCTTTTTTGCTACAACAAGAGAGGTAATGCTGTTAGGCTGAAAAACATTAATCTTGTTTTTTCCTCATCTGTCAGACTATTGGATGTGCACTTTGGGGCAGAGGCCATTAAAACCCAGCATGTGCTTTTGTGTGCTTCTTCTCTGGCAAAAAATTACGGTTTTGGTCTTAAGTACAAAAAGACAATGCTCTCATCTTACATCTGCTACGTTTCTTCTCAGAACCTTTTCTTGCTTGCTTGCTTGCTTGTTTGCTTGCTTGCTTGCTTGCTTGCTTGCTGTCTGCCTGCCTCCCTCCCTCCCTCCCTCCCTCCCTCCCTCCTTCCTTCCTTCCTTCCTTCCTTCCTTCCTTCCTTCCTTCCTTCCTTCTTCAGGATTAATTCACTGCTTCTCTGAAAATATAACTATGTTTATACTTATACCTATTTATTTATTTATTTATTTATTTATTTATTTATTTATTTATTTGGTCTTATATGTCACCCTATCTCCCTGGGGACTCAGGGCAGCTCACATCATAAAAACATACAGTAACAAATTTAAAAAGTAAAAAATTATTAAACGAATAGGACCAAATAAATTATCTAAAACCAGAACAAACATTTAAAACTACCCTGACCCCTCCCCCTTAGTTCAGGCCGGCTTGTTCAAATAACCAAATCTTTAGGCCATGGTGGAAGGAGCGGAGGTCGGGGGCCAAACAGATCTCCAGTGGAAGGTGGTTCCACAAGGTGGGCGCACCCACAGAGAAGACCCTACCCCTAGGGGCCACCAGCCAACATTGTTTGGCTGACGGCACCCCAAGGAGGCCCTGCCTGTGGGAGCACACTGGGCAATGGGAATTCGATGCTGGCAGGAGGCGTTCCCGCTACTCCCCGCCCTAAGCCATGTAGGGCTTTATAGGTGAGTACCAGCACCTTGAATCTCACGCGGAGGGCAACTGTCAACCAATGCAGCCCACGCAGGAGGGGTGTAACATGGGAGTATCAGGAAACTCCCATCACAACCCGTGGCCGCATTCTGCACCAGTTGAAGCCTCCGCGTGGTCCGCAATGGCAGCCCCATATAGAGAGCATTATCTTATAAGCAATTGACTAATCAAATAAATAAAAAAATTAAAGATGGGTTTCCATTAGAAGATCTATCTCCCAAACAATCCATAATAAGTCCTGTTGTGCCACCACTTCCAATGTTCTGATTCTGGATGCAAAGTGCATTGGGATGTCCGCCCTGGGTTCTGCTGTGTAGGGAGGAGGCAGTCAGCTTCTGCTCTGAGATGTGTATTTTTAACTCTTGTCTCTCAACTTTTTCTTGAAAAATATTATGTATAACTAGGTGCTGAACTAGATAATGGTATTTTTGTTATGTAGAAAGTTAGCACCCACCCCTCTCCTAGAAGAATGAAATATTTTGAGGAATATTAAAAAGGCAGAATATTACAGGTGAAACTTGAAAAATTAGAATATCATGCAAAAGTTCATTTATTTCAGTAATGCAACTTAAAAGGTGAAACTAATATATGAGATAGACTCAATACATCCAAAGCAAGATAGTTCAAGCCGTGATTTGTCATAATTGTGATGATTATGGCTCATGAAAACCCCAAATCCACAATCTCAGAAAATTAGAATATTGTGAAAAGGTGCAATATTCTAGGCTCAAAGTGTCCCACTCTAATCAGCTAATTAAGCCATAACACCTGCAAAGGGTTCCTGAGCCTTTAAATGGTCTCTCAGTCTGGCTCAGTAGGAATCACAATCATGGGAAAGAGTGCTGACCTGACAGTTGTGCAGAAAACCATCATTGACACCCTCCATAAGGAGGGAAAGCCTCGAAAGGTAATTGCAAAAGAAGTTGGATGTTCCCAAAGTGCTGTACACCAGAGCACATTAATAGAAAGCTATGTGGAAGGGAAAAGTGTGTAAGAAAAAGGTGTACAAGCAGCAGGGATGACCACAGCCTGGAGAGGATTGTCAGGAAAAGGCCATTCAAAAGTGTTGGGGACTTTCACAAGGAGTGGACTGAGGCTGGAGTCAGTGCATCAAGAGCCACCACACACAGACGGATCCTGGACATGGGCTTCAAATGTCATCAGAAGCTGCCTTACCTGGGCTAAAGAAAACAGACCTGGTCTGTTGTTCAGTGGTCCAAAGTCCTCTTTTCTGATGAGAGCAACTTTTGCATCTCATTTGGAAACCAAGGACCCAGAGTCTGGAGGAAGAATGGAGAGGCACAGACTGCAAGATGCTTGAAGTCCAGTGTGAAGTTCCCACAATCTGTGTTGATTTGGGGAGCCATGTCATTTGCTGGTGTTGGTCCACTGTGCTTCACTAAGTCCAGGGTCAACACAGCCAGCTACCAGGAGATTTTGGAGCACTTCATGCTTCCTTCTGCAGATGAGCTTTATGGGGATGCTGACTTCATTTTCCAGCAGGACTTGGCACCTGCCCACACTGCCAAAAGCACCAAAACCTGGTTCAATGACCATGGGATTACTGTGCTTGATTGGTCACCTGACCTGAACCCCATAGAGAATCTATGGGGCATTGCCAAGAGAAAGATGAGAGACATGAGACCGAACAATGCAGAAGAGCTGAAGGCCGCTATTGAAGCATCCTGGTCTTCCATAACACCTCAGCAGTGCCACAGGCTGATAGCTTCCATGCCACACCGCATTGAGGCAGTAATTGCTGCAAAAGGGGCCCAAACCAAGTACTGAGTACATATGCATGCTTATACTTTTCAGAGGTCTGATATTGTTCTATGTACAATCCTTGTTTTATTGATTGCATGTAATATTCTAATTTTCTGAGATTGTGGATTTGGGATTTTCATGAGCTGTAAGCCATAATCATCACAATTATGACAAATCATGGCTTGAACTATCTTGCTTTGCATGTAATGAGTCTATCTCATATATTAGTTTCACCTTTTAAGTTGCATCACTGAAATAAATGAACTTTTGCACGATATTCTAATTTTTCGAGTTTCACCTGTATATTTCCCAAAGGGAGAAATGGAAACATGTTTTTATATGGAGAAAGCAGCCCCCACCTTCCTTAATATCCCACAGCAGATGTCCGCACTTAAGAGATAAAGAGATAACTAGCTCTATTCATAAGCAAATAACCCTCACCCAAGATCCAACAAAAGTAGCTTAGCCCTCACCCACAATAGGAATTGCCCAACACCCTTTCAGAATACAAACCTCTTCATTGCATCATCTCAGCAGTTCAAACTTCAACCAAACCTGGGAGCTCAGACAACCTATAGAGCCAGCTATGACCCCTACATAACCCCTACATGGCCCCATGGCAATCTGACAACAGCCAATAGAATACATGTTACTGCACAGGAACAGGAAGCTCAAGTACAAAGCACAAGAGAAGGTATAACCCCTCACACACTCTCAACTCCATGTGGTCAGTTGCCCAGAATCACAAGTGCTTGGTGGTTCTGCTTCATCAATAAATGGACCCTCTTTCCAATCAATCTCCAGCCTCCATTTTGTCTCCAGTGCCTTTTTCCCGGCTTGGAACTGAACCAGGTGGATATTTCTTCCAACAGTTCTCAACTTGAAGATATCTCTGACTGCAGCTGCTTTTTAAAGATGAGTGCTATTGTGGTAGCCTCTGAATGTATATCTCAGTAATAATAGTTTTGTCGAATGAATGATTGGAAAATAATTTTTAGAGACAAACAGAATTCAGTGGGCTATCTCCACTTGGATAACACAGAACGCCATTTCAGCGATCCTTGTGCAAGTAAAAATTGCACTACAGAATGAATAGCCCTAAATCCAAAAAAGGTCACATGTATCTATTACTGTACAAAGAACCAGTTGTCTCTGCAACATAACCTATCATTTCAAGTCCCATCTTATTCAGCTACTTTGTATTCATCATGCCCAATTTTAGGACAATTACATGATGCAGAAATAGTTTTTCTAATTATTATGAAAACACTAGGACTTAGATTTGGTGGACTGTGCTCAACTGGAACAATATATTCCTTCCCTCTTCTGCAGTTGTCTGTGCATGTCCTTCTGCTGCATCCAGGCACAACAGGAAATGCAGTTCCAAAAGGATCAAACTTTAAAAAGATGTTTGGCTGCCAACAAAATGAAATTGGAACGTTCTGGGATAGGAGTAGGGAATAGCATGTTTTCTCTGAATATCACTTCTTGGTGTTCATAATTAGTGTCTTTGCTGCCACCGTACCGCATCTAAATAGTGTAATTTTAAGCTACCTCAGTTTTCAGAGCTCTTCTGTTAACATGCATTTTATATCCTTGAGTTGACTGAAATATTTGCCATCATAAATTGCCCTGTCCTGATGGCCAAACTCTGACTTGCATCAGTAATAAGACCATTGAGTGGTACTTACTTTACAGTTTTGTAAAGAATGTTAAAGGAAAGAAATCGGTGGATTCTCTTAGTTTTATTTCCCTTCCCTTCAGGTGTACTAACTTGAAGAAAAATATCTGTTAATCGCTCTCCTTATGGATTGGGGAAGAAGCAAACACTGACAGATAGCTAAACTGTCAAACTATCTGTTTAAAAATGCTTGGGTGCTTTATCTTCTAAGAAAGGCTGACTATCATGTGAAAACCTGGCTCCTTTTAAACATAGGTTTAACATTATTGTGGAACCTAGCTACTCTGGAAAATTACTACTTACGAAAAAAAGAACCAGGGGAAGTCTAACCATGAAGGCCAAAATCAACTGATAGGAACTGAGGGGATGTCATCTCCAGTATTATCTAGGTTGCTCAGGTGGTTTGTATGGTCAGCTTTGTGTCAGGAAAAGACAGAAAATCAATCTAAGAACATTGGAAAGGAGGGACAGAAACAGAATTCTTCTACCTGGGAAACTGAATTAACCCCTTCCCAAGAAAACCATAAGAGATCACATATAAAACCATGTTGCCTACGTCTTTGATTTCAGTGAAAGAACAAGGCATTCATTAATCACAATGCTTCCAATTATTATCTGATTCATATAGAGGACATGAGTTCCTGGGCAGATATTATCTCTTTCCCCCACAGCCACCCAGATCCCTTCAGGGAAGCAGTATATTAGCCACTCTGCAGACGTTAAACTTAGCCATAGGAAAATTAAAGCTGCTGAGAACCAATGTTCCTTCCGTCACTTCTACATCTGCCTTTTGTATTTTTAAATGCTTAGTTGCTTTAAATCTGTTTGCTTTTTTGATGTTTTAACATTCTACACACTAAGTGGAAAAACACAAAAATCACTGAATAAATCAATCACAACAGCCAGTTGCTCTCTGGATTCTAATTTTGGAGATGTCAGTGAATTCCTTCTCCCCTCTTGAAAACATAATAATATATATAGTTCCTCTCCTTGTTTTCCAATTGCCTTCTCAAATACAATGGCTATATTTGTTTTTCAGTTTGAAATCGTTATTTCGCTTACCAGCACCAAACTTAGTTATCTATTTTTATAGATAACCAAGTTTGAAAACATCGTGACTTGCAACTATAGGTAGTCCTCAATTTACGACCACAACTGAGCCCAAACTGTCTGTGGCTAAGGCGAGACATTTGTTAAATGAAATTCACCCTATTTTACGACCTTGCTTGTCAGAGTTGTTAAGTGAATCACTGCAGTTGTAAAATTAGTAGGATGGTTGTTAAGGGAATCTGGCTTCCCCACTGACTTTGCTTGTTCAGAAAGTCACAAAAGGGGATCACATGACCCCAGGATACCTCAACTGTCATAAATATGAATCAGTTTCCAAGTATTTGTATTTTGATCACCTGACCATAGGGATGCTTCAACAGTTTTAAGTGTGAAAAACGGTCGTAAGTCACTTTTTTCAGTTCTGTTGTCACTTTGAATGGTTACTATGCAAACTGTTGTAAGTCAAGGACTACCTGTATAAACAATCTTACATAAACAAGTAATTCAAATGCATTGGCAAATAATAAAGCACACCAGCCAGAGGTATTTTATTGGGTTGTATTGCTTAAAGACTAAGAAGGGAGTCATTCCATTTTTAAATGCATAGATTACTTTTTCCTCACACAGTCACATTTCCTGCACATTCATTCAGATACAGATATAGATATACATGAGAGTCAGCATTGATAATGGTTAAGGAAGGATAAAGAGCAAGGAGACCCAAGTTCACATCCTCCCTTAGGCATGGTTGGCTGGATGACTTTGGGCCAGTCACTCTTAGCCCTAGACTGAGAAGTCAGAAAATACTTATCTACCAATCCATAGTGGGGTAATGTTGTAAAATGTAAATTATTGCCTAAAGCTTTCAGTGGAAAGGCCTTTATCATGCAGAGAATTAATTGGGGCTGTTGATAATATGCAGCTGCATCTACATGCACAGCTATATAGTGATACAATCAAATGATGACTTGGTGCAGATTTATACCTCTATGAGAACTAAAGTTTTTCTTTAAAAAAAAACTTTAAACTGTTATTATTGATCCTGATATTAAAAAAACCCTAAGGCTTTGTGAGAAAGACTGAAGGGACCATTTGGTAAATGACTCACAGCATGTGAATTTGTAGCCATCATAATTAAGCATAAAAAATTCCTCTCTCCCTTGTAGTATTCCTGGTTTGGCATTAACTCTATTATGTCAGGAAAGTTCAATTATTTCTTTTTGGCTCCGAGCAATACTTATTAAAAAAAAATCTGTAGCTTAGTACAAGTAGAAATGTTTTATAGGTAGTCCTCAACTTATGACCATTTATTGAACAACTGTTTGAAGTTACATTAAGTGTCCTTCCACTTATTGTCAATTGCAGTGTCCCTGTGCTCATGTGATCAAAATACAGGTGCTTGGCAACCAGCATATATTTGTGATGGTTGCAGCATCCTGGAGTCATATGATTGACATTTGTGACTTTACCAGGGGGCTTTCAACAAGCAAAATCAATAGGGGAAGCTAGACTTGCTTAACAACTATGTGATTCACTTGGTTAATGACCATTGCAAAAAGCTTGTAAAATCGGGTGTGACACAAAAAGATCATCAAACAAATGTACAGTGTAGCAAAAGTGACCTCCAATTTTTTGCAGTGCAAAAATGGTAATACAGTAATATTTCTCTAATTTAAACAAATAATCAATATTTAAACTCATAAAATGTTAATAACATTCTAAAAATCAATATTGATATTCTCTTGATTTTAATCTAACACATAACATAAATTGTAAAATATTAATAAGCATATACTTAAGAAACCACAATATTTCTCTAGTCAGATCAGACCTAATCCTCAAATCCCAAAGACAAAAATTGAAAGAAAATTAGGAAAAGAAAATAGAAAATAGTGTGTACCGGTACTATATATTGTACTACCAATACACACACACACATGGAGGGAAGAGAGAGAGAGAGAGAATAATGCATACAGTACTAGTCATCAATACTTGGAGATGATATTGTAGAGCTAAAATATGTAAAAATTTACAATATCTCTCCTATGAAAAATAATTAATTGTACCTGATGTTTTTTAGCTGTGCATACCTCTGTGTGTATAACAGAGATATATAAATAATGCATGGGATGGAAACTGTGGATGAAGAGATAAATGTATAATATAATAACTCTAGATCATTCATTAAAGCTACACATGGCAAGATATAGATATAATAAATACAAAGAAATTCACTGCCATCGTTATCATGGCTGCCAATTTAGACATTTTAAAAAGGCGATTGGACACATTAATGGTGGATAAAGCCGGCAATGTCTACTATTGTTTTTAAAGAACATTTAAATTTGATTTTAAAACATTTAAAACATTAGATGGGGGGAGCTAATAAATTCAAATAAATAAATAGAATTTATTTTAAAACATTGGAACAAAATAAATGATTACATAACAGAAAAAAGAGGAAAGCAATAAAGTACACAGTAAACAGACAATAAAATTGTTGACTGTGTGTCCAGGGTCACAAGGTCACCAAGCTGGCTTTCCTGTGTAAGATCGGACTAGAATCTCTTGGTTTCTAGTCTGGTGCTTTAACCATTAAACCAAAGTGGCTCTCTTTACCGATGATGGTTCAGCAAAAATGCTCCATAATGAACAATGGGTTTGCTTAATAATCGCCATGTTTACTTTATGAACCCTGTGTTCGCTTTGCATCCTCCATGTTCACTCAATGACCATTGCCATTGTTGTTGAATTGGGTCAATTATATCATGACCTACTTTACAACTGTCATGACTTATGAACATAATAAATTCATAATAAGAGTTATGAACCCGCCTAGAGTAGCCCCACAGCGAAATAGGCAGCTAATACATTTAACAAATAAACAAATAAATGGCAGGCTCCATTATGGTTATAACTTGAGAACTACCTGCATTCCTTTTCTATGGCATAGAGAATCCAGAGCTTTATTGCCTTTGTAGGGTGTAGTTTAACTATCATGCCTGGCAGCCATTAAGAACTTTTTTGTTAATTCCAAACATTAATAATGGTTGTATAAAGAACTGTAATTAAATAAAAGTTGATAATAGGGTTTTCTCTGAGAGAGAAATTATAATTTCCTTACTCAGTTAGAATTATCAAGCAAAGCCAGATTTTAAACTTTTTGTAATTAATTTTCTTCTAGAAATGTAGATCTAACTATGAGTATTAAAGACACAACTCTTGAACTACCGTAAATTAAATGCATTATGAAATTATTTTTTAACTCATATAAATAATAATAGTTTGGCTATTTTTTACTGGAGGAAAAACACTTTCCACTTTGTTAATCAGCACTGTATCCATATATTGATAAACTATTTAGTATAAAAGAACATTACCCACCTGGACTACTCTCTTTGTCCTCAGGTAAAATTAAATATTTAGCAGTATTTCACCTGCTGATAAAATATTTAAACCCATGGCAATTGTAGCAGAAGGCCTATAGAGAGGTTGGTATTGTAATTATTCACCAGGGATGTACCCCTAGATAGATTGTGAACACTTTCTTGGACTTATCTTACTATCTATTTTGTATCCTTTCAGTTTGTGGGGAAAGGTGTATTTATTCTATTCATTTTTACAAACAACAACAACAGCAAAAGATACAAATATGGACTTATATCTCTTTAGAAACCAAGTAAGTGTAGCTTGGTCTGAAGAAAAGTGTGTCTAGGATTACAGCCAAGGAAAAAGCAAATTGATATCCATACCTTGGTCAATCCATCACTACAGTGCCTAGAGAAAATCAACGACCTAAAAATAAAAGGGAAGGAAATCATAGCTTAATCTCACATTATTCTTAATAATAGATCCAGAACTAACAAAAGAATGCACTGAAGCATCATTAAGCAATACATCCAACCTAACATAAAATACTGATTAAATGCCCAGACTCATAGAACTCATTGACCTTTGTGTCACAACCTACTTTTAATTTGATGGACAAATACACTGTACCAACAAATCAGAGCAACACTCACGGAATCACCACAGTCAGAATTCATAGCTAATGTCTAGAACAGGGGTGTCCAACCTTGGCAACTTTAATACCTGCGGACCAACTTCCAGAATTTCCCAGCCAGCCATGTGTGCTGGGAAATTCTGAGACTTGAAATCCACAAGTCTTAAAGTTGTCAAGGTTAGACACTCCTGGTCTAGAAGCATAGCACTCCCACACAAACAATCAAAAATATGGATCTGCTTTGTAGATAACACTTTCATTATAAGAAAAGGAATAATTATAGAAGACAGATGAGACAATCAACAACATCTTTAAAGGAATAAAATGTACAAGAGAAAAATACACACTATCATCTTGGATATCTTCATCAACAGATAAAACAATGGCAAATTAGAGACCTATGTTTGTTACAAAAAAACTCACACTAACCAAGTGTTTCACTATCAAAGCAGCAACCCAACCACCCACAAAATAAGCTATATAAGAACATTATGCAGAAACATACTGCAGTAACCCAGAATGCCTAAAAGAGGAAACATACCACCTACATACCACATCTTCCAAAACAATGGATACCCATCTCACTTTATCAAAAAGTAATTAACTACACAACCCACTGCAATGCAATCATTACAACTTACAAAAAGCCTCTCTGTATATCAAAAACATTCCAAGACTACTGCAGGCACTCAGCATCACTGTAGTATGCATACCAACAAAATCTCTCCAAAATATCTTAAGCAAACCAAAACACGCAGTACCAAGAAAGAAAAGATAGGAATCATCTATGACAAACAATGAAACTGTTTCTCAAAGCCACTGTTATAGGACAGATAGATAGAAAATTGGCAGACCGCATTCATAAACACCAACTGGCTGTCAGAAGACATCATGAATATGCCTTATTTTGCCTCACTCAATCACAGATTCAGCTAGAAAAGTCAACATTTTGCCTCAAGCTGAATCCAAAAATTCTAGGGAATTCCCAGATGCTTGGCATTAAGACAAAGCAGCCATTAATAGGTACAAAGAGACAAACCTGATTTATATATCGTTTAAAAGATACAATCAAAAGAAGGAAACAACTTAGAACACATCCTTCCAGCAACAAACTACCTGATAAGAAGAAATAGCATCAGATAAATAATCAAGAAAGAAACAATACCCAAATCAAAGAGCTATCAAGGAAGAAACTACCGTACATTTCCACCAAAACTGGCAGGGTAGGTACCATGCATAAACAGCCAGCAAACCCTACTTTTCCTTACACTGATGATGTTATCTTGCTTAGTAATGAAATATTTGCAAGTAAACAAACAAGTTCAGAGAATATCAAGAATCCAACAGAATAACAAAATAACAGAGTTGGAAGGGACCTTGGAGGTCTTCTAGCCCAACCCGCTGCTCAGGCAGGAAACCCTATACCATTGGACAAGTGGCTGTCCAATCTGTTCTTAAAAATCTTCAGTGTTGCAACCTCCACAACTTCTGGAGGCAACTTGTTCCATTGATTTATTGTTCTAATGGTCATTAATTGTGCTGTCATTGTTCTGTCACAATCTTCCTTACACAATCTTCTTTACACAATCTTCTATGGATAGCCTGATCAGTTAACCTACAAGTTTACTGAGAGGAATGACCAGTTGAAGCACTTTAGGAAGCAAGCAGAATCTTCACTAGTGCAAATAGTGAATAATATTCATAATTGGTCTAACAGGTATGCATATGAAGCATCACCATTAAAGTGGTAAAACTGCTATCAGCAAAGCTGCAGCTACATCATCTCTCAAGCCCCAGTATAATCTGTATAATGAAAGCTACATTATGGGAATTCTTTTTGTTTTTCTCGGAGACGAAACAGATGAAGATGAGGAGAGAAATCCTCAGGTTAGTGTTCATTAAATAAAAATGGCCTCCCTCCAATATATCAGACTGTTGGATTACAGTTCTCCTCATCCTTAGCAGTACAGGTAGTCCTCGACTTAGCAAATTTATCTTGCTAAGCAAGACAGTTTTTAAAGTAAGTTTTGCTCCATTTTACCACTTTTCTTTCCACAGTTGTTAAATGAATTACTGCAATTGTTAGTAACATGATTGTTAAGAGAATCTAACTTTCCCACTGACTTTGCTTGTCAGAAGGTCATAAAAGGGGACCATATGACCCCGGAATACTGTAACGGTTATAAATATGAATCGGTTGCCAAGTATCTGAATTTTGATCACATGACCATAGGGATGCTTCAACAGTTGTAAGTGTGAAAAACGGTCATAAGTCCTTTTTTTCAGTGCTGTTGTAACTTTGAACGGTCACTATACAAACTGTTAGATGACCCTGGGACACTGCAACTGCCATAAATATGAACTAATTGCCACATGGCTGAATTTTGATCACATGACCATGGCGATGCTGCAACAATCATAAGTGTGAAAAATGGTCGTAAGTCAAATTTTTCAGTGCTGTTGTAATGTCAAATGATCACTAAATGAGGATTACCTCTATGGAGATTACAATATAATGTTTTTATAATTGCAAGTATCTGGTATTCAGACTATCTCTCTCTTGGTTGTTTTCTCTGAATAAAATGAATGTTAATCCTTTTGTATTAACTTTACAAATAAGAGTACCATTCCAGAGTTGGAAGAGTTTGAACTTCATGAAGAATATGAGCTAAGCGAACTTATGGTGCTATTTAAAACATGGGGAAGTAACAGTAATTTCCCTTCCCTCTCCCAAGGAATTTATATGCAATCCATAAATATTTTCTTTTCTTACCTTCCCTTTTCCATCTTTATACCAAGAACTGGCATTCTGGTGATTATTTATTTGTGTGTGTGTACACGTGTGTGCCCACATTATGTTTGCATCCCACTCTTCTATACTGTTGCCAGGATAACTACAGTGCCATGTCTGTGCAGTCACCAGCAGTCAAACCTGAAGGAGATTAAGTTTTTGCTTTGTTCCAAAGAACTCACAATGCCATACATGCCATACATCTTCACAAATACCCTATATGAAGAGATAGTAGCTTCTTCTGTGTCACAGCCTGGTATCTCTCAGGGAGCTGCTCTACTCCCTTGAGGTCCTCCCTTGTCTCCTGCTATTGAACCCTTCAAAGAAAGGAATTCTAACCCCACAAAATAAATAGCCATCAAACTCAGATTCTCTGGGCACTATCCTTGTAACCAGCTAGGCGATATCATCAATACCTCAACCTCCCTCCTTCTGGCATCCAAACCTAATACTTGCAGAGGCAGAATAATCCCACAGATCTGTTTTATCATCTGTTTTACTGGAGTGCTCAATAGTAATTATGGGTTCTTATTACTTGTACAAAGTAAATCAAACTGATGTATTCATGCATGTCTGTTCATTTACAGAGGGTTAGGAAATCAAAGGCCTAAGTCCAATAACAGTCTTTTGTAGAATGAAAGACTTCTGTTCACAGAAACAGAGCAGTTACTAATTGAAACAGGGAGGAGGTGATAACCATTTATTTCTTCCTCACCTAATACTATCTACAACATTAGCAAAACACTCCAAAGAATTGGGATGCTCTTAGGATGATCTGCCTTACAAGATGCCTATTGAAGCCCCACTTCTTACTGAAGAATTGTAACCACTATTCTACTCACACATTTCACTGGCACATAGATGAAGAAGGAGTAAACAAGCTGAATCCAATATTTCATCTCTGAAATTTATTATACCGCGATTGTTACTATAAACCCACACCCTTCCTGGTGGAATGGATCAGATTACCCTTTTCTGTGGAAGTGCTGTTGCTCTAGAACCGAAGTTCCTTGTAAAGTAACTTTACTGTGAACATGCTTGAATACAAGGAAGGCTGGATTGTCTGGTTCCAGATTTCCTTAACCTGTCCCCCTCAGTTTTAACTGAAAGCTTTGGGGCAGGATACTGTATGAGAAACTGAAATGATACTGTTTCTCACGAGATGCAATTCTGATGATGGGATAGGAGTACACCCTTGAACAATGTGCCATGTTTTAGAAGGCCAATTAGATCTGGCTTTCATACCCTAGAGAGTTTATTTCTCTTTCTCTTTCCCTTTCCCTTCCCTTCCCTTTTTTAAAGCTGACTAAATATTTAAGCCGAACAATGGTTCCCAAATTCAGAAAAGCCCTGAATCTGGCAAGATTTAATGCCCTTCCAGTAGCTGCTTTTGAGGGGAAATTATGAGGTATACTAGTCAAAGACTTTTTCCCTGTGGTGATGATGTTACTGAAATATTACACTATAATTTGCTATATTGCTCTTATTATAAAGCTGCCTGGACTGAAGTTAATAATGCTCCATCTTGTCAGATTTCTGGGCCACCTGGATTCATTTTATTTTACAGTTGTTATTGTGTGATCAATGTGATTTTATTTCTCTGAAAATGGTTAACTTTTGTTTCAAGATACATTGTATTTCCACTGCATCAGTGTTATCATTATTAGATTTTACTGTCATTTTTGTCTGCTATCACGGGATTTGTGTTCCTTTTTGAAGTGGTCAATAACTATAATAAAATATACTGCATTGTACTGTGCTGGCTACAAAGTTTGCAAGCACAAATAACTCAATTTCCTCTTTAGACTGGAAAAGGAATTGGCCTTATTTTTCCCCAAATATTATTTATGTATTTTGTGAGTAACTTACAATTGGTCCTGTCATTCTACCAAAAGATTTCTATTTGCTTTAAATCTTTGCAAATATTTATTTCACCTAAGCCCCATAAGATCCACATAGGCAAAGATTTAAAAAACCAACTCCTTCAACATTTCCCAGCCTCGGAGGAAAAATATACGCTGCAGAGGTGGTATTCAGCAGGTTCTGACCAGTTCTGGAGAACCAGTAGTGGAAATTTTGAGTAGTTCGGAGAACCGGCAAATACCACCTATGACTGGCACCCCCCTCATTCTCTGCCTCCTGAGTCCCAGCTGATCAGCTGGGTCTTCTTTTGTTGCCCTGCACAGGAGAATGGAGCTGGAAAGCAGGTTAGTGGGGTGAGGAGGGAATGGGATTTTGCAGTAACCTTCCCCCTGGAGTGGTGAGGGAATGGAGATTTTACAGTATCCTTCCCCTGCCACACCCACCAAGCCAAAAGCCAGTATACAGGTCCTTGACTGAAGGCAGGTTGGTAGTAATTGTTTTTTCTGCAGTCCTAATTATCCTCCTGCATGGACAGAACTTTATTCTGGGTAAATATAATCTATTTATTTATCATCTCTCTCTCCATTTATGTTTTTATGTTTCTTGGCATAGGATCTAATCATGTCACACCAATCTCATAGAAATCCAAAGATTCTGTTCTTTTCATTCCCACATATGCAGTATATTAATGACAACTTCTAGGAAGGTTGCAAAATTTTGTGCATTTAATGATTGCTGCATTTAAACAGCCAGTAGCAAGCATACTACTATGATTATAACTATGAAGTGTAAATCATAGCATCAGGCTTTATATCTTTTTGATTGTGCTTATTTTGATCCAGGATTGTAATAAAACCTTTATATAGCATGTTTTCATGGCAGCAATATGGAAGTTTTCACTACTTTTTCCAAGATGTTTTTTTTTAGTGTCTCAATTAACCCAGCAACTCAATTCCAGTGGTTCCTCATCAAGTATTAACCAGCTCTAATCCTGCTTAATTTCCAAGTCCAGATAGGCTTAACCAGATGCTGCCATATGGCTTACACTAATAAACATAGGGTGTATGTTCAGAAGTAAGTTAGAAAAGAAAACTGAGCTCTTCTAGCAATTCTGTGCTTTCATTTAAGATCTTGCCAACAATAATCTGTTTGCCAACAACCCAATCCCCAGGGAGGATGGAGGAGAACGATCTCAGGAAATCCTGAGAAAGATGTCCTAAGTGATCCATCAACATGTCCTATCACTTCACTTGCCTTTTCTAGTGCCCTCAGTGGATGCATTCCTCATTCCCCCCCCTTGCATTTGATTTTTAATAATATACGATGCTGAAACAAAGGCCCTCAGGTTTATAAGGCCCGATGCCATGGCCAGAGGTCTTATTGTGGTGGCATTCATGAAAGTGACAGACTGCTTCTTAGATACTGTAGATAGCTACTAGCACTATAAGTCAAAATGCATTATATGACTATTCTTCCTTTTCCCTCTTTCACTGTTTTTTTTCTGGTGAATAAAAAATGAGAGGTAGAAAAACACAATACACTTGAACTAAATATGTAATTAATTAGCTAGGGTTCTTAATGCATATGTATTGGGCATCTTGATGGTTAGTAAGATATCTAATCAGAGCTCCTATAGGAAAAGCCATTAATGTTCGAAGTATTATGACTTGTCTGAAATCATCAAACATCAATGAACCTCTGAGAACAGTCTGCATCCATTTATATTTCTACAGATCTAATAATGAATGAAAACATTAGACTGGCTTAGCCATCGGTGCTGTTATCTTCTTGAGCAGAATATGTGACTTTAATAATGTTGGTGACTGTAAGCCTTGAAATGTTCTTGAAAACAAAGTTAATGCTTTCTGAATTCAGTCCAAGAAAAGAAAGGATAGGGGTTTGTGTGTGCATTACTTTTTAGGTATTTATATGTATATACACCAACTAAGTAAACTGGTAACACATGCTAATTTTTACTAATTGTTTTTTTAATAGTGCCCACACAGTGAATACATTTTTTGAGGAAGTATTGAGGAAAGGTTCCTTAATTCCCTAGATTTCTATGGTCCCAAAAGTATGTTTAATATTTCCAATCTTAGCTAAAACATGTCTATGTAAAAGGAATTCCAAAGAACATAAGTGACTAGTTTCTATGCAGAGTGGGTGGTTGAATTTTGATAAGGTTGGAATAGAACAGGTTTCCCCATTTCCTTTTAGAATGACTCTTTTTATGTTTGTGCTAAGAAAGCTACACTATGTGTCAGGCCTGGGGAAACCAAGGACACAATGAATTGCTCAAGTAGATTCTTTATTGCTGTTTGCCCATAGATAAGAATCTTGCCCGATTAAAGGACACTATGAACTACTTTCAGATAATGGTGTGAAGATTTAGGGAGGATCTTTTCTGGGCCTCTTCCTGCATAGTGATTCAATGCTGATTTTTACTTCTCCCTCCTATAACTCAGCGCCAGTTTCTACTACATTATGGGATCAAGCAAAATTATGTTAGTTTAATAAATTATTGTGTATCAGTAATCTACAATTAGATTCAGTCTAAGACTGGTGGAAATTTATATTTCAAATTCTAATCAAGGTCCTAAGAATTACTAAAGTCACATCCAAGAATAAAGGCAGTTCCAAGCTGTTTGTGAGTGTCCAGGTCTGATAAATATTTAAGAGTGTCCAGGTCTGATAAATTCAATACTTGAAGATACTGAGAAAGTCCTTCAAGTATCACTCTGAAGGCTCCAATCATGATTGGTACGATAGATTTCTTTTTCCCTAAGCATCCAACTTCAATTTCAAGTCCTGGTATTTCTTTTTTCCCATTGTGTTTCCTCAGTCCTAGCATCACTCAGAACATCAACATCAATGAACCACTTTCTTATTTTCAGTATTGTATCATGCATGTTATGAACAAGATGCCTTTCTGCTTGGGTCTTAAAGCCACATAAGATCTTACCTGATCATTTCCCAAAATCTTCTCAACATGATGGTTCCAACAAATTTTAGTACATTCAAATCCAAACCTCTGGCTAAGTTTCCAATAAACCATTGTAGCAACTTGGTCATGACACTGCTTGTAGTTGGCTGATGTCAAATTTTATTCTATCTTTATTGAATTCTTTTGTGCACTTAAAGAAGAGATCTAGCTGTTGTTTATTATTATTTGCCTAAAATTGGAAAAATTCTAGTGAAGGTGTTCTGTTCTTCTCCCAACAATTTTGCATATAATTTATGCATGTGCTGTGAGATGAAAGAAACAACTTTTGCCTGCAGAAAAATTCATATTCAATTCCTAACATTTTCAGATTGGTAATCTTTCTGTGCAAAACCAGAAGAGCAGTTGTTAAGACAGTGTATTGCAGACCAATCTACTTTAACTTGATACCGCCTCAAAGTGTTGAACTAATTTACAATTACCATTGCCCACAGCTAACAGAGCCACTTGCACAGTAGCTGCTCTAGTCTAAAACTCCCCAGATTGGGAAAGGCTGTTCTAGAGTTCAATTGATCATTGGATGCCCTTGATAAAAGGCAGCTCCCGTTCCCGTGCATTTGAACCAATGGCTATTGTGAGGTATTGACAACATTGTCCAAGTGCTCTTAAATATTCATTATTGTTTCTTTGCACTACAAACACTAATAGACCCAAGAGCAGAATCCTCAGCTGGCACTAAAACTAGAAACAATGCTTCTGCTATTTAAATTTAACATTTCATCTGAAATACAATTTTTATAAAATGATGTACTGTTGGAAAAACTGTCTACATATATACTTTATTTATTTTATTTGTCAAGCGATTATAAGATAACAGGTATAAGTATAAATATAGTTATGAATACATGAAATGGATACATATAAGGAAAAT
The DNA here is from genome assembly GCA_009733165.1 of Naja naja. Classification (NCBI taxonomy): domain Eukaryota; kingdom Metazoa; phylum Chordata; class Lepidosauria; order Squamata; family Elapidae; genus Naja; species Naja naja. Next base: position 129,987,507 of record CM019150.1, on the reverse strand, counting down.
AAAAAGAAACAATAGGACAGGGACGTTGGTGCGCTTATACATGCCCCCTACAGACCTCTTAGGAAAGGGGTGAGGCCAATAGTAGACAGTCTAAGGTTAAAGTTTTTGGGGTTTGGGGAAGAAAGCACAGAGTCAGGTAGAGTATTCCAGACATTGACCACTCTGCTGCTGACGTCGTATTTCCTGCAATCAAGTTTGGTGTGGTTTACCTTGAGTTTGTATCCATTGTGTGCTCTTGTATTGTTATGGTTGAAGCTGAAGTATTCATTGACAGGTAGGACATTGTACTATATAATTTTATATACTATACTTAGATCAGACCAAAGGCTTCAAATTTATGCTGGAAATGTAATAAACAAGAAGAGACAATTTGTCACCCTTGGTATTCATGTAAAAAAGCTTAAAAATAAACTCAATTACATATACTAATACAGAAGATTTTTAAAATATGCATTTAAAACCAGAAACCTATCTTTTGGGATTGACAGATAAACATTTGGAAAAACAACATTTTTCTTTGTAAATGACAATTACAGCAAGACTATTATATGCACAATAGTGGAAAAATTCGACTTTACCCATAATGGAGGAATGGATGACGAAGATGATAGAACTTACCAAAATGGCCAAATTGACAGTTTTAATTAATGACATCCAATTATAATTTATTTAATTATTAAACTTACATGCTGCCCATCTTGCCTCAAAGTGGCTTACACTCATTCCATAAAATGCCACATAAAACATTAAAACAATAAATAGAGATCTTACATTTAAAATTCAGTTAAAATTAAATTGAACAAGATGGAGAAGAAGGGAGCAAAGTGTGCACAGAGAGGAGGAATTGGATCCCAGGGCAATTAGCAGAGTCATGTCTGTTGTTGCTCATCCAGACCCCCTAAGTATCCAAGTACTGCAAGATGGTAACAACAATAATGCTGATTAGAAGCTTTTTATTGACGTTGATTTATTTGAAACAGAAACAATGAGATTTTGATGTTATGTCTTTATTTATTTATTATTTGGTCTTATATGCCACCCTCTCTCCCAAAGGACTCAGGGCGGCTCACATAAAAAACAACAATACAAATACAAAAGTTAAAATGGAATTAAACCAAATTCGACCAAACAATCATTAAAACCCATTTACAAACATTTTAAAATATTAAAACACCCCCCCCCTTGGTCCAGGCTGGCCTGTTCGAATAACCAAGTCTTTAGGCCGCGAAAGGAGCGAAGGTCGGGGGCCAGTCGTAGCTCCAGGGGAAGCTGGTTCCACAAAGTGGGCGCCCCCACAGAGAAGGCCCTCCCCCTAGGGACCGCCAGTCGACATTGTCTAGCCGACGGTACCCCAAGGAGGCCCTGTCTGTGGCGCGCCGGCAATTGGTATTCGATGCTGGCAGGAGATGTTCCCACAAGCACCCCGGCCCCAAGCCATGGAGAGCTTTGTAGGTAAGCACCAACACCTTGAATCTCACACGGAGGGCAACCAGCAACCAATGCAGCTCGCGCAGGAGGGGTGTAATATGGGAATATTGGGACATTCCCATCACAACCCGCGCGGCCGCATTCTGCACCGGTTGAAGCCTCCACGTGGTCCTCAAGGGAAGCCCCATGTAGAGTGCATTGCAGTAGTCGATCCGGGACATAACGAACGCATGAGTGACCGTGCGTAGCGCATCTCGGTCCAGGTAGGGACGCAACTGGCGCACCAGGAGAACCTGGGTGAATGCCCCCCTGGCCACGGCTCCCACCTGCTCCTCCAAACTGAGCCATGAGTCCAGGAGGACACCCAAGTTGTGAGCCCTATCTATGGGGGGCAACATCTCTCCCCCCAAAACCAACGATGGAACACTCTGGATCAACCAAGATGCCGGTACGCACAGCCACTCGGTCTTGGCAGGGTTGAGCTGGAGCCTGTTCCTCCCCATCCAGATCCGTACCGCTTCCAGGCAACAGGACAGGACGGGGAGGGCATCACTGAGTTGGTTTGGGGTGGAGATGTAAAGTTGAGTATCATCAGCATACTGATGATACCTCACCCCAAAACCACGGATGATCTCGCCCAGCGGCTTCATATAAATGTTGAACAGGAGGGGAGAGAGGACCGACCCCTGAGGCACCTCACAAGCAAGGGGCTGCGGGGCCAATATCTGCCCCCCTGCCAACACTGATTGCGAGCGCCCCGAGAGGTAGGAGAACCACCGAAGAACGGTGCCTCCCACCCCCAATCCCCCGAGGCGCTGCAACAGGATACCATGGTCGATGGTATCGAAAGCCGCTGAGAGATCTAATAGGACTAAGAGGAATAACCCCTGTCCTGAGCCCTCCAGAGATCATCCATCAGCGCGACCAATGCTGTCTCCGTGCTGTATCCAGGCCTGAAACCCGATTGGCATGGATCTAGGTAATCTGCTTCCTCCAGGAACCTCAGAAGCTGGGAAGCTACCACACTCTCAACTTCGCCATAAATCGAAGGTTGGAGACTGGACGGAAGTTGTTCAAAACGGCTGGGTCCAGGGTAGGCTTCTTGAGGAGGGGCCTCGCCACCACTTCTTTCAAGGCGGCTGGGAAGAACCCCTCACTCAAAGAAGCGGTGACAACTGCCTGGAGCCAGCCTCGTGTAACCTCCTCGGAGGCATACACCAGCCAGGAGGGACACAGGTCCAATAAACATGTGGTGGAACTCAGCCTCTGCATGGCCCTGTCCACATCATCCGGGGTCACAGGGTCAAACTCATCCCAGATCGTAACAGCCAGACCCGATGTTACTCCCTCATCAGACTCTAGCCAGTCGGAGTCCAAGCCGGCCCGAATCTGAGCGATCTTGTCCTGCAGGTGATGGCTAAATTCCTCAGCTTGGCCCTGCAAGGGGTCGCACCTCCCCCCCAAGAGGGAGCGGGCAACCCCAAACAGGGCAGCCGGGTGATTCTCTGTGGACGCGATGAGAGCAGCGAAGTAAGAAGATCTTGCCGCTCTCATTGCCGTCAGATAGGTCCTAGTAAAGGACCTCAACTGAGACCTGTCAGATTCGGAACGGCTGGCCCTCCAACTGCACTCTAGGCCCCTCCTTCGTCGCTTCATCTCCCGGAGCTCCCCGGAAAACCAAGGAGCTAACCGGGATCTGCGGCATGTCAGGGGCCGCAAAGGGGCAACTCGGTCAAGAGCCCCCGAGGCAGCCTGTTGCCAGGCATCCACGAGGGTCACGGCCGAGCTGCGAGCAAGGGAGGTAGGAAATGGCCCAAGCGCCATCTGAAAACCCACCGGGTCCATCAGGCGCCTGGGACGGAACCACCTGGTCAGTTCCGTATCCCAGAAGCATGGAGAGATGTAATGGAAGCCCATCCAGAGGAGGAAATGATCTGACCATGACAGGGGTTGTAAAGCTGGTGATCCCCCCCCAGATCATTATACCACTGCCCAGAGACAAAAACCAGGTCAAGTGTGTGTCCACCCTCATGAGTTGGGCCCTGAATTATTTGGGTCAGGTCCATGGCTGCCATGGACGCCATGAACTCCCGCTCTAATCCCGACGCCCCACCCAGGGAGGGGAGGTTGAAGTCCCCCAGGACCATAAGCCTAGGGAACTCCACCGCCACCCCTGAGAGGACATCGAGCAGCTCGGGCAGGCTGTTGTCACGCAGCTGGGAGAAAGGTATGTGAGCAACAGGCCCAGCTGACCCCCCAGGCCCAGCCTCAAGAGGAGAGACTCACACCCGCCTATCTGAGGGACAGTGACCTCCCTTGGACAAAGGGACTCCCTAACAACCACATGAAACAAGTTTTTAAACATTAGTGTATATAAATTACTATTATAACATTATAAATCATAATAAAGCTGTTAAAGTTTTAATGATTAAAATAGATTACAGAAAAATGTAAGCAATGCTATAACCATAGAACAAGAGGTTAATTTACGTTTATACTTATAACTGCTTTAAAAGAAAATCAAGTAATTTCTTCATATTTTTTCTTTTTTCTTTTCATTTTTTCTAGTTTCAATTTTTTTCATATTTCCTTTTTTCTGTTCATTCTAAATATTAGCTCTTGTTAGATTTTATCTTTTATCTTAAACTTTTAATAAAATTATATAAAAATATGTGATGCCTAGCAGCTGAATGAGTAATTGGATTTCCACAAAGAGCATTGTACAAAATGATGTTAATGTACTATGTATACCACCTAATTTTGGTTCCTTCAGCCTTGCAATGGGATTGTAATGATAGCAACATCAAGTATCAACAGCAGATCTCACCTTTTTCTGTTGCATTCACAACCTCTCCAAGTATTAAAATAGCTGCTCTTTAAAAAAAAATCTGACATCAGATAACAGTAACTAGGTAACTCCTGGTAATTAGATAAAAAGAGATATGTACTTCCCTTGGCAGCAGTATAGAAGTGGTTTGCCGCTGCCTGCTTCTGGAATATTTTTGTTTTACTTCCAGTCTAATCTTCAGGCCTGAGATTTCCTGATGTTTCAAGTATTAACTAGATCTGACTCTGCTTAGCTTTTGGGAATCACTCAGATCAACTGGTAGCTGCCATGTTCTGTGACAAATGCTACTTAATTTTAGCCCCTTCCAGTGGTATTCTGAGCAAAAGTGTGTCAAGATAAGAGGGTTTAACATTACAGACATTTACATTATGAAGATCTCCACTTACTTCTCAAGTGCCTGAGGCTTAAACCCTCTTACTTTATAGTAGGTTTTAGGAATAGCAAGTACACATTTGTAATAGTTAATATTTCTTTTTTTAAAAGGTAATTTTTATTTTAAACCTTTTTTTGCTCTTCTAGTTAAAAAAACATATGCATCACTCTTTACAACAGTTTCATGAAATAATTTACAACATGAATAATGAGGCACCATTAAACTTGAATTATCAGTAGAACTGCATTAAAACATTTATTTCAGGTAAAACTATTTAATAACTGAATCCTAAAGCCACAACCCTAGGTATGTTTACTTGTGAGAAAGACTTACTGAATACAATTAATCTTATTTCCAAATATACATAGAATTAGGCTTTATGATTGCAATCCTATACATCTTTACATTGAAATAATATGAGATTCAGTATGCTGATGTTATCTGTATCATGGATCAAGAAGTGATGGTGTCAAGGTTTTGTCCCAGCACCTGTTGTGGGGAAGGATAGGCTTAAGCTCAGCACTGAGAGAGACTGGCAACCTAGTTTTGAATTTTTCATTTCTGAAAAGTCTGCATTTTCTCAGATAGAACTAGGGCACGATTTGAGGGTTCTTTGAATTCACAGCTCCTACATGAAGAGCAGCTGTGGACAAGAGTCTTTGCTCAGATTTGGTACACCAGTTGCCCCCTTTCATGGACTAAGAATGTCTTTTCACAGTCACTTTAAGCTGGTTACCTTGTATGTGAACTACCGCAATGGGCTTTGCACAGGGCTGCCCTTGAAGACCATTGAGGTGATACAGTTGGTCCAGAACATAGGGTTGCAAGCAGTTATGGGCTTCAGCTCTGCATGCTTATCTATCATTTTTCCAGTGCAATTCAGAATGCTAATTGTCACTCCAAAGCACTTCATGGCATAACTGCTCTGAGGGATGGCATTTTTCCAATTTATTTACTCATCTGACAATGGGCATGTTTGAAATCCCATCTAATGGGACCTTAATGCCTTCTCTGCCTGCAATCTGGGCCTGGAATAGTATCCCCCTGGACGTTCAATCTGTCCTTGAGGATATTTCTTTTTCTCTGAGCTCTGGTTTAGGTTGGGGATCTGTGTTTCTCTGAATAGGGAAAATTGATGCATGTTTACTTTTCCTGACTTATTTTTAAAATTGATTTCATGTATTTTTTAAATTTGTATGTGATCTAGACTGAGAGTTGGGCAGCCTTATACAAGTAGTCCTCAACCTACGACCACAACTGAGCCAAAAATTTATGTTAAGTGAGGAATTTGTTAAGTGAGTTTTGCCCCATTTTAGGACTTTTCTTGTCCTCTTTGTTAAGTGAATCACTGCACTTGTTAAATTAATAACATGGTTGTTAATTGAATCTAGTTTCCCCATTGACTTTGCTTGTCAGGTCACAAAAAGGGATCACATGACTCCAGGACACTGCAGCGGTCATAAATATGAGTCAGTTGTCAAGTATCCGAATGTAAATCACATGACCATGGGGATGCTACAATGGTCATAAGTGTGAAAATGGTCTTAAGTCACTTCTTTTCAGTGCCATTGTAACTTCGAAGTCACTAAACGAACTGTTGTAAGTTGAGGACTACCTGTATGTGGAAACTTTATACATACCGTTTGTACCAAAAAATAGTTGGCCCATATGCCAAGCCAATACACCAGTATTTTATTAATATTTTTTTTCAGTTATTGTACTTAGAAGTGTTCAAAGGTCACGTCAAAAAATGTGTTGGAATGAAAATAGCAATTCACACATTTAACGTACTTTAACGTAATTTAGATCCTATATGTATAATTCTATCTATGTATAATATAAATAACTATGTATAATTCTTTTTGTCTTCGTGTAGTAATTTAGTCAAATAAAAAAAATGCACGATATGCTGCCATCATCGGCTCACTTAGCATAACCAAATGGAAAGTAACGCGTGCGAAGGAAATCTTTTTGTCCGTGGTTTGTGCGCGCGTGGACGCGTGTTTTGTAAGAAAGATCCGCGACCTTTCAGGAATTTACGATAGTTTATCAGATAGTTTTGCAAATTTACCGGCTGCATTGGCCAATATGTTAAACTCGATCAAATTTCATCTTAACTTGGTTTTGGTTTTTGATGGTTTTTCTAACGCTGCCACTCCAAAACTGATTGCTTACTTAGGATTTGGGATCCTGAAGAGATCTGGAAATAAAAACCACAGACGCGCAGACGGCAGGAGGCTGAACGCTGTTAACAGTTACAGCACTGTGTAATTTTCCCGCCCGTGAGTCACGCCCGAAGGATCGGCGACATCACACCGATCCGCCCAGGGGAGACCCGTGTCCCATTTGCAGCTGGCGGGAAGGGCGAGGGGCAGAAGGCGGGAAGACGGAGGAGGAGGAGGTGGAGAGCAGGCGGAGCCCAGTCAAGCAAGAGAGCCTTGGCTTCGCCTCCCGCCTCCTCCTCCTCCTCCTCTCCCCGGCAGGTCCCGTGCGGGCGGGAGAGTCGGAAAAGAGCGAGCTGTGCAGCGCCGGAGCAATGGCCGCGTTCCCCGGTGTTAGCGGCAGCTGCGGACTCGCGTGGCCGCGCTCGCCGCCCGCTTCGGCTCTGGGTTGGGAACCGATGCTGGGGCTCCAGATCCGTTCGCGCTCGGTGGAGCAGACCCTGGTACCGCTCGTGGCGCAGGTAATGAGCGAGTAGAGCCGAACGGGCGGCTCGGCTCCCGCGCGGTTATCTCAACCCCGATCGTTCCGTCCTCTCTCTCTCTCAGGCAGGAGCCTTAGCTTACCCACGCGCCCTCCGCCTCCCCCCCCCTTTCCTGAAGTCCTGATTTTCATTTTGGGTGCATGCTATCCGGGCTCACTCCGGATAGGGGCCTTAACAGACGGCTTCTCAAGGAAAGTATCTTTGCTTTACATTTTCGGTAGCTCTGCCCCACTCGCCCCCTCCGGGGCGTCGTGAACAAAGCTCCCGGAGTTGGAGACTGAGGCGGTGTGTATATGTGCGCGTGTTTGTTTAAAAAGCATTTTAAAGTAGCCTGGAGCAAGAATCCCTCTCCCCTTCCCCGTCTGCGCGCGCGCGCTTTCGCTCCCTCCGGAAAGAACTTAGAAGCGTCGCCCGGGAACGCGGAGTTTGGCCCGAGCCCAAGTTGGTGAAACGAAAACCCGCTTAAAACAACTTGGCTTTCAGACTGCATACGGGGGTTTACGGGTCTTCTGTCCGGCTAGAGAACATCTGGGAATTTCAGCCTGGCCTTTGTGCTTTGTTTTGGCTTTCTTTCGGGCCCAGAAGTCGTGCATAACTTTTTGGGTTTTGTTTTAATGCTCACCCTCACGGACTGTAATCTTTGAAAGAATTTTGACTGCCTTCCGGAGGATTAGCAGCGCATCCCGTGTAGCCTTCGCTCGCAATCTTTGTAGGGGGAGGGAGTGGGGGTGTATATTGCATGAATGTTACCTTAATCGAGGTCGATGCACGCCTCGTAATCTTATAAGGCAGCACTTCTCCGGTGTCTGAAAACCCAGCAAATGAATAGGAGCATTCCGTCTACAGCTCCCAAAACAGTTATTCTTCAAGCCGCTCCGTAGACTTTATAAATATAAAGTCAGAGTAGAGACGTCCTGAGAAAATGTAGTGGAAATACGATTGAGTATTGGTAAATCTGTGCCTTTGGAACCAGTAAAATTTATTTTCTAGTAAATACATTTAAGTTTGGAACGTGTGAGCACACAAATCGTGGGTTGCCATTATGCAAGGGTTGAACTAGCTGAAGTAGTATCTTAATTATCCGCAGTCCTCATTCATTTCACAGGGAGCATTTTGATCACCTTGGTTTAGTGGTGTCAATGCTTGTCAAAAGAAACTGGGAAAGTCAGGCTGCTTCTGGATTAATCCCTGTTCAGGCAGTACAGTTCAGCAGGAAACTAAAAAGGTTGCTGAATTGCAGCATTAATTTTATTGAATGTTAAGTCTGTGGGTGTGGACAGAATTTCAGGCATTTCAGTTGGAAGCCAGAATGAGTGGAAACTGGAAGAAAAACTATTAAAAATATATTTGGATTTTATAGGAATCCTTGGTGAAACATTCTTTGTAAATTTTTATACAGACTAAGGGTTATGTTGGATGATAAACTACTATGGCTTTTTCCTGTATCAATTTATTTACAGAATGCATATAATTTATAATGATTATATATTCTTCTGGCTTTATGGTCTGTGGTTAATGAGGGTAAAATTATTTGGAACAGAAGTTGCTCTGCTGCTTCCAAACTAAATGATGGTAAGAACTATTTAAATATTTTTTTAAATAGTTTAACAAACTCATAGAAGATGCTGTTCCATTTTTAAAGATTATCTTTCCTCATTTCCCTGTAGCTATTCAAAAGTTTCTTTACTGTACTTAATGCAACCCCTTTTCCAATGAGTAACTTAAAAAGCAGCTATTGCCTACTTGCGTCAGACGCTGTAAAAATATTGTAATAGTTTATATCATTCAATGCATTCTGGATCATGAAATATTTGAGGGTGAATTTCAATGAGTTAAACAGGATAAGTGAACATGTTTTGCATTAAGATTTTGGAAGCATCTGTAAGACAAGAGACACAATGTTCAATAGTTTAGGGACGGGCTTTGAAAAAATAGGAAATCAAGAAATGTTGGAAACAGGAACTGAAGTAATAATTTAAAAGCTAACATTTAGGAGTATTTACAAGTAGTCCATTTATTCTGGTTTGACTGCAGTACTGTATTAAACAAGATGCATTAGTGATAATTTTAGGTTAGAATTAATAAGCCATTCTGTGTATATCTGAGTAAACAAGTAATGTACATTTAGCTTTTCCAGGAATTTAAATTGAATTTAAATGAACTTGTTCAGATAAAATAGAAGTATATGGATGCACAGAAGGCCAAACATCATCAGACAAGTATAATTTTGGCTCTAAATTGCACAAAATACATTTAGTTTTGAAATTGTAGAATACAAGTAGTCATTGACTTATGACCACAATTAAGCCCAACACTTCTGTTGCTAAGTGAAACATTTGTTAAGTGAGTTTGCCCTATGTTATGACTTTTCTTGCCAGAGTTGTTATCACTGAAATTGTTGAGTTAAATAACATAGTTAATTGAATCTGGCATCCCATTGATTTTGCTTGTCAGAAGATCATTGAAAGTGATCACATCACCCTGGGACACTGCAACTTTCATAAATATGAGTCATAAGTGGGAAAATGGTCATAAGTCACTTTCAGTGCCTTTGTAACTGCAAACAATCACTAAACTATTTTAAATTGAGTACTACCTGTACTAGATTACAAGAGCAAGAAGAATTAATAGACTATTTGCCCAGAGTTTAAATTTATATTAAACTGATCTAAACCTTTACTATTCTTGTTACCATGCAACTGGTAAAATAGGGGCAATCCTTCATGCTTCACAATCTATTGGATTTTGATGAAGATAAAGTAAAGGAGACTCTGTATGAAAACATAATGAAAACATAATGTGCAATGATAAAATTAGAAAAATAAAAATATTGCCAGAGAAATTTGGCTGTGTTGTTAGTTGCTGAAGTCATTCAAAAGAGGATGGCCCTTTCTGCTCATGGGTTGCAAATAGAAAAATGATGAGAGAAATGAGTAGAGTATGCACAGCCCAGTTAGAGCAAAAGGATGAATGGTTTTGGTGGTAGCAAAATACCAGGTGAGTAAGACTGTTTAGTGTTTGCTGGGGAATAGTTGTATCATTTATATTAAGGCAGAAAATTCAACCATTTATTCTAGTCTTTCATGATTGATAGTTTAATTGATAATTGATTAAATTATCTGGTGACATTAACCTGCATTCCTATAGCCAGAATGAAATGTTCCTCTTTAATTCCATCGTACTCCTTTAGTATATTCAATAGCCATTCTAATATTACTGCATAAACCCAGTGCATGTCTTAATAACCTGTTGACTGAATTATCACAACAGTCTTCATGCCACTTTTATCTGATGTTTGATCTCTTTAAAATTATTACTGTTGTCAAATCATTTCCTCTTCTGCTGCAGAGTATTGTAGCTGTTTCTTGTCTTGTCTGTTTGCTGGCCATTCATCTTTAGTGCACGTGTGTGTGTGTGTGTGTGTGTGTGTACACATTGATAGCTAATTTCTTGTTTTTATTGGGCATGGTTTGAAGTGGTTGCCTCAAATGGGAGCTGAAATATTTGGGAAGAACTTACTATTTTGTCAAGGTAGAGTTTCTGTTGTCTTATAGAGGAACTAAGTGGATAACTTGGGGATGTTTCTTTTTACAAAAAAATGAGCCATGCTTAAATTTTTACAGTACTGTGATCTTAGCCTGAACAATATGTAGTGAAGAATCAAATTGTAACAGCAATAATTGTTTCAGTAAAACAAAAATAGAATTTAAAATTAATTAAATGTTGGCAGCATGATGCTGGTGGTGAGGGTTGCATGGTGCCCCTTGGCAGAGTGAAAGGCTTATGAGGAGTGGACAAGCTGTGGTGTTTGAGAGAAACTTGTTTTAAGGAAGCTGGTGATACATATTAGATGTGTCAGTGATATAAGAAGATAGCAGATTTCCTAGTTTTTCTTCTGATTTTTTAAATAACATATAAAGTTAGTTTGAATATGTCCCACTAAAAAGTGACGGGAGAAAGAAATGTGGGGCTATAATAACAATGGAGTTCAGGAGTGGCATTCTGCCTATAGATTTTCTATTCCTGCTGCAGAATTGCGGGCAGATGCTCAGGAAGGAAGAGTCCCCCCCCAATGATATATGTCTATCAAGACCTTGAGCTTTTAATGCCATCATGGTATTCATGAACTATTAATTTTCAGGCAAGAAAAATATTGAAATGATTCCAGATTTATTTACAAAAGCATATTCTTACCCTTTCTAACACAGAGATAAGCATCAAGTCTATGGCTTGTCTGTTGAGTATACATTCAAACCAATATCAATAGTTTTTCCAAATAAATTTACATCAATTGTATTGATATAATTTTACATGACTGCACACTGGAAGTTTTTAATTGGAAGGCTGTACATGATTCAATATAACTACTCAGAGGGCAGTTTATACAGTGAATACTGGTTGAGGCAAGATTATATCTGAAAGGATATTATCGTAACTGCAAGAGTTAAAGTACAAAACAGGCTATTCTTTTGAGTCAACATCAAGATACATAACTCAACATCAAGATATAAAACAAGATGAAGTAGTACAAGCCTGTGCAGATACTGTAAAGATATCTTATATTTCTTCCAAGTGTGATACTTTTCAATGGGCAATTTCTTGCATTTCTGTAATCTGAACCACTGAGTTGAGATACCTTTATTTCGGAATGAGTCTCATTAAATAAAAGAACTTATTTTGTAGAGGTATTTATGTGTGTGAATCAGCCTTAAGTGCTTGTAATTATTGCTGTTACAAAGTGTGTTAAAGATTGTTAAAAAGTGTGGAATATATTGTGAGAGGAGAGGTGGGGGAAGTCCAATGGGGGAGAAAAAATAATGTATGTTTTCCCCAAAGAGCAGTCTTTTCTCAGTCTGCAGTATAAACTGCTTTTAAAACTGTAGGGAGAGGTGTGGAGTTAAAAAGGGATGTTCTGAAATCTCAAATTATTGATATGGGGATGTGATTTGTGTGGACCAGTCTTTTGGACCTTTTGAATTCAAGCTGCAGTCTACCTGAATCTCTCCTGGGAGCAGGTCGCATTGAATTTGGGTTGACATGCAGAAAATTGAACTGTCAGTCACATAAGGTGAGTTTAGTTACCTGTAAAAAACAGTTTAGTTACTCTGCCTGTAGAGAACAAGTGATGCATAATGAGTGGACCAAAATCAACAATTTATAACATTTGGCATCATTATGTCTGTGTTCTTAGAAGTGTATGGAAAGCCTTGGCAATAATGACTCATGCCCTCATCACCACAGGATTATATTACTGTGGTGTTCTTTCCATGGGACTCCCTTTAAACATCACTTCAGAACTGTAGTTGGAGCAGGGCAGCTACCCATATACTAGGAGGAGGCATCTGTTACAGCTTGTTGTAACCATATTCCAGCATCTGTAGGAGGCATTGTGCTGACTTTCAGTAGGTGATTCAAAGTTCCAGATTTAACATTTAAAGCTCTATTTGGCTTGGCTCTCAGTCATCCTCAGAACTGCTGCCTTCTTCTAGTGCCAGCTTACCTTGCATGCTCATTGTGAATAGAGATGTTTAGGACATCCCAGATATATGTGATGGAAGGGGAGTAGGGTTAGGGTTACTGGAAGTAGTGTTTTCCAGTGGCAGCCCCATTTGGTAGAATAGTGTCAACAGTGGTCTGTTTAGCATTTACTCTTTTATCTGCCTTTTTAATATTTATTCATTTCTTTTATATACAGATAGTCCTCAGTTAACTTTAATTGGGAGTGGGGACTTTGTTGTTAAGAGACACGGTTGTAATTTAGAATCTTAAAGTTAACATGCCTCATTGTTCAGGAGATGTTACTTTGCTCAGTTGCTGAATGAGAATATTTTTTCATGCAGAAGTAACTGCCCAGAATTCAAAAGTTGTTGGATGTGGTGCTCAGTGAATCTCCCCTTTCCCCCCAAAATGTTATTTTTCTCTAGACATTAACTGCTCCAACAGCCTTTGCAAAGCTGAGGGTACGTGTACACACACACACCCCTCACTATGTTTAGGAAAGAGACTGCCATTGCAACTTACAGCATTAGTGGAAAGGTGTCTCTATGTTCAGACTTGCAAATACATAACTCACAGTGAAGAAAGCATGAGGAAAGAGAGAAGAAAACATGACATACGAAATTTTGTTTCATTCTTGAAAGATGATACTTCTAAAAGTTCTGTGGTCAGATTCCATCTTCAATAATGATGTAATTAATGGTTAGGATAATTGGCTGTAAAAAGTGTCTGAATCCTTACAAAACATTGCTAATTACTAATAAGACATCAATTTGAAGTAAGTGAGACACTGTTCCTCAATTTATTTAGGTGCTGTGGAATTATGTATTTTGCATAAGTGCTTTTAGGAATGTTTGAAAGAAGATTGTGGCCTCTGCTCTGCTGACTGATTGCCTTCTGCTGTCTTCCATGGGTACCACTATTAAGGATTAGCAAATACAATTACAGTACTGATCAAGGCAGTGAAGATATGCTTCATCTTACTGTGTACATCTTCAGCTTCTGACTCAAACCAGGTAGCATCTCCATCTTTCCTGGAGGCTAAGAAAAGGAAAAGAAGTCCAGCGTGACCCTCATCCATTGGCTAGAAAAGGGGCAACTGAAGTGAGCTTGATCTTCCCATCCCAATCTAGAAAGAGCACTTGGTTCCTCCTGCCAAGTTTAAAAGAGGTAAATCACTTTCCCCATGTAACTCCATCCAACAAGAGAAGAAATGGTTTCTGGATATGTTAAGCCTTGAGAATCATGTGATTGAAATATCTAATAAAGAAACTATGTGTATGATGCAGTGTCACAGACTTCATATTCTTACTTCCACTGAGCCAAACTCTGGAAATTAAGATACATTAGTGTAGATATGAGTGCTATATATAAAGTTGTATGTGGTCCTATTCACTGTTCAAATTTTCAATGTCTTCAGAGGAATGCAGGCAGCCTGTGTTCAGATTTGTAGGTTTTGAATATTATGCAAATACTTTTGCCATATGAATATTTTTAGCATAAAGATTTGTGGCATTCCATATTAAACATTCCCCCATTATATTAACATGGATAGTAGCAGAGTGCTAAGTGACTGAAGTTTTGTTTCTCTTGTTTGCTGTGCTCAGATTAACTAAACCCTTGATTTTTAACATAGGCTTAATATTTCAGGTATGTTGCTGAGCAGCAGATTTAACTTTGGGAGTATTAATATCTCTTGAAGAACTTGTAAAGACTATTTGAGGAATAAGCTCCTGATGTTTAAATGCCAAGGGTGAAGTATAATGAGATGTAGTTAAAATTAAATTATCAATTTAGACATATTGCATTACAGGCTTTCTGACTTTCTAAGGAAAAAGTATAGGCTAAACATCTAAATATTGTGGATTAATATAATAGCTTTTTTATTTATACTGTATACGAGAAGGATCATTTCTAAACTGTCTTTATAAAGAGAATCAAGAATTAACATGTAGAGAAATTCCTAAGATTCCTAGGTGTGTGTGAGCACACAATTCCTAAGTGGATTCTAAGCCATGATTTAGTTTCCTTGAACAAGTGTTATGTGCTTGCATGAAATGTTGAGCTCAAGGGCTCTGATGTCTCTTGTTTTCAGCATTCCACCCCCTCTTTTATTCTGCCAAAAGGAATTTATTTCAACAGTCAAACTAAAGCAGATTTCATTTCAGTTCCGCAGATTCTTGGCTTGTGATTTTGGGTAAACCATTATTGGAAAGTAAAACTATAAACTCTTTAGTTAGATAAATCATAAAAAAGATATCCATGGATGATTTATTGAGCAAAGGATATTATTTTAAAATCATAATTTCCAATCTGCATATAAGAAAGCAAACCAGGAATCTGCAAATAATCTACTCAGTTCTAGTTTATCCATCTCCCAGTTGCATGGGAGGAGAGGAAAGATGGGTGGGATAGAATGCCAAGCATTATGTGTTTGTGTTCCTTCCTGTTTAGGCATATAATACTGTATTGTGTATTGTGTGTTAACCTTATGTGAAAATCAGCCTACATAAGCCATGGAATGCCAAGTATTATACAGTTATTTACCATTGTATGATACTTCAAAATCTACCCTTTTCAGGAGCTTATATCACTAAATATCACTAAATATATTCTGATTTTATACTGCACTTGAGAACATTTTAAAAACTTATTTGCTTAAAAAGTGGTAGTCTTTTTGCTGTGTCTTGATATCTTTTTGAATGATATTTTCTATACTCTTATTAATGATTAAATATTTAACCTTAAAGTACAAAGCTAAATATAATATCTTTCTCTAAATTTGAATGCATATTTGACATTTATGTGTTCTTGTTTACAGATTCAAAAGAATAAAACACACTGAACATGGCAGGCATAGAAATTTGGGTATCCTTCCAATCAGTGCTTTGTAACACCTTCTTTGGCAAAAAATAACAGCTTCCAAATGTTATTTGCAACTTAGCTTGCAACTAAGAGTTTATTTTTGCTTTTGGATTATTCTACCCTTCCTCCTTGCAAATCGCATCTTGTTCATATATAAAAATTGTGGCATTTTTAAAAATGATGGTTTATGTTCTGTGCTGTTCAGAAAGTTTGATGGAGTGGCATAGAAATATAAGTAATAAAGAAAAGAAAAGAAAAGTATTCTTAGATCTCCACATGCACAGCATATCTGGAATCTCCCTACAGATTTTCAAGATATTCAAGACTGGGAACTGTGTAGGCTATTCCTGTAGTTACTTCATGGTTGATCTTGAGCTATGTTTTGAATAATTGTCTTGCTGAAACATCTAATCTTTATTCAGCTTCAATTTTTTTGACTCTGAGACATAGCTTGAAGATCAAATCCCCATTGGAACAATTTCCTGACTGGTCAGATCTGCAAAATAGAACCTGCAGATCATTGCAAATAATTTAACACTTAAAACACTTGCTGAAAAACGTAACGCTTGAGTAGTTATCCACAGGTTGTCAGTACAGTGTTGCTATTACAACAGTGGTCTCCATGGGAAGCCACTAGCCAAAATTATATTGAAAATTCTCATTACAATAATAAACACACCTACAAACTAAAGTTGACAAAAGAAAAATAGAAGGAATAAAAAATACAAAGAAAGTTAAAGAAACATAAAAAGTGGCTTCTGATCTTCATCACATGTATAAACAAATGTAATAATTCTTCAGCCCCTCTTCTATCCATTCTTTATTTATGTGTAAATCCACAAATCATCACATTTTTAGTTCTGGTGTCAGCAAAAAAGTCCATAAAAGCTTGCCTGAGCTTTTACAGAACCATGACTTATTTTAACCATGATAAAACCAACCAACTGTATATTCCTTTTTTTTGCTACTAACTCTTGATTTTCCATTCAGGGGTTTTCTCTTCAGTTTTTCTTTTTCCTATCCCAAAAGCTTTAGTAAACCTCTTTTGTAAATCCAGTCATTATCATCTAGATCAGGGCTGTCAAACTGCTGGCCCATGGACTGGATGCATCACGTGCTGGCTATCCCCATGCCCGGTTTAGTGAAGGGGAAAAAAGTCCCGATACATCATGTGATGCCATGATGATGTGAGTTTGACACCTCGATCTAGATCATTCTCTTGGTTTATCATATGAAATCCTATTTGATTTTCAAAGATTTAACCAACTTCTTCCCTTCCCCCTCCTCTCTCTCTCCTTCCCTCCCTCTCCCTCTCCTTCTCCATTGCTGGATTTACCTTTCCAGTTTGAGGATCCCTTACTTGCTGAAGGCACAAGTTTAGAGTCCATTCACAGTTGTTCTCTGTTGTTAGATGTTTTGTTCTAGAAATCCTGAGTTATTTAGAAGTCAGTAGGAAAAGGCACGTTGGTCTTACCTGATACGTTCTTTCTCTTTTGTGGTGAGAGAGTCCAGTCCAAGGGTTGGATTGAGTCTGTCAAAGCTGCTTTAGCTCTGCCTCTGTTGCCGGCTTTCCCCAGCTTTTGGCTGGGGAAAGACACATGAAGACCAGACATGTCTATATAGGTGGAACAAGAAGAAAAACTCATCATCACCCCCTCCCCAGCCATGCCTCAGACCAGACGTACCTAGGGCGGGCCTGGACTCTCTTACCACAAAAGAGAAAGAATGTATCAGGTAAGACCAAAGTTCCTTCTCCTTTATGTGGTTATGAGAGTCCAGTCCAAGAGACATACCAAAGCTGGAGTGTCCATGGGAGGGCTCAAGTCTGGTCCTGATCACTTCTGTCCGTGTGCATCCTCTGCAGAACCTGTCTGCCAAATGCTGCATCTGCCGATGAGAAGACGTCCTTATGAACAGAGAGGGTGAAGACCTCATAGCTGCCTGCAGATCTCTTCAATAGATGCTTGCGTGGCCCAAGCTGCTGTCATAGCCACACTCCTCGTGGAGTAGGCTGTCACACCCCGAGGCACAGGAAGAGACCTACTCTTGTAGGCTCTGGAGATGCAGGAATGGATCCACCTGCCCACAGTCGATGGTGTTACTTTACCTTCCAAAGTGGCCGGTTGAAACGATACAAAGAGTGACTCTGTTCTGCGAAAGCAGCAGTCCGTCAAATATAGATATTCAAAGCTCTATGAACATCAAGTGTGTTCCAATGCATGACCCAGGTTGGGACAGAAATTAGGCAGGGTAAGTTCCTGAGCTGTATGAAACCACGAATTGACCTTAGGTACAAAGGTCAGATCCAATCTCAGTACCACCTTATCCAGGTGAAAGATACACAGGTCTTCCCGAACCAACAGAGATGCCAGTTCCGAGATCCTTCTAGCTGATGTTATTGCTACCAGGAATGCTACCTTTATAGTCAGCAAATGTAGACTAACAGATCTCAGTGGCTCAAAGGGAGTCTGAGTAAGAGACTCCAATATCCTGGACAGGTCCCATGTAGCATTTGGGAACCCGGCTTCCCATACGGCAGAACTGAAGACAAGGCCGCTACTTGTCAGCAAAGAGTATTAACTGAAATGCCCTTGTCAAGACCATCCTGAGGAACTCCAATATGTTTGCAATAGATACAGCCGTAGGATTAAGTCCTGACTTAAAGCACCACTGGCAAAAGGCCTTCCAGGTCACATTGTAAATATGATTTGTGGAAGGTCTAGCCACCTGAATAGTTAAGATCGCTCTATCTGAAAGGTTATCCCTCCTCAGCCCTGCTCAAGCGCCATGCAGCTAGTTGTAGTCACTGTGGCTCTGGATGAACCAGGGCTCCGCAGTGCAGTGAGATCCTGTCTTGCGGAATTCTCCAAGGTGGAGCAATGGACAGATTCACCAGGTCCGCAAATCAGGGATGGCGAGGCCAATACGGCGCCAGCAGGATGACCTCCGCCCTCTCCTCCAAAACCTTCCGGACCACCGCTGGCAACAGTGGAAGGGGAGGAAAAGTACATGAGGCCTGGAGGCCACCAGCTCCGTAAGGCATTGGTCCCCTCCGCCCCTGGGGTGATGAACCTGGTGAAGAACCTGGGCAGTCTGGTATTGCTTGGGGTAGCAAACAAGTCCACAACGTGTTGGCCAAACTTTCTTATCAGCTCCTGGAAGAGAGAGGGATGCAGACTCCGTATAATCTATTCTGGCCCTGCTGAGCCAGTCCCCCTGCACATTGTCTATTCTGGAGATGTACTCTGCCCAAATAGACAAGAGATGGTTCTCTGCCCAGAGGCCTAGACATTCCACTTCCATCATCAGTGACCTGGACCGTGTTCCCCCTTGTCTGTTTATGTGTGCCTTGGTGGACACATTGTCATAATTAGGACATGAGCCCCTTCCACCAACAGTTTGAAGTTCCTGTGTGCCAAAGGAACCACCCTCAATTCCAACCAATTGATGTTCCTTCCTTGTTCTGGCCCTGATCACTGACCTTGTGCCATCTGAGACCAAAGATGCGCTCCCCATCTTAGGCTCCACCTAAACTAAGTTTATTAGGTCCAATAATATCAGCAAAAACAACCTCTAATGGTTCTCTGGTTTTGAATCCATTTACCCTACTTGCAGGAGTTACCTTGCTTTTTTCTTGTTTGCAAACACTGCAATTTAAATACTTTGTACAAGGTTTTAATTCTATACCATTAGATAACTCAATAGTTTTCTTTAGCATTTTGAAATTTATATGTCCCATACATCTATGGAGCAGATGAATACATTCATCATGAGGCTTTTTATTCTCATAAACTGAGTTAGCATTAATTAATGGATTATCATGTATAATAAACAAACCATTATCCAATCTTGCAGTAACACTTTTACCCTGTTTTTCTATTAAACATTTGTCTCCCTGAAAGGTTACAACAAATCCTGCTTTTACCATTGCTCTTACAGATAGCAAGTTAAATATCATTCTAGGTACATATAACATCGGTAAATGTTCATTAATACACAAACAATATGCAGTACCTTCTCCAGATGCTCTCAATTTCCATCCATTAGCTAATGATACATGCTGTTTGCTTTGTCATGTTAACAAACCTCTCTTTACTTTTAGTTATACACTGTGATGCTCCACTGTCAACTACCCATATAACATGGTTTACAGTTGTAGTTGTACTTGATATGGCTAAACTAACATCTTTATAAGCTCTCTGTATATTAATAGCATTCTGTTTCTTACCCTTTTTACAGTGTCTGGCTATATGACCTTTAGCCCCACAAGAAAAACATTTCCTAACAATATAGGTAGTTGAAGACAGTTTTTCTTCCTGTGGTTGTTTTTCTCTCAGTTGATTTCTATCTTTCCTTCTTCTTGAGTCTTCTAACAGTCTTCCAGTTATGCCAGTCAATGTAAGTTCATCTCTGTTTAAAACTTCCAGTGAAGACAGATAACCATCATAAGTTTCATCCAAAGAAGAAAGAATAATGTAAACTTGATGCAACTCCGAGAAAATCAGCTCCTTTTCTTGTAAAGTCCTTTTCATAAACTCCAAATGACGGGCTCTAAACAGTTTATGTGTAAGGTGTATGTGTGCACCCACACAATCTCCAACATAAATCCTCTTCAAAATGTCCCAACATCTAGCAGCAGATTCTTCACCACGAATATGGACTAGCTGCGGATCACCCCATGTCAGTCCAGTTATACTAAGAGCCTTTTCATTATCTCGGTTAAAGTCAGCTATTTTCTTTTTATCTTCATTATTCAGTGGGTCCCAAGTTGTTACATCCGGTGGACTATTAACTACAGTCCATAATCCGTCTTTACGCAGAAGTAGGCTGTACTTCATAGACCTGGAAACATAGTTTGTTCCATCTAACTGGGTTATCAGAGATATACTGGTTGACTGTTCTTGTGCCATTGGTAGTTTAACAATACACCACAATCAGCTGTCTGAATATGAAACTGTATATTCACACTGATTCTCAATCTCTCTGGGCCCATAACCAGTGTTATGATATGTACAGAATAACCCTTGAGTAACAAGGATATGCACATGGAAACGTTCATGAGAGTAGTTATGAATAATTATTCAGCCACACACAGATACACTAAATTGAGTTAAAGTTTTCTCTGAGAAATAGCAGGTCATATACATTTAACAGTCCCAATAATATCCAATTACAAAGTCTTCTTACCGGTTGCAAGTCAAGTACAGTAAACAAAGATATCAAAGTATAAGCACTGCATAAATACAACAGAGAACCTTAGATAGGAACAGAATGTCAGAGAGAGCAACCTATGATCTCTAGCTCCCTCTTATGCTACTTTGCAATATAATCAACCAATCGGAATATAGTATAAATCAATACAGTGATTTTGTCTTAAAGCTACAAACATACAGTGTTGGTTTATATATTGCCAACCCAATTAATTGGTGTACAGATTCGTAACAGTGGGTACTAACCCTGGTGAATCTGGTTGCCTATGTAAAAGAAAAGTTGGTCCAGAGGAACCTGAATTTCTCCCACCTGCTCTCCAACATCCGCTTCGGGCCCTAATTGAGCCGTGTTCTTTGCTTTAAACAAGCCAACTACCAGTGAAGGCCAGCTGGTCAGGCAGTAACCCTTCGTCATCAGAGAAATCAGATTCTCTCTGCTCCTCTTCCACTGCCATGGAAGACTGGCTATGCACTGAGGGATCAGATGAGCCAGGATACTGTAAGACCGGTCTGTTCCTGGGCAGAATAACCTGGTTGGGTTCTGTAACCAGAGACCGTTCAGATGCCCCTGAGGCTGGACCCTTAAGAAGTTGAATTCCTTCCAATATACCCTGTCTAATGGCCTTGGTAATAATGTCCTCCATATAGGCCGGAACTTCATGTTCAGGGGAAGCCATGTGGTGAAGCTGTTGGTGTTAAAGTAGTCTCTATATCAGACCTAGGCCTGGTGAGAAGTTGTTCCCATGGCCCATCTTGAAAGGCAACTTCTGGAGATCTCTCATAATCTCTGCCCACAGTAGTCAACAGTAGGTCTGCAGAATCCTCAGCATCATCTGGGGACCAGGCCTGAGCACGATGCCTACTCTGAGGAGCAGACCCTACCACTGCATGTAGGCGACTGGCCTGGTGAGCTGAAGCTGTGTCACTTGCCGGAGGAGACTTTTGACTCCGCCCACCTGCAGCTCTGATTTTTTTCAAGCTGTCTTTCTAGTGCCTCCTGATGCCGCATGGCATCCTTTTCTTCCATTTTGGAGGGCTTTTGGAGGCTGGACCATTTTAGATGCTCTGCTCCTAGATGTACCTTTGGAACTTGAGGGGCTGTGGCTGCCCTCCCTTGGGAGCTTGCTTGAAGACTGGGCATCCACCATTATAACCTGAAGGACAGGGATACATGTGGCAAAGGAGGAGAGGGGTGCGAGGGAGGGGGAGTTTGAAAGTGAATTTGTAGCCCTACCCCCTGGCCCCAGGCACCCTTGCCCGATGATTTCTCCTTACCAACTCCACCGCTTGTTTCAGGCCTTGCAAGGCCTTTAGCTAGGGCTGCAACCACGCTGTGCCGGATCCTGTCCTTCAGGCCTTGTGCTAAGCACTTCATGCCCGAAGGGGTTCTTTAGGCCCTGATCAATGAGGGCCAGGTCCTCCAAGGTCGACTGAAGCCTGTGCCATTCAATCCCTTACCTCAGCGCTGGGCTGTCTCCCACCAGCGCTGACACTAGTGGTAAAAGTGCAGCCGATTAGCTGTTATGCGGGCCAGTTCCTCCCGCCGATGTGCACTCGTTGCTACCACGTGGTCGCGGCCTGCGTGCCTGGGGCCGAAGCCCCAGTGTTGTGCTGAGAATGGCTGGGGTGTCTGTAGCCCTGCACTCTACTTCTCCTGAGGCAGTTCCAGTCCTGAAACAACAAGCTTGCAGCACCAACCTCTTTAGC
The DNA here is from genome assembly GCA_009733165.1 of Naja naja. NCBI lineage: Eukaryota > Metazoa > Chordata > Lepidosauria > Squamata > Elapidae > Naja > Naja naja. Next base: position 129,964,876 of record CM019150.1, on the reverse strand, counting down.
TCTCAATCTCCAGAAAAAAATGCACTCAGTGAAATTGAAAGTAAGAGAAGCTAAACAACATGTCCATCCTGGCTGAGAGACTGGGTCAAAAGCTTTGGAAAGCCGGCAACAGAGGCAGAGCTAAAGCAGCTTTGACAGTCAGTCCAGTCAGTGAGGAGAGTTAACCCTTGGAGTGGATTCTCTTAACCACATAAAGGAGAATTGTTAATTTCCAGCTGTTATGTGTGGTAAACAGTTGGAAAGAAATGAAAATAGTTGTGTTCTACAACATACTTTTGCTGAGGGTCTGCAGGGAAATAATAAAGGGAAGTACAAGGTTTGATACCTTAACATTAAAGACGTTTACTCAAAAGCAAGTTTTATTGTATTCAGTGAGGTTTTTTTCCCAAATGAGTGGGTATAAGATTACCCTTGTAATTAATTTGATGGAATCCAAGGTGATGTCTGATACGCATTGGTCTAGCAGCATCTGGGCCAATTTTGTTTAGAGGAAAAAAAGTTCTCCTTTTTGTGCATTCTATGTTTACAACTACCTTTTTTAAAATATAGCTAAACAGGTTTAAAAAGAACAGTAATTAATTCTATCTTACAATACAGACCTCAATTGGTAACATGAGAAGTTAACAATCTTCCAAAATCTAATAATACATTTTGGAGAGTATTGAAATATTCCAAGGTTGTAATTGTAAAAAGAGTCTGTCATAAAAAATAGCAATGGTGTTTTGGACATACCCTGAACCTTCGGGAAAGACACAATTTTGGATTTCTTTTAGGATGAAAGTATCTGCCCTTCTATAGACTGGATATGTATCATAGGAATGAGTTGATCATGAGGATAGAGAAAGATCTCTGATTCTCATCGTTCTCTTATCTCCTGAATTTTATTTTGTTGTTCTCTATTCCTATTAGCAGCTCAATGCCCCAACTGTAGCAAATAGTTTAAACTGAGTTGGTTAGAGTCCTGCCAATTTTGCTCTTTTGTTGGTTCTTAATTGTCTGTGCATCAGTAGAACAGCTGAAGAGTGTATGGTACTAGTACAGTGGTGTTCTCATTAAGTAATAATGCTAAGAAAGAATATTGATTTACACATTTCATTCTTCTTAGAAATAATTAGGAAAATTTCTGAATTAGGTTATAGGTGGTAAATACAACAGGATACACAAACTAGCTTTTGCTCACGTCAGCATAAAATCTTTGCTGCAGCTGAAGGAATTGATTAAAAAGCATTTCAACAAACTTGATTGGCGTACAACAATTTTAGTAGTCTACCTATTTGTACAGCCTTTTAAGAATAAGGCTGTAACAGGTTATAACTCCAGTGAAAATCTCATTTTCAAAAAAATTAGTTTTCGTAATCTATATTTAAATCCAGACTTTCTTTGTTTTAAAGCAGGGGTGTCAAACTCACGGCCTATGGGCTGGATACATCATGCACTGACCATGCCCATCCCTGGTTTAGCGAAGGGGAAAAAGTCATGATACATCACATAATGACAACGTGACACCATGAGTTTGACACCCCTGTTTTAAAGTATTTTATAGTAAACCTGTCAGACAATGTCAAAATAACAAGCTAAACTTTTTTGCACAAGGACTGACTTCATGCAGTTGTATTGTAATGAACTTTTTTTTGCATGTTAGCTTTGTGTCATTCTGTTAGTACACCGTAGATAGCTAGAACTGCATAATTTCTGCTATGCTAGAGTGCTGCATATTTGAAACAATTCCATGTTTGCATTCTGAATCCCTAATATTTACTAGTATCCATTTTCTGCACTTTTTTCCTCTTTATCCTTCTGACATCCATGATCAAATTACGGTTTTGTGATTCTTTACTGCAGGCATCTTTATATAGGCAATACCAGTGAAAGACTTTCCATTGGGAATTACTCCAAGCTCAGCATGTACTTACAAGTGAGGCCAACCTGGTATAATTTGACATAGTTCTGTTGATATGTGGCTTCTGGAATGAAACAGATTCCATCAAGTGTTTACATAGTAATTCACAGCTTTTGTTTTAAACGAGCTTAAACTTCGTTATCTTTATATGATTTGATTGCCGATTTGTACCCTATGGCTATATTAAGTGTTGTACCTTATTATTCTTGATGAACATATCTTCTTTTTATGTACACTGACGAATGTATCTTTTTATGTACACTGAAAGCATATGCACCAAGACAAAGTTCCTTGTGTGTCTAATCACTCTTGGCCAATAAAGAATTCATTCATTCATTGGTTATGTTGATCAGATATTGGAATTGGCTTTCCAGTTGTGCAGGTTAATATATTGCCAGGTGATCTCTGTCAGATATTATTCTGTGATTTGTCTCTTCAGTTATGACTAAATTTACTGTGATTGTTTTTTATAGTTAGGAATCCCTTAGCTTTCTGAATAGAATGATTGGTTGTAAATGGCTTTACAGGCGGTGTTCAACTCATGACTTGTCATTTAACAACCATTCAGAGTTATACTGTCAGCAGAAAGGGTGCTTTATAGCACTTCCATTTGATCACATGTCTGGAATTTGGCAACTGACTCACATTTCCAATTGGTTGCAGCATCCCATGGTCACATGATTGTGATTTGCAACTTTTGAGCTGGTTTCTGGTAGAAAATGACCATTCAAGAGAATGGTTTTACAGTTGCGTGATTTGCTTTGCACCGCTGTAAAAATGGTCATAAAATTGGTTTAATTATGTGGGTGCCTCAATTTACAAGTATCATGACTTATAACCAATATTCTGGTCCCAATTTTGATTGTAAGTAGAAGACTGTTATACTACAAATATTTCTTCTAGAGATCTGAAATAGTCTTCATTAATTTGAAGTAGTTCCTTGTTAGAGATGAGGGAGGAGGGATGATTTTCAAGTTTAGTGTCTTATTTTCCAAAGTTCTTCCTCAAAAATAATTATAACAGGTTTCCACTAATCAGATCAAACCTCCTGATTTACTTGCAGTCTATACGTCTGGTGGAATTTTCTCCTCTCAGCCCAAATTGGAGGGGGTGGAGTGAGAATTTGATTAGAGCCTAGAAGACACAAAACTTCTTTGTAAAATAGAGGAGAATACAAAGAATAATTTGATAATAATGAAGCCAAGAAAGGAAAGATTTCCTGTGTGATAAATGAGCTTTAAAAATGACAGAACCAAGTGTCAAAGAATAAACATACAACTCCAAATAAAAAAAACAATTAAAATGCATTTTATCTAATTAGATAGGATGTTTGGTTTTGTGGCACAATGTTCCTTACTGAAAAGATGTTCTGGGCATATTTGGTTAGGTATTGACAGGAAAATAACAAGTGACATATATTTTTATGGAAATTTGTAACTTTAAAAGAGGCAGATGGTTTTCCATTCAGTTATGTGTCATAGTCCATTTCTAAGGTCACCAAGGCGATTACTACTACTACTACGACTAAGACTATGGATGATTTGTAGTAGGTAGCAATAGGTTTTGATTTTCTTGTGGTTTATTTAACAGGATGGCTAATAGCAGCAAAAAACAATCAATTGGATAGGATATAGGATATATGTGGAAAATTATAAAGTGAATTCTTCATTTTATGTTCTTCTACCTTCTACCAAATTATCATTCTGTACTTGGTGAACTTCTGGGTCCTGCAATTAATAAATTTTAAAATAATCTAGCAATGTTAAAGAAATCTGCCTCACCCATTCTTCATCAGCATGTTAGTTACTTAAGAATTAAATCCAGTGCCTTAGTAATTCCAAATTTGTATTTCGAAAGAACTGCCAAGTTCCAAATTCAATGCATCATTTTGGGGAAATAAGTATTATATGTACCCTGATAGCTATATAAAATCGGAGTGGATTAACTGCAAGTTTAAGGGGAGAAAGTACATTTAAATTTACTGATTTAGCAGATGTAGATTTACTCTAAAATTCTGGATCAGAGAGTAGCAACAAAAATAGCTTCTGTGCCTAAAACTGTAGTGTGAAATGAATGAGGCTAGGAAGCATAGCCATTGGTTTTTAAATAGGAGAACTATGAACTCTGTTCATTTGATACATAAAGTAATTTGGAACTTGCCAGTTTTTATATATCTAAAGAATTAGCATTTTAGAAAAAGAGGAAATGTAACTTATAGATGTAAATTTTGAGAAGATAAATTTTTACCTGTTGATTGACACATTCCTTGGAGGATAATGAAGAATAGAACTCTGGTGAACTTTGAGTCAGTTCAGAAATTGAATTTGCCACATCTTTCAAATAGCTGTTATGCATAATATATATGTTTTTGAAAGTGGGTGCTTCAGGCATAACTTGATTCACTGTGTCTGTAATGTAACTTGGCTTCAGTTATGAGCACCAAGAAATCTGTTTTTTTCAGGCCCATGGACAGAATATGTGATTAGAAACAGATCAGATTATTTGTAAGAATAATGAAGTAAGTCTCTGTGTGTATGAATGTGAAAAGAGAGAACATTATCTCAGATACAGCTTTTATTGGACACTGAATTCGATTATGCTGAAATTCAGCCCTAGTTCATTATAAACAGAAATAATTAAAAATGCATAGATGCAAAATATAATGTCCACTTGTTGCATTTATTATTATTATATTGTCCATGAGGAGGTTGTTTCGCCATGGAATTGTTTTAATATCCATGAAACAAATTAGGAAGTAATTGCCTCAAAAAATAGCGTTGAGATGACATTTAAATGCTTTTCTTTAAAAAAAACTAGACATATTTTTGGATTATAGGTACATCAGTAGCTGTCTGTTATGAACTCTTAAATGAAGTTCTTTTATTGAATATAATTCTAGTTTGGGGCAATAAATAATGAAAAATTAATGTTGCATTTGTGAGTTGCAGAAGAATATTTCGCTGGTCCCCATTTGAAGATAGGCATGCTGAACAAGCTTTTGCCTTATAACACAGACTGACTTCAATAATACTGTTGTTGCCTCCATTTCCACCAACTGCACAAACTTGGCTACAGCCCTCTGAAATAGGAAAATATAAATACAGATAAATGCAAGCATCAGCAATGCACTGTTGCTCATTTCTCACTGGAGTTGTTTAGAAAAGATGAAAGAAGGATGTAAGAGTTTGGTGAAAGTGAACTCCCATGTCTTTTCAAGGACAATATAAGTACTCTCAGGATAGATCACAGGGGAGGAGAGAGAATAGAATGTTTCCAATTCCAAGGCAATGGCCATTGTCGTTAGATGAAATGGAATGTTCTGGTGCTAGGGACAAGCATTCCCACTTTTAGTTCAGTGCAAACAATGTATCCTGATTGCTTTTGTTACTCATTATTCCAGAAAAATACCTTAAATATAAATATATGCCCCAGAGGTGCCAGTGACTAGCCAACTTTGCCTGATTTCAGTTGATCAGCTCATGTTAGTATTTGAATGAAGAACTGCTTCAGTTTTCCAGAGTTGTAAGCGAGACTGAATATTTGTGAGGGGTGGGGGTCCAGAAAATAACAGCAAAGCATTTTCATATTGTGGTCAGCAAAATTGGATTGTCTTGAGAGTGTCTTTATAATTTGAAACAAAATAATCCAATTCTATACTTGTCTAAACAAGATTTACAGATACGTTTCTTTTAAAAATAATTAACCCTGTTAATGTAAGGGTTATTGTAATTATGACTCTGAGTGGAAAGGTAGGTTTTAAATTGAATGGACAACCTTTTGGAGACAAGGGCAGCAGTTAAGTTTTTGATGATACTGAATGCACAGAACAATTATACCTGCTTCCCAAAAGGGAACTGCTATATGTGTTGGCAATCACATTAGAGGGAGTCCCAGGGAACAAATAAAAACATAAGCCTCAGGCCTGCAGGTTTCTCCTCCCTGTGGCAGTAATACCTATTTAATATTACTTTACAGAAAGAATCTACCACACCTTTCAATGAATTTGCATAGCTGTCTGCAGATAAAAACAGCTTGAGGCAGCAAAATATTAAGAAATCCTATGATAGATAACATTCCTAAAGGATTGTTTCAAATAAGGAGAAGGTATAATTAAAAATCTCATTGGCAAACCCCTCCTTCCAAAGGTTCTCCAATAAACAGGCTGCCACCAATCACACTGAATCTCCTGCCATGAACTAGTCTAGTGTGTCCTCTTAGGAAATTTATAGCTTAAAATTTGTCCCTTCAACCATGCTTTTTTTTTTTGGTGATTGCTTGAAGAAGTCCTTGCAGTTTTCTTGGCAAGATTTCAGAGGTGGTTTGCCATTGCAGCCTTCCTAGCCTGAGAAAAAGTGACTGGCCCAAGGTCACAGGGCTGGCTTCATGCCTAAGGTGCAACTAGAACTCATAGTCTCCCAATTTCTAGCCTCTTCTCTTAACTACGCCAAACTGTCTCAATTAGCCACACTTTAGGAATATAGAAAGCAAAGGTCTTTCAGTCTTCCTGCCCCAAGTCCCAAAGTACAGTTTTAACAAATGTGGTGACATACACACACACATGTGATTTTACCCCCATTTATTCAAATTCTGTACTAAAAGTTCTTACAATATTTGTCAGTGACAGATTCTCCAGCGAGCTGCTCCGAGCATCCAGGAAGTGGGAGGTGCTTAGTCTCTCCATTCTGATAGGCTGGGCTTTACTGAAGGACGTTCTGACTCCTCCTCCTCTCCTCCCTCGTCCCCAGTTTAGCTCAGCCTTGGTTCGGATAGGCAGCTCTCTCTCTTTCTGGTTGAGCAGGAATGATTTAAAGGTATTCTATCCCCAATTGGCTTCCTTTAAATTGTTTTCCTTCCAATTCGGCTTGCAAATTGTATTCCCTTGTGCTTCAACAGCTGACTGCTACTATTTGCAGCAGTCGGCGAGGGCTGGCTAAGCGCTTGGGGTTTTTCCTTTCAGAAGCGAGGCTTCGCTTTCAATTTCCCTCTTCAGCCTCTACTTGCGGTTTCCTAAACTCCCTCGTGGTGCTGCCGACGCCTTTTCCCTTGGGGTTTTTCCTTCTATTCTTGATCCCTCCCCACTGAGAACGCTGGGGTAGGGGCCCAGGAGTCCTGATTCCCGATTCTGCTGCTCTTTTGGAGCGAAGCCATTGGGGCAGAGCTGTGCTGGGCCAAAGAACAGTTGGCGCGTTTTTTTTCTCCTGGGGTAGTTGCGGCTTGCGCGTCGCACTCCCCTTGTTCCAGGGCATTTTTCTCCACGAGGTTTCGTGAGAGCCGGACTGGCTGCTGCCAGAGCCCTGTGAGAGGATCCTTCTTGTCCCTTTTTCTGTGCCTTTCTCCCCAGGCTCTCTTTGTGAAGAAGCCTAGGGTACAATACTGCATTTTAAATAAAGAATTGTTGTTGGTCTGAGTGACCTTTCTAGTTGGCACTCTCACAGGTGTTTTTGTGAATTTCTTGTCTACACTGGGTGAATTGTACCCTGATTTTCTCTACTAGCACAGCAGTCATATTATCCAACTAATCCCCAGGCCTGGGCCTGTGGGAGGCCAAGGGCCTAATCTGTATTTTTTCTGCCCTATGAACTAGTTCTCAATTTGGCATACCCTGTTTTTCTTGTGAGACTCTTTGTTTATTTCAACTTCAACCTGTTAGTAGTATTTCACCATTTTAAATATTAGCAATAATTGTAATACATATTGCTTATACTCACAGTCTCTATAAAACTTCAAAAAGGGGAGTGTGTTTTTCTTTGGGGTACCTTGCCCAGTGACTGGAGCGGGACCCGGGACGTGCCAACCGTCCAGGCAGCCACCAATCTTATTACATACCCATTTATAATTCTCTGTCTCCTTTTTTCTGAGATATCTCTTACCAGACATGGCAAGTAGGGGTGGCGACAAGCCTCATGGCCTAGACAAATCTGTTATTCCTAAAGGTCCTTCTAAGGCCGCACAAAGGGAGGCATCCCGGCGCCAGAAGGCACTGGAGAAACAAATTCAAAAGAATACCAAGGGCTCTTTGGGGACACCTCAGTTACCAGACCCTACCCCCCCCCCAACCCTCCCATCCCCTAGGCCTTTAGATCCCTCCATGTCTCCTAGACCTAGCCCCTCAGTCATATCAAGCACACGCCCTTCAAGGAGGGTCCCGGAACCAACCTTCACCCCTATGCGGCTGGACTGCGCCAGGAAGAATTCCTCCCACAGGAGGTTCCTGAGACCATGAAGGCGTGGATGGAAATGGCGATTTCTAGGGGAATCAGCGGGGTACAGCAGTCTCTAGCAGCCAGACAAGCACTCAGATCAGAAGGTGACTGGCTCCGTGAGGTCCTCGGTCAGAGCAGACTGGTCGTTTCACAGGTATCTCAATTCAGAGATTTTCACCTCATCTCAATCAGGATCAGGAGGGGGAAGAAGAGGACCCCTCGCTCAGATTGACTCGGTCTCTGTTCAACAAAGTGAGGACCCCTTGGGTTCCCGTCACAGAGAGAGGATGTCTGATGCGAGGCGTAAAACCAGACCATCCAACTTTCACGGGCCTCTTTCAACCACAGTTGTTCAAATCCCTTCTTTCCAAAGCAAAACCACAGCCCGCATTCCAAAGCCCCCTCAGTCCCACATCCTACAGATTCTGAGACTGAGGATGATCTGGTCTTCTCTCAACCAGTTAATGAGGAGGAGGTTATTCGGTCCCCAAAATGTTTTGGACCTCCTCCATAAGCAGTGGATGTCAGCAACATCTTTCCGCCCCTTCAAATTTTGATAAGTTTTTCAATCTGGATCCAGAATTCGCTAATAATTTAGTCACACCCGAGGTCGATGATCCAGTGGTAGCCCTGGCCTCCTCTTCCACTGTCCCCACTGAAGCGGAGGATAACCTAAAGACTGACGATAAGAAGGCTGAGATTGCCCTCTGTAAAGCCCACCAAGCAGATGCCTGGGCCATCAAGGCGGCCACGGCAGCATCATTTGTCACCAGAGCATCTCTCAGGTGGCTCCGTCACCTGAGGGATACCATTCCAAGTTCCAACGTTAGGGCTCACCAGGACGTAGCAAAACTAATTGCAGCTACGGAATTCTCTGCCGACACTACATTTCATGCTGTAAAGTTTTCAGCCAGGGCCATTGCCTCACAGGTTACTGCCCATAGATTACTGTGGCTGAAGCATTGGCAGGCGGATAGTAAAAATAAATGGAAACTTGTTTCCTCCCTGGTGTCGGCTAATAAATTGTTTGGACCTGCCCTAGATCCTCTATTGATAGAGACTAGGAACAACGAAAAATCCTCCCTTCTTCTTCGTCCGGACAGTAGGTTCTCTCAGCCCTTTCAAGAGGGCCTCCCGTCCCTACTTCCAGAGTTCATTCTCCTCCAGGACCTTCAGGGGATTGGGTTACAGGGGCAACCAACAGTCAGACAGGTCGGATTTTTCAGACAGGGGCGGGGGGTCAGGGCAAGAGAGGCTTCAGGGGACCGCCGAGTGGCTCAGGCTGTTAAATGCCTGCACTTAAGGCTTGAATCTACCAGGCTTAAGGTTGCTGTCTGAGGACCCAAGATTGTTGGGGCAATAAGCTGACTTTGTAAAAATGCCGCTTAGTAATAAGCAGGCATATACAATGGAATGAAGGCTATTGCTGAGCACACTGGGTTGTATCCCAAAAATTATAAGGCCTGAGTCTTGGAGAAGGGTGGCATATAAATGTAATTAAAATAAAATAAAAATTAAAAATCTCGTAGATCCTGCTAACCAAGGGGATCTAGCCCCTATAGGTGGATGCCTTCACTTCTTTGCTGACTGCTGGGAGTTGTCCACTTCTGATGCCTGGGTGCGTGACACCATTTGTTTTGGATTAGCGTTAGAATTCCTTTCTGCCCCCCCCAAACTTCTTTATGCAATGCCCCATTTCTAGGGTCCTGAAAAAGGGCCCTGATGGAGTCCAATTAACCACCTGCTACACATCAGGGCTATTCAATCGGTTCACAGGGTTTCTATTCTTTGCTCTTTATTGTCGCTAAAGCCTCAGGGGGCTGGGGGCGATCTTGGACCTCAAAGCGGCTTAACGATCGTTGGTCTATCGTAAATTTAAGATGAGCACCCTCCAGTCTATCCTCCTTAACATCAGATGAGGTGATTTCCTATCTTCCATCGATCTGACAGAGTATCTGCATATACCAATTGGCCAGCCCACTCGAAATTTCTTAGATTCTGTTATAATAATCACCATTATGAGTATGTTGCCCTTCCTTTGGTCTTTCCTCGGCCCGAGGACGTTCTGAAGGTTCTGGTGGCCCTGGCGGCTCACCTTAGGGGCATTCAGTTAGGCTCCAGTGTTATCTGGGACGATATCCTAATTTTATCCCACTCAGCTAGACAAGCTCACATGGACACCAAAGTCATGTTGCAGGTTTTACAACAACACGGGTTTCTATTAATTGGAAGAAGAGTCATCTCTCCCCGTCAACCCGGTTGACCCATCTGGGGGCAATAATTGATACTCTTGAGGAAAAGGTTTTCCTCTCCCCAGATCGCTTAGAGAACATAAGGAACTTAGCGTATTAGGTCCTCGCGGCAGGTCCCGTTAGCTGACTTGTCAACATTGCTAGGTAAATTGATTTCTTCCATTTCCATTGTTCCCTGGGCTCGCTTCCATGTTAGGGCACTCCAGTGGTTTCTCCTGCCATACCAAAGGTCGGGTTGCAGCAACTCCACAGCAAGGGTCCGGGTGCCTACAAAAGTGAGACTCTCCCTACTTTGGTGGACAAATCCGTCCATCAACAAAGGATCTCTTCTACGGAGCGGAAAGGCTCATAATTACCACAGACGCCAGTCTGTTGGATGAAGCACATCTTCAGTCTTGGTCATGTCAGGGTGCTGGTCAGCAGGCGAACAGCGGAACAGTATAAACTGGCTGGAGCTCAGGCGATCCATCTCGCCCTCCGCAATTTCCTTCCTCACATCCATCGGAACCACGTCCTCATTCTCACAGACAATGTCACGGCAAAAGCACACGTGAACAGGCAAGGGGGCACCCACTCTGTTCTCCTGATGAAGGAGGCAGAGCGGTTGTGTCTTTGGGCAGAACGCCATCTAGGTTCCATAAGGGCGGAACATATCTTGGGCGTGGACAACACTCAGGCGGATTGGCTCAGCAGAGCAACAGTGGACCCATCCAGTGGCCTTCACCCGACTTGTTTCATGAGCTGGCGCTCAGATTCGGCTGCTCATGCATGGACCTGTTTGCCTCCCCCCTCAATGCTCATCTTCGCAGATTTGTGTCCAGATACCCTGCCCCAGGCACGGAGAAAGTCAATGCTCTTTGCTGCCCTTGGCCTCCCGGTCTGCTGTATGCATTCCCCCCCATTTCACTGATCCCCAGGGTAATTCAAAAGCTCTTGGCGGAGAAGCCTCCCTGATCTTAGTAGCTCCCTTCTGGCCGAGGAGGCCGTGGTTTGCGGACCTCCGCAGCCTGTCCACGAAGAACCCTGGAGGATCCCAGATCACAAAGTGTGTCTCACTCAAGGTCCGCTCCTGCATCCGGACCCACAGTGGCTTCACCTAGCCATTTGGAGGCTGAACGGCAACATTTAGAGGCGGAGAACCTCTCGTCGAGGGTCATCACCACCATCCAGGCGGCTGCGCCGCCGCGACTAACAGGATATATGAGGTCTTGCGGAAGTCCTTCTCTACATGGTGTCACTCCCACGAGGCGGATCCGTTTCTTCCATCGGTGGCTCAGGTGTTGAATTTTCTTCAGGCAGGCTTAGACAAAGGCCTCTCGCCCAACACTCTAAAGCGTCAGGTGGCAGCCATTGCCTCTGTGGTGCATTGGCCTGGCCTTCCATTTCGCACCACCCTCGAATCAGGGCTTTGCTTCGGGGCGCGACCAATTTGTGCCCACCTGTGGTTCACTGTTTTCCAACATGGGACCTTTCCTTGGTTCTTGCATCTCTCACAAAGGATCCTTTTGAGCCTCTGAGGTCCATCAGCCTCCAATTCCTAACATACAAGGTTGTTTTTCTGGTTGCGATTACTTCGGCTCGGCGCATCCCGGAGGTTGCCACCTTGTCGTGTCGTAGCGATCTCTGCGTTTTTCACTCTGACACAGTAATGTTGCGTCCTGATCCGACCTTCATGCTGAAGGTGAATTCGGCCTTCCACAGGGCGCAGGAGCTGGTTCTTCCAAACTTCTGTCCGCGGCCTTCTCACGACTTGGAACACCAGTGGCATCGACTGGACGTCCGCAGGGCTCTGCGAGTCTACCTCAAGAGAACAGCTCCATTTCGGAAGTCTGAGGCTCTATTTGTTTCCTTTAGTCCGACCTCCCAAGGGCGGAAAGTGTCTTCCTCTACCATTGGTCGCTGGTTGCGGGCCACTATTGCAAAAGCATACCTTTCACAGTCCCTGCTGGTGCTTTCCGGTATCACCGCCCACTCGGAGTGCGGCTACGTCGTCTGCCTGGGCCACTCAGGCTCCTATCTCCGAGATCTGCAGAGCCACATGGGCCTCGCCATCGCCATTTGTCCGGCATTATAAGGTTGACGTCTTTGCTTTGGTGGATGCCTCCTTTGGCAGGCGAGTGTTGCAACGAGTCCACTCGGCTCAGGGGGCGTCTTCGGCCCAGATGGAGTCCCTCCCGTAGGACAGGCCCAGCTTTGGTATGTCCCACTTCCTGGATGCTTGGAGCAGCTCGCTGGAGAATGAGCGTTGGTACTTACCTGATACGCCTTTTCTCGGGGAGCTGCAATGAGCATCCAGCCCCTCCCTTTTTTTCTTTCCGTCTGGGGTGGGTTCTTCCTGTTCCGACCTCGTGTCCTCGTTGACCTTGAGATAGCTTTGGGTCTACCTGTCGGCTCGTTTTGGCGGCTCTCCATCTTCGCTAAACTGGGGGACGTACGGGAGGAGAGGAGGAGGAGTCAGAACGTCCTTCAGTAAAGCCTTGGAATGGAGAGCTAAGCTGGATGGCAGCTGAAGGCAAGGTTAACAGCCTGAGCCACCCAAGTCCCTTAGGTCATCTATATAAATCAAAGGTGAGATTTTATTAGTACTTTTTGGTGTTTGATAGAGAACATTTGTTTTTTCAAAATTGCTGAAAGTGGGATCATAGCAATGACACATAAGGGTTGATAATGAGTCACCCTGGAACATGCCTCTCCTAATATTGGTATGTTTTTTTTCATTTCCAACCACCAAGTCTGTCTTACACTGCTTCATTATTTTTTCTATAAACATTTCAACTACATTAGTTGTTTCCAAATATTTGATTATTGTAGAAGGACAAGCAGAGCTAGAGGGAGGAGTAAAAAGAGGGATCAGCTTAGAGTCATTACATAGCCACAAGCTAACTAATTCTTTTATCCATCCAGCATTTATATTAGTTTTTAGTTGAGGTTGTTACAGAGCTTTCCAAAACTAGATTGTTTCCTATGTGCCTATGGAAAAATACTCCACTTGTCCACTCACAATAGAATTCCTTATGCCTCCAGGCGCGAAATTTTGGGCTTGGACAATCTGGAACTCTGCCGCTTGCAGTCTGATCTAAGCATAGTTCACACAATTGTCTGCCATAACATCTTGCTTGTCAAAGACTTCTTCAGCTTCAATCACAATAATACATGGGCAAATAATAAATACAAACTTAAGGTAAACTGCTCCAAACCTGATTGCAGAAAAGACAACTTCAGCAACAGAGTGGTCAAAGTCTGGAATGCCCTACCAAACTCCGTTGTTACAGCCTCAACCCCTCACAGCTTCAACCTCAAACTGTCTACCGTGGAGCTCACCCCATTCTTAAGAGGTCCTTAAAGGGGGTGTGCATAAGCGCACCAGCGTGCCTACCGTCCCTGTCTTACTGTCCCCATTTATCTGTATTTACTTCCTTTGTTCTTACTTATACTTGTTATCTTGTACATGTTTGACAAACAAAATAAAATAAAATAAAATGTCTGGTTTTCCATTTTCAGGGTTTTGGAGAAGTTTATCTGTGAGTCCTGGCTGTGTCACTCAGAAGATTCACAGAGGCAGTCTTGCATAGCCTCAGGAATGCCACTGTATTGTGATCACTTTGGACAACTTTCTTGTGTTTTTCTGGATGGCATACATTTGGGACACAGTAATTTATCTCATTGAGTCTGACATTCTTATAATCTTTTGCTTCCCCAAATTCCTAGTTTGATATTTCTTACAGCAAAATGGGTTAGTAGAATTGAACAGTATAATTTTGTATTACAGGAAAGTGGGGGGAATGGCATTATTAAATATTCTTATATATTAAAAAACAGAAGGGAAGTTTCATAGAGGTAGAATGTAGCACAGCAGGACAATTGTGCAGCAGAAAACAGATAAAGGTGGAGAAGAAATAATTAGCATGTAATAGAGACAATTAAAAAATCTCATTTTGGGAAAAAGACAAGTAGGACAAATGCTCAAAATAACCCCCACCTTCGTTCTGTATGGTATAAGAATATTTCCCTTTCAAAACTGTCATGGAGTGTGCCTTGCAATGAGTTAAGGATAATGCTCTGTGTCAGTGGCTGATTTGTAGTAAATAGGTTGTCAATAAACATATAATGGGAACAAGCTACATAATCCAATTGATCTTCTGTGTTTACGTTTCTTTGTTTTAAAATTGAATTGACTTGTTCTAACTCCATTGGTAAAAAAGGTATCCCAAGAAAAGCTGTAGAAATACGATTATCTGCAATAGGGTTTTTTTTTTACTAGATGGAGTAAAAAATGTACTATAATTAAAGGGGCAAATCCAACTGGATCATGTAATCATTTCAGCAGCAGTTACAATTATAATCCAAAGGCCAGGTTCTAGTGACTTCTGTTTCTTTCTAGAGCACTGTATTTGGGACACAATGTGAGACCTGGAAAATCTGTCTTGAAAATTTGGATTGGACTTTCTCTTTTATTGCTTGCTATCTTGCTGTATGAACCCAATTGAATCCACTACAATAATTTGGTGCAAACCTTAACTGTAAAGTACTTAACAACAGTTGGAATGAGGTATCTTATTTTGAGTAAAATAGAAAGCTTTTATAGCCAAGTCCAATTGCTGCCTTTGGGATATGTAGAAAGGGCATTTTAGGCTCCAGAAGTTTGGAAAACCTAAATATTTAAAAGTTCTGATTTGTTTGATGGTGTGTCCTCCTATTTGCCAGTTCTGCACCTTGTGAATGCAAAATACAGATATTTTAGATTTGGAATACTTTATCACGAGGTTCTCATTATTAGAACAAAGCTGCCACATCATTACCATAGAATAGTAATTTCATACACCATTAGCCCAGTGTAGGAGGATGAAAGTGTAGGCCATTTAAACTAGCCACAAGTGAATTTATGTATACATTAAACCATGCTGGAGGTACACACAATTCTGTTTTACTCCTGTACTCATTGGTAGTGGTTTGGTTTTATGTCCTTGGTCACTGCATCTGACTTTCATTCTTGCATCTTTATACATTCTAGATTAGAAGAAGCAGACATTTATCGATTGTGCTAGTTTTAATTTGTGCCAGTCTAATCCTAAAAATCAAGTTGAATGCACCCTTAAAATCAGTGAAAACCACAAAGGCAGATGTTGCAGCACTATAGTATGGTCCTAATATAAATCTTTTTTTAAAAAAAAGTTTTTTATTTTGTAACAAAGATAAAGACAAACGAATAAAACCATCTTTCCGTTCAACGGTGTGTCGATTGGGTGCATATCTCTTGTGCTCATAATCATATCATACATTTCTTGTTTATATTTATAACCATTCCAATCAATATTTTATATCACATTTATCAATTGTTATATTATCATTAACATATTGTCTTTCAAGAATATATTTCATCTTTATTTAAATTAAAATTCATTTTCTTAATCTAATTCAATCAATTATAATATACTATTATTACATATTTCAATTTCTAATATAAATCTGCCTTCCCAAAACTCTGCCTGTTTATCTCTCAGAATAGATTAAGGCCGAGGCCAGTCTCTGGAAGTTCATCTGCAGGTATATTTTACCAATCATGTTAGAACTAGCAGGAAGGGGATAGAGGTGAAATTAAGATGAAAATACAGAAGCACCCTTTTATAGGTACTCCCCAGCACATTTTATAAATGTCTTTTTAGTTAGCAATTACGTTTATTTCCAAGAAGTTCCATTCAAAGTATTTCAGTTTATTTTGTTTTATATTCCTTTCTGCTCTGCTTATCAGACTTGGAATTTTAATTGAATGTTGATTTTTTTTTGTTTTCTGGATTCTGCCTGAACTCCGTCTATACTCCCTCACACCAGGAAAGGCGTGGAGAGAGGGTGAATTCTGATGTATAAACACTGCATACTTTATTCAAATAACAAAAATTAAAAGACCTCAAAGGAACTGAAAAGAAACATTTAAGTAAAATTAAAAGAAGAACTCACCCTAGCACTGACCAAACACAGGCAAGGAGAGAGGAAAAGGGTTTCATAATCTGTTATTCAGATACTTTGAATGGAACTTCTTGGGAATAAAGATACCAAAACAATATTTAATACATGGTTTTGGCTGTCATTTGTTTCTGTTTTTAGATAACAACTCTGATTAACCATAAGGATAAACCAAAGAAGTCGGATAAGACATTGAAAGCAGTCCAACAGGTGGGCCAAGCGGTTAACCTAGCTGTTGGAAAATTTGTCATGGTGGGTGAAGCTATAGCCAATGAAAACCAAGAGCTGAAAGAAGAAATGAAGGCAGCCTGCATTGAAGCAAAGCAAGCAGGTAGGTGAAGGTTTATGAACCTGAGAAGCAGGGCATCATTTGCTATAAAAATACCAGCTGCCTTCTGCACTGTTGGATTTAGTAAATCCTTCTCATCTTGAATTTACCTGCAACAGAGAGTTGCATTTTAATCTCTTAAATGTTTGGAGAAATACCCCAGGAGATTATTTTAGATCAGATATCTCCAGTTTTGTTGAAATTGTATTAACTCCTACTGTTGACCTCAGTCAGTAGGGAAGCATTAACACAATGAAACTCTGGAATAGTCATGGTTCTCAAAAAATCTCTGCTGTGATTTAAAACAGTAATTACAGATTTGTTATTTGGAGCATGAATTGCAGTTCCTAATGTCTCAGAATGTTGGGTGATGTGAGATAGGCATATTCTAGATGCTTCATGCTTAAAATAGGACCAAATTCTTTTCGGTGAGGATCATTCGGTGATTACAATAGGCTTCTTTCTTAAAATATGAAAGTTTACAGAATAACTAATTGATAGGGTGATTAAAAAAGGTGCACCACCATTCTCCATATTTTGTCAGCATAAGAATGAGTAACTAAGACATATAGGTAGTCCTTGACTTACAATAGTTCATTTAATGACCTTTCGAAGTTACAGTGGCATTGAAAAAAGTGACCTGGTGGGATTCAAGCCTGCACTAATTGCAGGCAGCTGGAACTAAGTGCTAGGTGTTTAACAGCCTGCACCACCAAGGCTCAAGAACAGTTGCAGTGATTCATTTAACAACTGTGGCAAGAAAGGGCAAAATTCACTTAACAGTCTCATAGAGCAACTGAAATTTTGGGCTCAATTGTGGTTGTAAGTCAAGGACTATGTGTATATATATATATATATTAAACAGATTTATATTATGTGTTCTACTCAGTAAATTTCCATACTTCATAATGCTGTAACATTAATGAGTTTCCTTGGTCCCCAAATCATAGTCATTGAAGAAGATTATGAAAACTAAAGCAGTGACATTACATACTGTAGTATATTTTAGATTATTAGTTAGTATAGTCAAAGAATAGCTAGGGATCTAATTCCCAGAAAATGTGGTTTCAGCCTCAGTGATGAGCAAAGGGCTTTTGAGGAATGAACGCACTATGACACTATAGAAACTGTTTTTATTTATTAAACTTACTGTTATTAGCCATTAGTTACAAATGTTTTAAAATAAAGATGAACAAGCTTACTTCCTTCTAGAACATAAGCAATGTCTTACTGTATCAGACAGTAGCGCATTAAGTCCAGCAGTCTCTTTTCATAGTGGTCCCCCATTGTGCAAGGAAGCCCATTAGATTCCAGCAGGTGGCCTTCAGAGGCAGTTACACTGCCATCAAAGCTAATCACCATTATCCCCCTAATTTCCTGAATTGGCCCAACACTTTTTTGAAGCCAGCCAAGCTGGTAGCCAGCACCACATCTTGTAACTATCGTCACCAACACATGCTAAAGATAATGCATAGAATTTTAAATTCTCTTGCTGCACCACTTACATTGGCCTACCATGTTTCCCCGAAAATAAGACACTGTCTTATATTTTTTGGCTCCCAAAAACACACTAGGTCTTATTTTCGGGGTAGGTCTTATATATTTATGGTGCCAAATAGTGGGTGTGAGTGTGTAGGGGGGGAGTGTTTCGCGGGTGCACGGTTGCTCCCTTAAAAGTCTTCCTGGAACTGGAGATTTACACTAGGTCTTATTTTCGGGGTAGGTCTTATATTAGGGCAGGTTTAGAAAATAGTGCTAGGTCTTACTTTCGGGGTGGGTCTTATTTTCGGGGAAACATGGTATATTCTGTTTTGTAAAATACGGTTTTTACCAGTTGATTGTGTTTTGGAGCAAGGCTGAACTAACTACTTTTTGCTTATAGGTGAGACCATTGCACAGCTCACAGACATTGCAGCCTTGGATCGTCCAGAATCTGATGGCCAGATAACAATTTTTACAGACAAAACAGGAGTGATAAAGGCTGCAAGGCTCTTGCTTTCCTCAGTTACAAAAGTATTGGTTCTGGCTGACATAATAATTATTAAGCAAATTATAGCTTCTAGAAACAAGGTAATTATGATTTTATGAACAGTAATTGCCTACAGTTTTGTATATTATGGAAGTGATAATTTAATATTTTTAACTGGCATTGGAGTTCAGTCCAAGGTCATTGTGTGTGTTTGTCTTTGTATGTACATATATTTTTTTTATTAATAGGAAACCTAATTGCTAAACTTTAGCCAGATAATACATTATAGATATGTATAGCCATAATGGGAGCAATAAATAAGCCTTTCATCCAGTAATACATAAAGTTAAACTGCATTGTGTATTGAAAGAGTACATAAATCTTGACTGTATGGTTGCATCTTAAAATAGAAAACAAGAACTGATTTTGAGAAATTCTAAATTTGTCTTGTCAATGATCTATCATTCATGGTTTCTTTTCAACATATTTGACAGGTCCTTATGACAATGGAACAATTAGAGAAAGTGAGCAGTTTTCAGGAATTTGTGCAAATATTCAGTCAATTTGGAAATGAAATGGTGGAATTTGCCCATTTAACTGGAGAGCGACAAAATGTAAGTGCTACATAAAAGTATCCGTTCAATGTTTTGTAGAAAGCATTACAAAAATTACCTCATTCTCAATTCTGCCTCTTCAGAAAAAATAGTCACCTCGTTAAAAACGTACAATTGGTGTTTATAATGTGTGCATCCAACCTGCAATTTATTAAGTATTGTAAGACATAAAAGTACTTTGGAACAGTGAGATCCCATCTGAGCTGTCATGGTTAATAACCATAAAAGGCAGAATACCACTGACTTTAGTAATACTAGGGACTTTTAGCCTCAGCATCTGTCCTAATTGAGCCACAGCAGCAGTGTTTCCTCCCAGCTGTGAAGTACTGGCAATCTTGGATGACCCAACATTTGCAAAAGTACGAAAGGAAAAAATAAAGCAGAAAGACACCGAGCAACTGCCATCGTTAAATAAAAAATAAAACCTCCACAATAGCCTGAGTAGTATGGAATGCTGACTGACCATCAGTGGGAAAATGTTCATAAATAGATTGCTGGGTCAGCAGAAATTCTTCCTCAGCATGTAGACCATAGTGAGAAGTCTGCAAGTAGCTTCCCACTTGAGACTGCCTGCCAGAATTTGCCAGCAAATTACTATACTGAAGAAAAGCACCTTGATTTTTGTGGCAAAATGAAATGTTTCTGACAGGCATAAGACACTAATGTTACTTAAGCAAAGAGAAAGCCCCTGCATCTAGTTCCAAAAGTGTGTGGGGAAATGATGTTCCAGATCTTTTGGACATACATTGTTGCCTTGCCCTCTGCTGCTATCTCCCTTGAAAGTGGTAGAAAGTATGGTTACTTTTCCTGCTCTTGGTCTAGACTAGCGAACAATTCCTTTAATGTTCTACACTAGCAGACAGCTCCTTTAATTCTGTTGCAACCAAATCTGTCTTATGTCTAAATAGTTAAATCTTTTGAATTCGTTGTCTGTAACTTCTATTTTGTAAAAGAAAATGCTTGTGTTATATCTGTGGAATGTTTTATTTTATTAAATCAGAGGTATGAGATGTTTCCTTTACTGACTGAAGCTATTTCAGCTGTCATTTTCACTGTATTTGGAATTCTAAGAATTAGGTAAAATTAACATCTTCATCAATAATAATATATAATAATAATAATTTATTAGACTTGTATGGCCCTCTCTCCCTAAGGACTCAGGGCAGCTCACAATATAAAATACAATACAATAATTTACCTAAAAATGATTAAACAATAAAAGCCCAATATTAAAACAATTAAAATTACTTTAAAAAGAAGAGACCCCCCCCCCGCTTGGTTCAGTCCAGGCCGGCCTGCTGAAATAACCAGGTCTTCAGGTCGCGGCGGAAGGAGCAGAGATCAGGGGCCAAACAAAGGTCCAAGGGTGGGTGCTCCCACAGAGAAGTCCCTACCCCTGGGCATCGCCAGCCAACAATGTCTGGTCGACGGTACCCCAAGGAGGCCCTGCCTGTGGGAGCGTACAGGGCGATTGGAGTGTGATGCCGGCAGGAGACGTTCTCGCAAGTACCCCGGACCCAAGCCATGTAGGACTTTATATGTTGTCACTAATACCTTGAATCTCACCCGGAAGGCAACCGGCAACCAATGCAGGTTGCGTAGGAGGGGTGTAACATGGGAGTATCGGGGCACTCCCATCACAACCCGCGCGGCCGCATTCTGCACCAGCTGCAACCTCCAGGTGGTCCGCAAGGGCAGTGCCATATAGAGACCACTATAATGAACAGAGCACTATAATGAACTATAATGACTATAATGAACAGTGATACATGTTTCCCTAATATAGGACAGTTTTTGTTTTTGTTTTTTAACCAAAAGTCCCATTAGGCCTTATTTTGGGGGGATACCTTATTTTGCGGCTGGCCAGTCGCTCTCTCCCACCATCTGCTTACCCGCGGCTGCAATGGCTTTCAGGGCTTCCCAGGGCAGACACACTTTTCACCCGCATGGAGAAATGATGGAGACTTGAAGCTTTATCTGCTTGCAAATGGGATGCTTTGAAACGGAGCTAAAGATTGCCTGCCTCCCCCCACCCCCCACCCCATGCCTCTGCCATGCACTTTTTGCCCAGAGGAGCCGAAGCTTTGCCTGCTGGCAAATGAGAGGTTCGAGTCTCCGCCATTTCTCCGTCCAGGCAAAAGTGTTTGGGTGACTATGGGGCGCTTGGAAATGGAGCATGAAATCCACATGAATCTAATAGTTCAGAAGCAACAGAAAAGCTGCCCAAATTTCTCTCCATATATCATTGTCAGGCATCTTGTCTTTTTTTTTAATAATTAAAAGATATGACATGCTTTGATTTTTAGTAGTTGTCCTGTACTTCCCTTTGCCAAGAATTATTTGTATCCATTAGGAGGTTTTGCTTTTCTTTCCTTAGGATCTGAAAGATGAAAAGAAGAAAGCTAAAATGGCAGCTGCTAGATCTATTCTTGAGAAATGTACCATGATGCTTCTCACTGCTTCCAAGGTAACTAATTTGTTCTGTTTGTTATCAGCAAAGCAAAAATTTGAGAGCCGCTCCCTGGAACACATGGGGACAGCATTGACTAAAGCCACATCAGTCAACATGTCTAGAGACTGGAAAGCTTTCTGAGGGACACCAGAGGAAATGTTGACAAATGCAGTGGCTGACTCACTGACGAAACTGATAAGCAGCCTTGGCTGATTTGCCCAAGGCAGGGCGACACACACACATTAATGGGATTCACCTTGGTAAATGGCACAGAAAGATCCAAATAGTGTTGATGTATTTTTATTTACCTGCTTGCTTATTGTTTCTCCCCCTCCCTCAAATTATTGATTTTTTTCTAGACCTGTTTAAGGCATCCTGATTGTGAATCTGCCCGTGTTAACAAAGGAGCAGTGTTCCACAGAATGAGAGTAGCTTTGGAACAGGTTATAGAGATTGTAGCAGACACTCGGCCCAATGGAGAAAATGAATCAGGCCCAATGAGCATTTATACTGGCATCAAGGAATTCAAGGTAGGATTCAGATGAGGCTTTTTTGGAGACTATTTCTAGATGCCACATTTCATTGGTTTAGATCAATGGTGGGATTCCAAGATATTTACTACTGGTTTGGCGTGTGTGGCTTGGTGGGTGCACTTTGTGTGTATGCATATACTTTGCATGTACCACATACCAAATGCGCACTAGGCACAGAGGCATTTCAACTCACCTCCTGCAAGCCTGCACTCTTCCTGTCGCTTCAGCAGCTGCCACGTAGCACTGGGCTATGCCACACAAAGCAGCTGCACTTCAAAAGCAGGGAATAAAGATGAGTAGGGAGCCTGGGAAGGCGGGTGGGCCCAACAGCAGGTTTGGTCTCCGCTGCTCATCGGCATTATCAGCTTGGCAGAACCGTGCAGAACTGGTAGAATGCCACCATTGGTTTAGATTAGAACTTTCAAGTTATTTTCAAATACTTAAATATGTTCAAGACTTTTCAGTGCACTTTGTTCATAATCTATCCAGGATTTTATGAACTAAAAACTGCCTGTATATGTATGGTTGAAATATGATAATTCCTAGAGGAGAATGTGTCTGTATCTTGGTGGAGGTGGTTCACTCAGAAGGTAGATAATGTTGGATACAACTTAGACTACTAGATAGTTGATCCAATTTGCTGAAACAGAAATGTACTCATAGCTCCAACCCAATATGCTGGCAACTTCTAATTTGTATTAAAAATGGCAAAACTATGTTCAGGTAATCCTTGATTTACAACCACAATTGAGCCCAAAACCTCTGTGGTTAAGTGAGATATTTGTTTAGTGAGTTTTGCACCAATTAACGTCCTTTCTTGTCACAGTAGTTAAATGAATTCCTGCAGTTAATAAGTTAGGAACACAGTAAGTGTAAAAATGGTGATAAGGCACTTTTTTCAGTGCCGTTGTAACTTTGAATGGTCACTAAATGAACCGTTATAACTCGAGGACTACTTGTAATAAGTATTACTATACAACTAACATGCCATTTGGATGGCTTTTCTATAATATAATCTTAGTGTTATATCTCACGGGAGCACTATGAATTATTTTTCTTGCAATTTTGCCTGTTTCAACCCAACTTTTGAGGGGAGGCGGGTATATGAAAACTTGACAGATCACCTGGAAAGCTGCTTTGCACAAATATCATCTGGTAAATTCCCTATTCATATCAGCCATTTTACATAGATGGTTGTGTAGGTTATTGCCATGTGGGAAATGAAATTATCTCACTGAAATCGGTTATCCTTTCTGTATTCTGAAAAGAATGCAGCAGGATGTGGGTGTTTTCTCACCCATGTGTAAGACATGGGTCCTATTTATAAAATTTTAAAGATTTACATTTTCCTACTGCTGCTCTAATTGTAAACTGTAGTAGAAATAAACATGTACATGTATTTTGAGGCTGGGAAACTTGATGCCTTATGAATCTTTTGAACCCCGACTTGTCACAGTCCTAACCAGCAGTTAGCCCAAACATTGGCAAGACACCAAATTAACTGACTGATGCGTGAATCTCAATCATGAGATGTGCATAGTCAGCATAAAGACATTGAGATGCCATCTTAAATTCAATTAAAAGATTTTAAGCAATAGCTTAGGATGGAATACATATTAACAACAATTAGATCTATTACAGGTGGGAGGCTGAGAATGTATGCTTGTTTAGGTCTGTGATGGGCAGTGGTGGGATGCTACCGGTTCTGCTGGGCTCTATAGAACTGGTAGCTCTGAAGAGCAGCAGACATAGAACCGGTTCTGTGTCTGCTGCTGTTTGGCCCACCGCCTGCCTGGGCTGTTAACCAGGGGTGGAATTCTACCAGTTCAGACCAGTTCTATAGAACCAGTTGTTACGATTCTGTGCAGTTCGGAGAACCAGCAAATCACATCACTGGCTGGCTCCTCCCCTCTCCACCCGCCCTGCCCAGGTGGCTTTCCTGAGGCCCAGTCAGGTGGTATTCAGGGGGTGGGGGAGGGAGAAGTGGCCTGAGAGGAGAGCTGAACCTTTCTTAGGATTGAAGCTTCTATTTTTCAGTGCAGACTCAGGCAGCAGATTGCAGAAAGGTAGACCTGGGAGTGAAGCTGTGATTCTGCAAGCAGCTGAATCTGCCTGCCTGCTTTGCCTGATTTTGGGTAAAAGTTGCTCTTTTTTAAAATAAAAAATGCAATCTTTACATATATATTTACAATATTTACACCCAGCCAGTCACATGACCACCAAGCCACACCCACAAATTAGGCCACATCCACAGATCCAGTTGTTAAGAAATTTGAATTCCACCCCTGCTGTTAACTGACCTTTATTTCCTGCTTTTTCAACCTCAGCTGCTTTGCACGGCACAGCTGAGGTTGAAAAAGCAGAAAAAGCGGTTTTTCAAACACTGCGCACCCGCACACAGCGCTTATCAGCTGTCTGGGCAGCACAGCTGATCGTGTATTACAAGTGCACGCAGCAAAATGTAATTACCAACCCGGTAGTAACAGTGGTTGAATCCCACCCCTGGTGATGGGGGATATGTGCACAAGCACAAGGCGGGGTGCATGCGTGAGGGATGTGCGCACATGCATGGGGGCGTGGATGTGCATGCATGCATGAGGATGCGCATGTGTATTGTATTTTGGGGGTGTGCATGCTCTTTGGGCACTTGGTGCCGAAAAGGTTAGCCATCACTGTTTTAGGTCAAGTGATGGAAGAGAGCTTTGATTCTAAACCTTTCTCCTAACTGGCATACTGTAACTGCGCTGGTATTTCAGTCTTTTTTGCTTTTTTTAGTATATCATGTATCCCTTTCCTCTCTTTTCAGAATAAGGTGGAAGGTCTGCGAGAAAACCTTTATCTTCTGCCAAAGGAGAATCTTAGAGCATTGCTGCGTCTTGTCCTTGAACTCACAGAAGATTTTACTGATTCTGCTTATACAAGCCATGAAACACGGGGACGCATCTTGGAGCTCTCCAAGCAAGCAAAAATGGAATTGGAGCAGTTGGTGTCAGCCTGGATCAATGCTGTAAGAAACACTTTTTTCTCAGTTGGTTTGAGAACTGATACCAATACTAAATCAGCTTATACACTCTACATGATAACGTGTATCATCCCTGTATTGCAGATTCTATGGAGTAATCCACCTTTGCCATTTAAAACCGGATTTTACAAATGTTTACCTAAATCAGAACAAAATCTCAATATAATTCCTTTTATAAATGCAACTTTTCTCCTATCATTAATAGTCAGATTCAGAAAAAGATATATATATATATAGTACATATTTGTCCTCTGCTATGCTACTATTGTTTACAAATTGTAATTTATCCTCCAGTGATCTTTATAGAGAGTGGGACAATAGCACCCACTGCTCTCAGCTAATATGGGCAATGTGAAAACCTTAAACCCAATACATGTGGAGAACTAAAGATTTAAATTTTCTCAAAATGTAGGGAAGAAATAGAAATCATGTAGAACTGAAATAGAGGTGAGCCTTCAGATTAAAATTGGGAACAAAATTGCCATTGCTAAGCTAAATGGTTATAAAGTGTTCTGCCACGTGACCATTTCACTTCACCTCAACAGTTCTTGCAGTCCAGTTGTCATTGTGAAGCAGTGACCACATGGGTCAGTAAGTAAGCTGATATCCTGTCAGCTTCTCCATCAACTTTGTGGGAAGCCAGTAGGGAACATTAGAAATTGTGATCATATGACTGTGGCTCATTATGATGTCATAATTGTGAGCAGGGCATCAAACACCTAGATAACCTTATCTATATCTATATATATCTATATGTACTTGGTGTATTCGGGTCTTGTCCGTGTAAGATTGAGAATACCTTGCAACGTTTGACAATCTCATCCGTCATCTTCAGCTGGTGTCTTCAGCTTCGTTCTCCTGGGAGAAGTGTGTGATCGTGGCTGTTTTCCCCTTTTAAACTCTAGAGTTGGCTGTGTTGTTACTTCTTGATTGGTTTGTGGAGTTGATGTATGCAGATTGGATGGCTTTTTCCTGAGACCCTGTGTGGCTGAGGTGCTGGCTGTGTGTCTCTCAGCCTTTTGTGTTGTATACGACCTGGGTAATGGCTGTGTGATGACCTTCTGAGTTCTATTGTTTGTGACTCCTGGGTGTGGTGCTGTAATCTCCTGGGTCGTTGTCTGTGTTGCAACCTCCTGATGTTTTGTGTTGTGATCTCCTGAGTTCTGTGATGAGTATCCTGGGTGGAAGGCTGTGATGTGACATTCTGGACCTTGGTTTGGCTCCGAGTTTGAGGTCTGGCTATGTGTTTATAGCGTGTGTCAGTTTGCTTAGTTTGGGGTTGGAGGGGTGTGTAGCAGCTGGTGTTGCAGCCATGGTCTGGTTTCTGGATGGTGGTTGCCTTTCATCTGTGGCGTGGGCTTGGGTTTGAGTCTGGTGAAGGAATTGGTGGTGGCATCCTGTGTTATTTTGGGTCCGGTGTTGGTTTTTCGTGGCAGGGACTCGTTTGTTGATTAGGGCTAGTTTCCAGATGTCTGGTAGGCGGAAGTATCCCGTTATTATTCATGTTATGGGGTGTTTTTCTCTATTTCAATGGCTTCCCTAATTATTCTCTTGTTGAAGTGTTCAGTATTGGAGATAAGTTTGGATCCCTCAAAATCAATTTCATGTACTGTGGCTTTAAGGTGCTGGAAAGGGAGGAAGTTTTTTTCTTCTTTTCTGACTGCGTCTTGTGTTCTGCATGCTGCATTTATTCTCCTGTTGG
>CM019150.1:129462090-129936940 GCA_009733165.1 Naja naja | reverse complement strand
TAGTTCAAGCGTGATTTACCATAATTATGATGATTATGAAGCACTTATATCTCATGAAAACCCCAAATCCACAATCTCAGAAAATTAGAATATTGTGAAAGGGTTATTCTAGGCTCAAAGTCCCCACTCTGATCAGCTAATTAAGCCATAATACCTGCAAAGGGTTCCTGAGCCTTTAAATGGTCTCTCAGTCTGGTTCAATAGGAATCACAATCATGGGAAAGACTGCTGACCTGACAGTTGTGCAGAAAACCATCACTGACACCCTCCATAAGGAGGGAAAGCCTCAAAAGGTAATTGCGAAAGAAGTTGGATGTTCCCAAAGTGCTGTATCAAAGCACATTAATAGAAAGTTATGTAGAAGGGAAAAGTGTGGAATAAAAGGGTGCAGAAGCAGCAGGGATGACCGCAGCCTGGAGAGGATTGTCAGGAAAAGGCCATTCAAAAGTGTTGGGAACTTTCACAAGGAGTGGACTGAGGCTGGAGTCAGTGCATCAGGAGCCACCGCACACAGATGGATCCTGGACATGGGCTTCAAATGTTGTCAGAAGCGTTTTACCTGGGCTAAAGAAAAACAGACTGGTCTGTTGCTCAGTGGTCCAAAGTCCTCTTTTCTGATGAGAACAACTTTTGCATCTCATTGGAAACCAAGGACCCAGAGTCTGGAGGAAGAATGGAGAGGCACACACTGCAAGATGCTTGAAGTCCAGTGTGAAGTTCCCACAATCTGTGTTGATTTGGGGAGCCATGTCATCTGCTGGTGTTGGTCCACTGTGCTTCATTAAGTCCAGGTCAACACAGCCGTCTGCCAGAGATTTTGGAGCACTTCATGCTTCCTTCCACAGTCGAGCTTTATGGGGATGCTGACTTCATTTTCCAGCAGGACTTGGCACCTGCCCATACTGCCAAAAGCACCAAAACCTGGTTCAGTGACCATGGGATTACTGTGCTTGATTGGCCAACAAACTCTGACCTGAACCCATAGAGAATCTATGGCATTAAGAGAAAGATGAGAGACATGAGACTGAACAATGCAGAAGAGCTGAAGGCAGCTATTGAAGCATCCTGGTCTTCCATAACACCTCAGCAGTGCCACAGGCATTGAGGCAGTAATTGCTGCAAAAGGGGCCCAAACCAAGTACTGAGTACATATGCATGCTTATACTTTTCAGAGGTCTGATATTGTTCTATGTACAATCCTTGTTTTATTGATTGCATGTCATATTCTAATTTTCTGAGATCGTGGATTTGGGGTTTTCAGGCTGTAAGCCATAATCATCACAATTGACAAATCAGCTTGAACTATCTTGCTTTGCATGTAATGAGTCTATCTCATATATTAGTTTCACTTTTAAGTTGCGTTACTGAAATAAATGAACTTTTGCACAATATTCTAATTTTGAGTTTCACCTGTATATGGATACGACCATGAAAACACTGCAATAGCTGAACTCTATTATAAATACTACTTGTTCAGTGCCATCACTAGTTTGAATGGTTGCTGAACAATAGATCGTAACTTACCTGTATACGCAGTATTGCTTAACTGATCTATTTATTGACTTTACAACATAACTATATATTAGAGCAGTATATCTTTCGGTATGCCATCTGTAAACCCACAATTTACAAATTAGAATGGTTGGCATCATGTTTCCCTAAGTTAAAGTATGCTTCATTTGGTTTTGGTTAGTATGATGTATGAACACAACTATTACGGTTTGGAAAACTATGTAAGCAAACACTGGATTAGTGTGATGCATTAATCCAGCTAAACTTGCAAGCAACAGGTTTGTCATAGCAACAATATATTTCAGGACAAATTTTGCTAAATAGGAACAAAATTGATTATTGTCATTAATTATTCATATGGAAATTTATTGAGTTCTTATATTGCACTAAACCATAAACTGGTTTGATTTTAGCTTAGCATATTGTTCAGCACATTGTGTAAATCAGTCAATTGTTTCTTATTCAACAAACTATGATTAAACCGTGGTTCAGCATGATATATGAACTAATGTAGAATTCATGCATCTCTATCTTAGGCATATATTTTCAAAGCCACATTTGAAGGTTCAATGAGCCTTTGTTCCAGATAAAATTACTGTTTTATTTTAATATTTTATTTCAAAGAGCAAATGGTTTAAAGTCATGAATTTATGGAATTTGAAATTATTTTTCTTTAGCAAAATCAGAAGAAAAGAGATGTCACAGAGGACTTGGAAATATCCATTCTAAAAACGTGCCAGTGCATGAATGAGCTTCAAAGAGAGGTAAGTGAGAACTCAGTATAATCTGGAATATATTTTAGAGTTATGTGTAACTTCCTCAAAATGAATTACTATAATCTCAGTAGAAATATAATGATATAACAGTGTTTCCAACTGTCTGACTTTGCCATTTAACCAGCAGGTTGTTTTGAGTAGAAGCCTGCTGGCATAATTTTCATTCGGGTATACAAATTGTTCAGTAGTATTTCAGAATCTACCTGCTTTGTATTCATAATAATTCACTTTTAATACTCCAGTTTGTTAGCTGCATAGATGTGGGTAGTGTATCAGCCTTTGCTGTGGCCCTCAGAGTCCGTCCGATCTTGATTGCTACAAACTGATGGCATGGTTTCCTGCCTAGAATGAAAGAAACAGAAAATTCTCAAAAAGGGATATAAAAATTCACAGGCAAAGAGCATTTCTCAAAGATTACTCTCAAAATCGCTTTTATTCACAGAGAGAACTTCCCCAACAAGAGACATTAGTGAGTGGGTGTGTCAAGTGATGAAAACAAGGTTGCAATTGAAACTCTGTCCCTTTTGTACATTTATCACATTTCGACAAAAGCATTGGATCTTGCAGATGTCATTGTTCCCAGCAAGTGTTAATTTTTGTTAAAGACGCTGGGATTTGAACATAATCTCTGCATGCAAAGTATGTAGTCTTCTGAGCAAACAGTCTCTTCCCAAACTGTACATGACTGGGCATGTTTAAGAAAAGAGCAAAAGCAGAGAAGCAGTTTACCCTTACAGTCCTTAGAGTACAACAGTTGTATTATCCATTGTTGTTTTTTAGAATTAGAGAGAATTCTAAGGGTGGTTGTGGCAATGGAAATCCTCTGAATTTCTATGGAAATCCTCTGAATTTGTGACAAAGCCTCTTATAAGTCTAATTTTCTGCCCCTGTAGATTATTTAGCGTACTTTTGGTTTTATTCCAGATTACTTAATTTCCTCCTGGAAGGAGAGCAAGGATAAAGTGGGGTTTATCCTTTCATAATCCTCTTCTTGCTTCTGGCAGATTGGTTATTTGTCGCAGCAAAGAACGTTGCAAGAATTATGAACAATAATATGAACAAACAATGCTGAAGAAGAACACTACAATTGTGTGTCAAAATAATCAAAATTCTGCATTAAAATATTTTAATAAATTATGAGACCTATTTCAGTGAGTTCTTATTCTGCTCACATTTTCTGTTTTTGCTGGAAACCTGCAACATATAGAAAACCTACCCCTAACAGAAATGTTATAAATATTCTTACTCTTTTCAGTGTAAGCCTTTTTAGATTTTTATAGTGTCACCCACATTTTTTCATATATATATCTTTGCGACCATGAGGGTTAGATAATTGTGATATTTTTTAAATTAATACTGTTGTTTTCAGGAAGCAGTTTTCAAGTCTGTATCCAGGACCTCTGCCTATCAGATAATATAATCATTTGCTGATATGTAGGACTAACCGGTCTAATAGGATGCCAGCATCCAGAAGGGAAATGATAAATGGCTTAGTAAAATTCAAACTGGAAATACTTTGCTCTGTAAGCCCTATATTGGTTCATATTTTTTCTACTTTGAATAATTATTACTTCAGATCAACCATATGTGTTTGAGATTTTTTTAAATACAGATAGTCCTCAACTTACAACAGTTTATTTAGCAACCATTCAAAGTTACAACAGTGACCAGTGAAAGTTACACTTATGACCGTTGTAGCAATCCCACAGTCAGGTAATCAAAATTCGGACACTTGGCAACTAACTCATATTTATGATGGTTGCAGTGTCCCAGGGTCATGTGATCCCCTTTTGTGACCTTCTGACAAGTAAAGTCAATGGGGAAACCAGTTTCACTTAACGGCCATGTTACTAATTTTGCTTTTTTTTTATTTAGTTGTCCACCAAAACAATGTTGAACAGCTATGCCAAATTCCAAAATAAAAACATCCATGGCTTTTGTATAAATGTTCTAAGTGCCTGGAAATAGCTAACTCCAAATTCCCATTGTTTTGTGTTAATTTTTCCAATATCAAAGCTCCAGACTGCAGCAATATCTGTCGCAGCAGACCTGATAAAGTTTCATTCTGATCACCTTGTTTTGAAAGCGTTGAAAGCCTCTGGAGCAGAAGGAAATATAGAAGCTATTGCAGAGCATAGCTATAAGCTCTCTGAACAGAAAGACCAATTGATTGAAGTAAGTTTGGGTTATATTAAAAAAGATGACCTAAATTCTGCTTATTTGGGGTACTTCATTAAAGTTATCTTTTTTTCCCTTTAATAGTGGTATTAGTAATTGCTTGCTACCATAAAAATTACTGCAGTTGGCTGGGAGATTTGAGTGGCTGAATACCCTTTCAGTGGTCATATATGTGCCCCCAATCTTCATTCTCTTAAAAAAAATTGTTGAATTGCAATTTTAATGTGTCAGGAGTTACTATTAGCATAGGGAATAATCAGATGAGCTGTATTTACTTTGTATTTACATTTAATTTTTATCCTGGACCAGGCCACTTTTTTATACTTACGCCACCATATTATTTAAAAACCAACTGTAGCCTCTCCCCTTCACCCAAGTAAGTAAAAAGGAATATCCCCAACTCTGGTAAGAGAACTGTCAGGGTTCCAACGATTGCCCTAATTAAATCATGAGCCTCGAGCCAAGCTTCAAAAGAGTCCAAAAGATTTATTAGGATCAACATGTCCAGCACTAACCCGTAATGAAGCCAACTCTGAGACATGTAATTTACTATCACCTATGACCCTGTTTTCCCCCACCTCCCTGGGTGTGTCATAAATCAGATTCTCCAATGAAACACATTCAGGACTGGGTGTCATCAATGACACTCTCCAATGAAGGATTTTCAAGGGCAGAAGATCCAGTAGCCTAAGCTACAATTTCCACGAGATAAGCGTGGAATGTGCTTCTGGCCTTCATCTGCTGCACTGCTCCCTCAGGCCTTCCCCCCCCCTCCTTATGGCAACTAGGAAACAGGCATAGGAATGATTTAGAGTTGACAAGAACGTATTCACAGAAAATCAGATTTTTGGAATTGAGGTGCTGTGTTTGTGCTACTGTTTTATTCTTCAGAATGCCCTTCTGGTGAAAGCTGCTTGGAGACTTGGGGTATCTGTTCTTAAAACCAACAGCTGATTGATTTCTAAAACACAAGTAGTTGTACCAGTCCTACCATATTCTTCATACCATTGATTCAAAAGGAGAAGTAAGCATGCTCATGGAACAAAATAATAATAACAATAACAGCAACAATAATTTATTAAACTGGTATACCACCTGATTCTTAACAATCCTGGGTGAAATTGATTCCAGATATCATCAAATCTCTTTTTTAAAAAAATAGCAAGAAGTAGAATTTCAGGGAGGAGTTTTCCTAGCTTTGACTGCTTCCTTTCAGTCTTTGCCCCAGCCATATGTCTCTTGGCTTATTTAGGATGATTGAAAGGTCAAGATTGGAGAGACAGGAGTTCAGATGACAAACGATTGTCAGATGTCAGCTTAGATGTCAGGCAGATGTCCAGCTTTCTACCAAGAATAAACCTGAATCTCTAGGTGCATTCCTGTATATTAAAAGGTTTCAGTTGGTATCCACCATATATGTTCCATAAGAATTCCACAATTCATACTTAGGTTTTATTATTACATTGGATTGTTTTGTTTTTCTGTATAGATGTGCCATCTATTGAGACATGTCTCTGGAACAGAGCCACTTGAAATTACTTGTCTCCATGCAGAAGATACTTTTCATGTGACTGGGCCTCAGGTATTTATTATTTTATATGACCAGTTGAATTTTTCAATTCTGTTTCAAATCCTTTAGCTTCAGGTGCCAGAAACTGAAAACTTTGTCCACAATATGTACTGTTCTTATATGGAAATAGGTCAATATTCCATCAATATTTGAAAATAGATCAATTTCATAATGGAAAAAGTATATTGGGCATGGAATAATAGTATTAAAGTATCTTTTAACTATTAAGTTCAGCATACATACAGACTTCCTAAATACTAGGTAGCAAAACAAGAAAAATCTCTTCAAAGAAAGTTCTGGATAGGGAATCATGTTTAATAAACAATAATCATGACCAGCATGATTTATGATACTAGATTCACAATAACTGTTCCTGACAGTATAATCAGTAAAGTGCTTCTTTAGAGTCATTTCACTCTGTTGGAAGACCTTCTTCCCTACATCAGAAGAATAAGTTAATAATCCTTTTCAAAATCTTCTTGAAAGTAAGATTTCTTATAATACAATTATATTCTCTCAGCTTACTTAGTTTAAAACTGCTCAATACAATATATAGTACAATAGTATTCCCTATGAAAGTCCCCTGTTTTTTTAAAAAAGCTTTGTTAGCAAATGCTATACAGCTTTTTTTTAATACAAATGAGAGGCAGCTTATCTTTTGTCCTGTGGAGGTGGATGCTGATACACAATTGTATGTGTGTGACAAAGCCTGTTTTCTTTCCTTCAGATAATTTCTGCTGCTGAAACTCTGACATTGCATCCTTCCAGTAAAATTGCAAAAGAAAATCTGGATGTATTCTGTGAGGCTTGGGAATCTCAGCTGAATGACATGTCCTTGCTCTTAAGAGAAATCAGTGATGTGTTTGAAGGAAGACGAGGTGAGCAGGTTGTTCCTAAGTACCGACAACCTACTGTCCTTAAATACAAGCTTCCGGCTTACAGCGCACGCATATTTTGAGCATTCTCACTATGAGATGTGGTGATCTACATTCTTCTTAAAACCAACAAACTACAACTTGAAGCCACTTAACACTTTCAGCTACTCTGTGGGTGTTTTGGGGTTGACTACACTAAAATACTTTACAGTACCTACGGAGGGAAAACATACAAACTGCCAAAACCCATCAGTAACATGGCAGATCCTTGGAATGTGTCCACCCTGTGTTCACAGTTCATAATTATCAATCTAGCAAATATTAGAGTACCTGTGATGTAGCTTAAAGTCAGGTGGACTTCTTAAGTATTTAGTTAATAATTCAAACAATCTTGTCTCCTATTTTTCAAGGATATAATGAATATCATGCTGAGACTGAACCTTTTAGTTTTAATTTCAGTGGAATCCTGTGAGACTAGAAAGCACAGTTTCACCTAATTAAAAGCATATTTACTGCTTTTAGTTAAGTGATTTTCAATCTTTGTTTCATCTTCTTTTATACGATAATAGAAAACTCTCTGCTTATCAGACCTAAAATTGTTCCCCAATATTTAAGATCATGTGGGCGCACTTTTGATAGGTCTACATAAATCAGGTGTGTGCTACATTGCTGCATTCAGTTGTCTCATTTATATATTACAGAAAAGGGTGCTAAGCAGCATGTCTAAGGATCTCTCTTAAGAACCACAGTATTGCAGTTGAAGGGCTACCATTTTAAAGGCATAGAGTTCTTTTAAAAAGAATTTTAAAGGAATAGAACTTATTGTACAATGAGGTTATTGTGTAGATCAGCAATACATTTTCAAGTATTCAAGGAAGTGATTCATAATCAAAGCAGCTGAACTTTTTTGAGGGGGTGGTGGAAATATAAAAAGTTCTTTCAGTCTGACCTGAACTGTCTAGTGTTCTTACAAAAGAAAGAAATCCTTATTATTTTTTTATGCTCTCTGCTGACTTCACAATGTAGTGAATTTAGCTATTTGATTTTTAAACTGCTGTCGTTTCTGCTTGGATGGGATCTTTCTGATGACTGCCCACAACTTTTGGCCTATATTCTGTGGTAAGTCACCTGGTATTTGTGTAGCATTTAGAAAACTAAAAAGAGCAAATCTGTCTCAACATCCTTGCCACAGGCACTGTAGTAGTATTTGTTGAGAGATTTCTCGTTCCTCTGCGTAATTTAATTTTCTTCAGAAGCATTTTCAGTTTTACAGAAAAAATACTAAATACTGCCATTCTTTCTGTGATAGAAATGTTGTTTGATGAATTGATTCTTTTGAGTATTTTCTTGAACATAATCACTCGGGACAAAATCATGTACGGTATCAGGCTTGACATTATAGTAAAATCAGGCAAGTAACAGTAGCTTTTAACTTACAAAGCCATTGCAGAATGCCTAAGGAGACAGTTATACATATCTGATTATGGTCCTCGCTTTCTAGCATATTGCTTTTAATGACTCAAGACCTATTACACTTTGTGTGCTGATTTATCCTCATTTTTATCCTCATATTGAAAGCAAAAATTAGAGACCATTTGCAAAAATGAGGCCTGTGTATTTATTTTGTGGGACATAGGTATACAGTGCTAAGACGCAGATATTGTTTATAATGCAGTAGGAACTGGGCCACACAAGTGAGCAAAGTACCATCCAGGCAGCCTAAACCATGCACACCCAGTCCATGAAAAGAATGCTTTCCATGGAACTAGTCCCTAGTACCCAAAAGGTTTGGGGGCTGCTGACTTATAGTATTAAATTCAGGGAAATGTTTCCATCTCACAAAATAATTTGCTATGTCGCATTTTCTGTGATTTGCTAAACTATCTAGTGTCTTTAATCTTCTATCAACACAATCCTTAATTTGGCTTTGGGCAGTGTTTTTATATTCTGACTGAGTTTAAGTATGTGGCTTGTTAAATTTTCATTTCCAGTCTGCTACATCATTAGCCACTGGATATAAGCCACAGTAAACCAGTGGATTCCTGTAATAAAATAAATACAAATGCTTAGCGTGATAAGTGAACTCAGTGTCTAAATATGTGGGAGGGTTGAGTATACGAGAGAATAAAACCATGCACCTGGCCTTTTCTTTTTCAGGCAGGAGATCTGTAGGGGACCTGTAGGAGATCTGTATTTGTGAATATTTGAACATGGGTATAATTATTACACAAGGACAGCTATCAATGAGATACAGGCCTACTCCTTTCTCTTTACTGATCTTTTCACACATTTAGGCAACTGCCTGAATAGGATTAGAATGACTCATATGAATGGCACTTCAAAAGCATGGAGGAGCCAAGAGCAGCAGCTGAACCAGAATTAAATGTATGTTGAATAATGTAAATTGAATTTGAGTTATAAATTCATTATGTAGATAATTTTAATTATTTATAATACAAAGTTTGTAGAAATTAAATACTGTAAAAGTCAAAGTTAGCTTGGATGTTTTGCCATCCTAGATATGACCTCACATATAGACAGTCATATTTAAAAATACTTTCTCATAAGTGTATTAGGAGAATAGGATTCATGTGCTCTTAAAACTGTGTAAAACTTCAACAAGTGCAGTTTCTCTGTGCTATAAGTTGACATCAACCAGAAGCCTTCCTTTTTTGCAGGAAGATACAGGAAACATAAGTGGCTCCTAATGTCATTTCACTGATCAGAGATTTTTGGTATCCTGATTAATTACATTGCAATCATTGTCTAGAGGAGAGGAGAAGGAGTAAAGGGCTGGTCTGGCTTGGAGTCACTCTGTAAGAGGAAGTTGCAGAGGCCAGACTATTGAAGCCTTTATCTGCCTGTTCCCAAGAGAATGCACTGAATCTGGTGAGATTAATGTCAAGGGCAAAGGAACTATAATAACTCTGTGAATAGGCCAAAATAGTTTCTTTATTATTGTTTGTTTGTTTGTGTCAGAAGCTTCACAATCAAAATAAGGCATACTATATGATATACAATTTAAAATACAAAATACAAGATTAAAATATATACTAATTAAACAGATCTTGCCAAGAAACTAGCAACATTAATTGTGTTGCATCGCATTGCCATGAGGTCCTCAGGTATACACTGATCAGGACACATAGGGCAGATACTCATGTGTGTTGTTGTCTGTATGTCATCGCAAAGAACAGAAGCCACTGGATAGCCCCATTTGTCTCTGGGTCTTGCACCTGTGCACAATCTATTCAATTATTCCCATACTTCCCAGCTTTCATTAGATCCGGGTGCCAGCTCCTCTCTTGCTTTCATCCAGTGTTGGTTCTTCGTAGCTTTCCATAGGTCCACTCTATAACTTTCATGTCAAAAGGACATGAAAGGAGCCTTATTAGTTAGACTTATTTATTAGTTAGACTTATATGCCGCCCAACTCCCAAAGGACTCCAGGCAGCTCACAGTAAAAAATACAAAAAATGACATTGATAAAAAATTTAAAAGCAATTTAAAAAACAGTAAACCGCAGAAGGATCGGATCTCGATAGATCACAGTCGTGAGATCAACAGCCCATGTCTGTCGGAAAAGCCAGGTTTTGACTGCTTTGCGGAAGGTCAGTAAGGTGGAGGCAGTCCGGACCTTGGGAGGTAGCTGGTTCCAGAGAGCCGAAGCAGCACAGAGAAGGCCCTCCCCCGCAGGCCCGCCAGCCAGTATTGTTCAGCTGACAGAACCCGGAGGAGACCAACTCTGTGGGATCTTACCGGTCGCAGGGAGACGCAGGGTAGGAGACGATTCTGAAGATAACCTGGTCCTAAGCCATATAGGGCTTTATAGGTAATAACCAACACCTTGAATTGCACCCGGAGACCAACAGGAAGCCAGTGCAGCTCGTGGAGAATTGGTGATATGTGGGTGTATCTCGGGACACCCACAACAGTTCGCGCGGCTGCGTTCTGAACCAACTGAAGTCTCCGAATACTCTTCAAGGGTAGCCCCATGTAGAGTGCATTGCAATAATCCAGTCATGAGGTGACTAGGGCATGAGTGACTGTGAGAAGAGCCTCCCGGTCCAGGTAGGGTCGCAATTGGTGCACCAGGCAACCTGTGCAAAGTTCCCCTAGCCACAGCTGATAGGTGTTGCTCCAATTTCAGCTGTGGGTCTAGGAGGACACCCAAATTGCGAACCCGTTCTGAGAGGGACAATTTCTCCTCACCCAGAACCAAAGGTGGAAAATCAACATGGTTCCTGGGGGGCAGTACACACAGCCACTCAGTCTTGTCTGGGTTAAGTCTGGGCCTGTTGACTCTCATCCAGACCCTCACAGCTTCCAGGCACCAGCACATCACATCCACTGCTTCACTGAACGGACATGGCGTGGAGACATACAGCTGGGTGTCATCTGCATGCTGATATCTCACCCCATGTTGTCGGATGATCTCACCCAGCGGTTTCATGTAGATACTAAATAGGAGAGGAGAGAGGACTGAGCCCTGAGGCACCCCATAAATGAGGGGCTGAGGGGTCGACCTCTGTCCTCCTACCAACACCGACTGCGACCGACCAGAGAGATAGGAGGTAAACCACCGTAACACGGTGCCTCCTACTCCCAATTCTGTCAGCCGCCGCAGAAGGATACCATGGTTGATGGTATCGAAAGCCGCCAAGAGGTCAAGTAGCACCAGGATAGAGGAATGACCCCTATCCCGGGCTTGCCAGAGATCATCAAACAGTGCGACCAAAGCAGTCTCCGTGCTGTAGCCAGGCCTGAAACCCAATTGAAAAGGGTCTAGGTAATCTGTCTCATCCAAGGACCGCAGGAGCTGGAGTGCTACCACTTTTTCAACAATCTTCCCCACAAAGGGGAGGTTGGAGACTGGACGGAAGTTCTTTAATTCAGCCGGGTCCAGGGAAGGCTTCTTGAGGAGGGGCCTTACCACGGCTTCTTTTAATAGTTGCGGGAAGGACCCCTGTCTCAAAGAAGCATTGACCAACACCTGGAGCCAGCTCCTGTCACTTCCCTACTGGCCGAGACCAGCCAGGAAGGGCACGAGTCCAGTGAACAAGTGGAAGAACTCATCACTCTCATGGCCTTGTCCACTTCTTCAGGAGCCACAGGATCGAACTCACTCCATATAATAGGACTAAGACCTACCCCTGTCATCTCGGTCGGAATTGCCCAATCGGAGTCCAGGTCCATCCGGATCTGAGCGACTTTATCCAACAGAAACTGTACAAATTCCTCAGCTCTCCCTCATAAGGGCTCCTCCGTTTCCTCTCGATTGAGAAGAGAGCGAGTCACCCTAAATAGGGCGGCTGGGTGAGAGTCTGCGGATGCAATAAGTGCAGAAAAATGTGTGCATTTTGCCACCCGTATCACCACTAAATAAGTTCTAATAAAGGCTCTTAAAAGTGTTCTGTCAGATTCGGATCTACTGGCCCTCCAGCGTTGCTCTAGACATCTCTTCTGGCGTTTCATCTCCCGGAGCTCCTCAGTAAACCAGGGAGCCATCCTGGATTGGCCGCCATTGAGAGGTCGCAAAGGCATAACCCGGTCTAATGCCCCCGTCATCGCACCATATCAAGCAGTAATCAGGGCATCAGCCGGACTGTGGATCAGGGAATCCGGTATCTCCCCAAGCTCCCTCTGGAACCCTTCTGGGTCCATTAGGTGCCTGGGGCGGAACCATTTAATCGGTTTCACCTCCCTGCGATGGGGGAGCAGCATCCCGAAGTCTAGCCTCAGCAGGGAATGATCTGACCATGACAAGGGAGAGATGTCTATACCCCTTAGTTTTAGATCATATTTCCACTGCTCCGAGAGAAATACCAGATCAAGTGTGTGTGTTTCCCCCTCTATGGGTCGGACCCTGAGTCAGGTCCATGCGTTTTAAGTCCTTGACATCTCAGGGGTGTTTAAGTTTCCTATTTAAATTAATGGGACAGCATGTTTAATTAGCTGGTATCTTGGC
Organism: Naja naja; assembly: GCA_009733165.1. Lineage (NCBI taxonomy): Eukaryota > Metazoa > Chordata > Lepidosauria > Squamata > Elapidae > Naja > Naja naja. The sequence goes on along the minus strand of CM019150.1, from coordinate 129,924,061 downwards.
AGGCAATTAGGTTATATTTTTATTACTGAAACACATTATTTTCCTAGATACTTTAAAATTTTAAGTAGCATAGTAATTGATTCTGCCTTTTTCTATAGAAAAAAATGGGACTGCTTTCTTGATAATGGGAGGTATATCTTTAGTATTTTGATTAAGAGATAGATGCAGTTAGCATATCAGGATGATAGTTGAGGCTATGCCCAAGCTAACCCACTCCACTTAATTTATCAGTTTATACATGCTATATTTTTATGGTAATATTATTTTTAAATTGCCAATTTAAAATATTGAGCTTGGTATTGGCATGTGATGAATAACTATGTTTTAATGTCTGTGAGGCAATAGCCCTCTGCTTTTGATTATGGTTAAAGACTAAGAGCAACCAAATGTGCTGGACACTTTCTAATAAACCAATTTCAGTTTTACAATGAATCATTTTGGCTCCATTTTGGTTTGTTTTCTCTACTTTACGGGAAATGCAGAAATGTAGTGGCTTTAATTCTAAATTGCTTCTAAACCTCACCCTGGCCTTCTGTAATGTTTTTCATCTCAATCTTCTCCAAGTTGCCTTTCTTACTTTCCTTTTGCCCATATATTAAATTGCTCCATTGCATCTGCAGGTGGTCTTAAGACACTCATTTGACTGGCAGAAATCAGGAATGAATTAAGATGGTATGAAATACGTAGCTGCAATTACTTTTACATATGTTCTACTGAATGACTTGGGGTTTAATATTAACTGAAAAAGTTAAGTTCAAGGTGGCCATGATTTTTTTTCCTGTCATAAGACATGAGATTTAAAAACTTGTTCTTCTGGTATTCTAAATATTTTATTTGTGGAGCAGTAAAAGACAGAATGGCTGGATCAGGCAGAAATCTATTTCTCGTTACGTGGAAACTGTATGTGGTCTCATTTTGAGATAATTAGAAAAAAGGAAGAGGGCATACACTGCCTTTATATTCCATCATGTGTGAAACATAATGCATTTCCCGGCTTTTTAAAGAATAAATTTCTATAATAATACTATGTGGCTAAGAAAAAGGGAAGAATGTCAACTTCGATCTTTGCAGATGGTGCACCATCTGGTAAACATGTTTCAATAGAACAGTTGTATTTAAAGATTTTTGTAGCAAGGCTTTTTCTATCTAATGTGAACCGTTCACATAGCTAGCCTTCATATGCATTAATAAAAACCATTTAATTTGCTTGTGGAAATGCAAATTTTGAATAAACCTGGAACAGATGTATTTGGTGATGATGCATAAGTCAGATGTAATTATATCAGCCTTGTAAATAAACCAATACCCTATTGGGCTTCAAGAAACAAAAATTGAGAGTTTGCTAAGCCCTTGGTCACCTACATTTCCCTGCTGTCCATGAATAGGGACAGGCTTTCTACCTCCATCGCATACAAATATAGTGTGATAGTTTTCTATTAGGAGATGAGTAGAATGGATAGGCATGTGTGTGTGTGAGTGTGTATAAACAAAAATTCCTTTCTCACCCATATGGGTAATGTAGGTCTTTCTCACTCTTGGGTGCGCTCTGCAGTTTGAGGGTTCTGCATTATCTTAGCTGTCCTTAGCACTGCGCTCTTTTGGACAGAGAGCTCTGATGTTGTTCCTGGGATCTGTTGGAGTCACTTTGCAAGCTTAGAAGACACAGCCTCAAGTGCCCCTACCACAACTGGGACCAATTCTGCTTTACTTTCCACATCCTCTCTAGTTCCTCCTGAGGCTTTTCCAGCTTTTCAGCTCTCATTCCTGACCCGCTGTCACTTGGCATGTTACTGTCACTTGGCACCACTCTATCTCAACATGTATGTATCTATATGTGCGTGTGTATATACTATACACACATACACATATGTACATATACAAACGTTTGTGTTCGTGTATATGTGTATAATATATACATACTGTGTGTGTGTATAATACTGTGCATATATATGTGTGTGTGTGTTGAGATACATGTGGTGCATGTGTGTATGTGTATTTGATATTGGAATGTTGGTCGCTAAGTAATGCACTCATTAAGCCATGACATGATTGTACCCAATTCTATTACCATTTTACCACAGTTGTTAAGTGAAATTATGCAAGACAAACTGGTTTCCCTAATTGACTTGGCTTGTCAGAAGCCATCTGCGAAAGTTGCAAATTGTGATACTCTCATGGCAAGACATTGCAATTGTAAATGCAAGCTGGTTGCCAACCCACCCACCCCCAATTATAATCCCATGGCCGTCTATCAAGTTGGCAAGTAGAAGTGTCAGTCTTTGCATTTTTGGGATGACCAAAGAAAGAAAAATGGGATTTATTTCTTGACAAACAAACCAAGTGGGTGGGTGGTCTGATCTTAAATTTCTCTGTATTTCTAATCACCTATGATTATTGAATGGATATTTAAATATCAGATCAACCTATTTCAAATTTAAATAGCAAGCTCAGACATCACACCTGGATGCCATAACAATTCTCCAAATAATATGAACTTAAGTATTGGTAATTAACAAGGAGCACTACCAATTAGTAGCAGTTATGGAAGTTTACCTATCTATTCTATGGTTAGATGTAAGTTTTGAATAGCAATAGCACTTAGACTTACATACTGCTTCACAGTGCTTTGCAGCCATCTCTAAGCAGTTTTACAGAGTCAGCATATTACCCCAACATTCTGGGTCCTCCCAGAATGAATAAATGACCCTCTTTTTTCAGGCAACTCAATTGATTTGAAAACTTTTGCATAAATTATGATTTGGTATGATGTCTGAAGTGAAAACCTTATTTGCAAATGGAATTCAATAGCAAAGATGTCCAAGAGAAATGAAAGTGGTGAAAGATGAAAAATGGAGTCAGATAAGCATTGGTTGGCTTCTGAAACTGAAAGTTCAAATATTGGTTTTAATATTGAATGCTGGTTGGAATAAACTGCTTGTGTCTGAATTAACTTGAATTGCCTTGTGGCAAATTTGAAAAATGATTTGGAAAATTTGAAAGATGATTTTGAACTTTTGACTGGTGTAATGCCTGAATTTACCTGAATTGTATCACACAGAATTGGAAAAGTGATTCTTATGAAAAAATAATGATATCATCTGATCAAAATTGAGCATTTTAAATTCCTATTATTTTCTATGAAACAAGTCTGAAATATTGGACAGCAGACTTATCTTAAGTCTCCACTGGACTAATGAAATACTGTTGCTGATTTTAATCCATCATTCAGTATTTTAAAATGAAGGGTAACTCATGCACTCTGACTTGAACCACTTACAGCAGATGTATCAAACTCACGGCCCGGGGGCCAGATGCATCATGTGCTGGCCTTGCCCCCACCCGGTTTAGCAAAGAAGGGGAAACTCTAGAAGTGATATTCAGCAGGTTCTGATCAGTTCTGGAGAACCGGTAGTGAAAATTTTGAGTAGTTTGGAAAACCGGCAAATACCACCTCTGACTGGAGATTTTAAAGTATCCTTCCTGCCACACCCACCAAGTCATGCCCATAAACCAATAGTAAAAAAACCTGAATCCCACCACTGGAAACGTTGCAATATGTCTCATGACGATGCCGTGACAGTGTGGGTTTGACACCCCTGACTTAGAGGAAGATAAATATAATAAAACAAAAACTTTAAAAAGTACATATTGGTGTTGATTTCAATGGAATAAATGTCAGGGTCCTATCAAAAAGTAAATGGTTCCTTATACCATTACAAAATCTGAACTTTACTCCAGGGATTACTTGATTCTCATCATGACTACACTGGACCTTGTATATAGGCTTCCCCCACTGTTCCTCTTGGGCATTCAGAAAGATAAAGGAATTTTTTAGAAACGTTATCAACTAAATGGAAAGGTTTCTGGTGAATCTGTCAATACCTCCCATAAGTGCAAGTATAGGCACTAACAGAATTTCCCCTTTACAATGCAATGTATAACAAATACAGAACCTGTCTGATCTATGAAGAAGAACCAATAAGGGTAGGTACATTTTTATATGATGATTTTTCCAAAACCTGGAGACAAAATTTAAGAAGTACAGTACATAATCAATTTTGGTGTATTGTTTTCAGGGGAGAAGCGTGCATACTTGTCACTACCCAAACCAGGGGTAAGTTCAATTTTTGTGGGGCTGGTGATTTCTGTATACTTTTCATCAATTAATTGTTCACTCTACATATTCACATTTGTTTAACAAGCCACCCTGGCCTATATAACACAGTAAGGAGAGTTGTATATCACACTAAGTTAAAGGTAAATCAATCATGTAACAACATAGCATTGCAGGCGATGTAAAGTTGTCAAAGACTAATCTTTCTAGAACTAATGTTAAGACTAATCTTTCTTAACTAATGTTAAGTCTGAATTCTGCAAGAGTCACTAAGTTTCTGCAGTAACTGCAGAATGCTGCAGTATCTTCTCTTTTCCGTATTAAGAGTTGTATAAGAGTGCTAAGGGAAATGTTTGAATTTATGTTAGAAACATAGAGTTGGAAGGTGACAAGATGATCAAAGTAGAAAATTCAACTACAGTTGCCATCCAGTATTTTATTTCCAATCTGTTTCATCCCTCAAAACTTTTTCCTTTATTCTTTATTGTAATGTCAACTATCTGCAACAATGGTAAATAATATATGATCTATTTCAAAGCTTTAAAGGAACATCCATCTTACTGCCTAATGGTTATTGTAATTATTATAACATATCACATAGGTTTTTGATCAAGATTAAAACAAACCTTTTCCAATTACTTTGTATAGTAGCTTTTGATACAAAAAAATGTTTAGCTTTGTACATTTTTGTACTGAGATCTCAGCTCTCTTCTTAGAAAATGCCTGGATCATTTGAAATGTTTTTAATAACTTAGGTTTTATTACTGTTACAAATAAGGCTATATAAATTCCAAAATGATTTGACAAAAGTGGACCTGCATGAGCACAGTGTTTTTCTATTGAAATGACTTTGAAAGCATCTACATCAGTGTTGCCCGGTCCTAGGAACTTTGAAAGTGTGGATTTCAACTCCCAGAATTCTCCAGCCAGCCATATGTCAGAGGTCCCCAAACTTGGCAACTTTAAGACTTGTGGACTTCAACTGGCTGGAGAATTCTGGGAGTTGAAGTCCACAAGTCTTGAAGTTGCTAGGTTTGGAGACCTCAGTTCTATGCTCTGCTTACACACTTTAATCAAACTCTAATCTTGTGGTTTTCTCCTACCCATATCAATGGTAGCATACCCATTTGTATGGCATTCATCCATTGCAATTGGAAAGTATCACTGTCCATTTCCTAGGCACAACAGTGGTTGTACAGATTTGTGGTCAGAATGTCCTTATGGTGGGAAACTCTCCAGCCCATTTCCTAGGGCTGGAGTTTTCCCCATCATATTCTGACTACAGATTTGTACAACCACTGTTGCTACATGCCTAAATGGTATTGAGGTTCTGTTCCTAACACTTTTAAAAATTGTACTGTATATTGTAATAGGATACATTTAAAATAACCTGAGATTTTAAGGGAAGATAATGCTAATTACAACACTGATCTATATGATGATGTTGATGTTGTGTAAGGCTGTTTCATATATTTTGAAGGTTTAACACAGGCAACGGCTATGTCGTGTAATAGTAATGTAACTCTTGACTACATAATTTTAAAATAGAAATAAGCTCATTTAAGCAAAACAGTTGCTTTATTCTAATACTGGGCTCAGTTGTCTAGAATCTAGAACCAGAAGGTCGGGCTTATTTCAGAATCAACCCTCTTAGAAATCTATCTTCTCTAGAATACTATTCTTGACTCCAGCTCCTAGTAAATATGTTTAATTTAGATTTATTAAAAAAAATTAAAATCAAATTCTGTTCTTTAAAAATATTTTTTACAGAAGCATAATGCAAACTTAAAAGCCTTAAAGCCAGCCAGACTTGATAATGAGGTAAAATATTGTTTTATTCATTAGCACCAATTTATTCTAGTCATTAGTCTGAATTACATAATGAACAAAAATGATATATTTTCTCTTTTCCTTTGCAGGAGCAAACAAAATTTGGAAAATCAGGTTTAGAACTTCATAAGCTAACAACACGGGTTGATTCTGAAATGGAGAAATGGGAAGACCCAGAAAATGAGATTATAAGATATGGACAAGGTCTATCCAGTATGGCTTATTCCATGTATTTATTTACAAGGTAATAACAAGAGTAGCAGAAGGGGAAGCATTAAAAATGTGAGGGCAGAATAGCTTGCAGAAATGGCCTCAAATTAATAGTTTGTAGAAATGGCCTTGAATCTTTTCCTCCCTATATCAAATCTAGATGATATTGTTTAGGAGCTAGAATTTCTGAATTACAGTAAAATCCAGATACTACTCAAACAAGTAGTGTAAATCCAAAAATGGGAACTCTTTCATTCTCTCCCCCCCCCAATATATGTGCATATGTGTCATTCACATACACATGCACAGAACATGTGGATAATGTATATAACAACTTTATATTTCAGATGTATTGGCTTTAGTTAATGGGGAGGGGATTTGGAAAATGTCAGGATGTTGCAAAATTTTGCTAATCCTACATAAGGTTATTTTTAAAAAAAACCTTAAATTTTACAAGACTATGATATGAGCAGAGATTTACTACATTTTACTTAACTGTTAGGATTTGAAATAAATAAACTATTTTGAATCCTTATTAAAGTACAAAGGTGCAAATAAATAATAATCTGCTTTATATCTTAAAATTCTGCCCATTTATACATTTTGGAGCATTTTCTATCATATTAGTGCTAGGTCTTAACTTATGCATTAGCATGGGTTCCTTAATTTCTCATTTTTTAACTTTCTTATCAAAAGCGGGGGGAATCCATATATGTATTATTGTGCAAAATACTAGTCTGGTATCAAAATTTCTTATTTCACTTCTGTAGAGATCCATACATTTATCAACATATATTTTTATTAAGAATTTTAATAATAATAGTGAAAACTAATACAAATTAAATTTTGAGAAAGATGAAAATGGAAAGAATAAAATGCCAGAAAAAGAAGAAAAAGGAAAGAGAATAAAGAAATATATAAATGACATCTAACCATCACAAGTATAAGCAAAGTTAGTAATTCTTTGTGCTTATAACGTTAAATGGATTATCTGTTCACCCCATTTCTCATCCCTTTTCTATAAGAAAATCCATCAACATGGTGTCAGAAAAAGTCCATCAAGGATTGCCAGAAAATTGCAAAATAATAATAATTTATTAGTTGATCAAATAAAGTTATATTTGTTTCTATTATTCTAACAGCCTTAATATTTAATTCAATCAAATATTGTCCTAGGATTTCTCCTCTTTACCACCCACACAGATTTCTTTAACAAGTATCTTGTGTAGTTTCCATAAGAAAACATTTTCCAGGTTATTCTCCTGTTTATAATTCATATTCAGATGTTTCAAATTTTAAAACTTCAGCCAGTTTCTTTTGTGTATCCAGTTAAATATCTTTTGTATATCCAGTTTCATCTCAGTAGAATAATTTCATTTCTTTTCTGCTCTTCTGCTTACTCAGTTTCTCAAAATCATAGTGACATAGTTGTAAATTATTTGTAGATTGTTATGGAATTTTATTCTTTTTCTTTCTCTTTTAGAGGAGAAGGACTGCTGAAAATTACCCAAGACTTGTTCCACCAGGCAGAGGTAATAAAGCAGCGAAAAGAGAATTTATAATCCTACTTTGAAGTTGCTAATTATTTTTTTTCTGTGAATATTCTCTCTCTTCTCAATCAATTGAAATAAAATAAATTCTAGTTATGTTGTGCATCCACCCGATTACCTTGTATAGATATTTGATTTTGTGAGGAAACGGTGGACATATTGCTATATTTTTTCAGTTTTCTATCATTGATTTATTCTTGGCTGTATTCTTGTTTGCAAACTAAGGTTATAAAAGGGTAAAGCTATGAAATTCTTGAGACTGAACTATCTAACCCAACATAAAAAGCAACACATATGTTTATGTAAACTGTATGAAGCAATCCAGTTCATCAATAGCCACTTTTTCTTTTTCTTGCTCGGAAATGGAAAAAAAGAAGGGAGTTTTGTCAACTACATTTTATTCTGAATTTGACTAATCGGATTACAGATTGGATGTGCATACATTTGGAGAATAGAGGGGTTTTTTTCTTAGTGATTTTGCATTTAACTTTATCCTTTTCCCCTTAGGCCTTTGCTACAGAAGGATTAAAACTTACTTCAGCTCTCCATATATTTTCTAATCAGGTATGGTACAGTGTCTGAATCTTAAGGACAGTTACTTTTTAAAAGTCTTTTTAAGTCTTTGACTTACAACAATACATTAGTGACTGTTCGAAGTTACAGTGGCACTGAAAAAAGTAACTTAGGACCATTTTTCACACTTATGACTGTTGCTCTATCCCCATAGTCATGTGATTTACATTCAGATGCTTGACAACTGATTCATATTTATGACACTTGCAGTGTCCCAGGGTCATGTCCCTTTTGCAGCCTTCTGGTAAACAAAGTCAATGGGAGAGCCAAATTGACTTAACAACCCTATTACTAACTTAACAACTGCAGTGATTCACTTAACAAATGTGGCAAGAAAAGTGATAAAATGGGACAAAATTCACTTAACAAATTTCTCACTTAGCAACATAAGTTCTGGTCAAGGACTACCGTGTTTCTCCAACAACACGGCCTCCACCAATAGGAAGGCCCAGCATGATTTCTAGGCATGAGGGGAAATTAAGCCCTGCCAAAATTTAGGCCTATTTAATCCATGCATTGCCCCATCATTTCTCACATCGTTCATTAGAGCTACACGCGGTGAAGAGTAATGGGGGGGAAGGGGGAAGAAAACTTGCCTTTAGGAGAGCCCTGCAGGTAGCATAGGCTAGAATACCCCAATCTACTACCGATAGAACATTGGCCAATAGAAGCTCCCCGAAGGCAGTCACCAGCCGCTTATCGGCTGGTAGAAGTGGCCTCGGGGTGAGTGCCCACGCGCACTCCCCTTGCCACGAGGCTGTTTCTATCGGCCGATAGAAGCTCCCCAAAGGCAGAGTCACCAGCCGCTTCCATTGGCCGATAGAAATGGCTTTGTGGCGAGGGTAATGTGCGTGGGGCACTCGCCCGAGGCCACTTCTACCAGCCGATAGAAGCGGCCTCATGGAGAGGTGAGTGCATGGGGCTTCTAGGTGGGGTGCTGAGGAGGAATTAAGTCACCCCCAAAAAGATGTCCTAGCCATTTTTGGGGGGCTCAAAAAAAAAAAAGACCTGGCTTTATTTTATTTTTTTAAATTACATTTATATGTCGCCCTTCTCCGAAGACTCAGGGCGGCTTACAGTTTTTCTGGGGGGGATACAACCCAGTGTGCTCAACAATAGCCTTCATTCCATTGTATATGCCTGCTTATTACTAAGCGGCATTTTTACAAAGTCAGCTTATTGCCCCCAACAATCTTGGGTCCTCAATTTACCTACCCCGAGAGGATGGAAGGCTGAGTCAACCTTGAGCCTGGTGGGATTCGAGCCTACAGTAATTGTAGACAGCTGGATCTTAAGTGCAGGCATTTAACAGCCTGAGCCACCAAGAGAAACATGGTACCTATACCTTAATACAATAGCAGCTATCTGTGCTATTCATTTTTTCCATAATACTTGTTATTATACATACATTTGTATGTATTATGTGGTTTACATTTCATGTCTTTGATTGATTGCTGTCACCAGGGTGGCAGGGGTTTATTGGGTTTTGTATTTGTTTTTATTTTTCTAAGCTGGAGTCAGTGTGAGTTAGTGGCCATACACATTTTAAGAATAAAATAAATTGAAAAAATAAATCATGTTTAGCATGCCTAAGTAACATCTATTTCAGCTGGAAGATGATGACAAGCCACTGCTTCTGCAGGAGGTGGAGAGGATGGTCTCTGCGTGTCAGCAACTTCAGGTCACAGCCAAAGCCCCTGTGCAGGGCAAAACTGCAACTTATCTAAAGGTAAGCTATTTATTATTTTTTAAAGTCATTCCCCATAAACTTTGTTTTCCTATCTTATTTTGTAGATAATGAAATATTTTAACTGTATGTTAAATCTTGAACAGAATACATGGATGATACATGGTAGTGCTCAGTTGCTAACTTAAGGAGACCTTGAGTTAGCTGGAATGGATGAGATGCAATTGTGTTTTGATGCTTGAAGCACAGATCAAAATAAAATATAAGCTAATAAGGCAACTCATTAGAAACAAATTTAGTTTATCATAGTGTCCTATTTGGGCTATAGGTACTTTTGAATTAACAGACAAATGAGCACACCAGTAGGGTTTACCAAAGCTTTATTCCATAGCAAAACAGTAGAATAGAAAAAATATAATATTTACATCTTAAGAGAAGCAATATGAGTACTAGCACTATACATAATTTATAGGTTTATAGGGTGTGTCATTTGACATATGTGTAATATCCCACTATTACTCCTTATGTCTTATAATAGATGGATCTATCTACCAATTTAGTATTTGGCTTCTTCATTCTCATGAGATACATATATGTATGATTCTTGTTACTGTAATCTTACCTCCAAGGTGTGTATGTTATGTCCCCCTATCTAAAAGACTGATTTGTAATTCAGATTTCCTATGCCAAGCACATACATAGTTCAAGTATTTCTGGTCCTACAGCATCTGGGCCTATTGGTCAGGTACATGAAGTGTTCTTTACTTGTCTTGCAGGTTACCCAAATTCAAACTGTATAAAAATACACATTGCCATGATTACATACAAAAGATCTTATAATGGAATTCTCTTGAATTCTTTGCAAATAGGAATGAGAGTTTGAAAAATACAGCAGGATTGAAATAGCTGTACATTCCTTCAGCAAATGGCATATCTCCCATATGTTTGGAAGAAGTCCTTTCCCAGGCACATATACAAAATATCTTCTCAGTTCTGTTCTATATAAAAAGGAAACCCCTCCATTATGATTTCAGGCTATATCACCACTTTCTTTCCCACTAGGTATCTATATGCCCAGATAGGGAGCTTGTTTCTAACTTCTCTGTTTGGGTGCAAAGCATCTGTTGGCCTTGCCGGGTTAACCAGATAGTAATCACAACCGGATGAGCTAATTCCAGTTCATTGTAACGCTATATTAACACAATCTTGCATGTCTGAAAGTACAATTCTTATCTGTCTTCTTTACATCCCAAAAAATTAAGGAGTATATTTTCTGAGCCTCTTGCTCCTACCCACTATTGCGCTGTGGGCTGTGGTATCCTTTATTTGTCCATTCCTTGTCAGTGTCTCTGCCCAGTCTCCAAGATCTTTTCCCACCTGTGATTACATCAAGTGAATTTGAAAGGTACAGTAAGCCTTCCAAAGCAGTTTTTGTGGCCAGATTGTTAAGGTTATATTGGATAATTCTTTGGCAGTTCAGTACAAACAAAATAACGCCGTCTTCCCCTCTTTGCTTACTTTGTGATTTGGCATTGGGTTATCTACCTTTTCTTCATTCTGGCAATTCATTAACTTAGAACAACACTGACTCTGCCTTTTTATGAAATGGGTATTAACATTACTGTTTTTGTACTTTACCTGAAATACTATTTGGTGCAATACACCCATAGCACTGGCTACTTCAGTTATATTATTAAACTCCTTCCACAGGGGCCAGTATATTTCTTGCTTCACAGTTATAATTACATTTTAAAAATGTTTTCTCAAGCTGAATTGTGAAATTATTTTTGCTTCAATGCACTGACTTTAGGTGGATACCTGTATTCAGAAAGCAAAGTATATTTTGGATATACTTTCCCAAGTTCTGCCACTTAGCTTCAGGTTACATAGAAAGGTGAGTTGATAATATGTCCAAATATGGCAAAATAAACCATTTCTGGATAGGATGCCACTTCTATTTTTATTAATTGCTTCTTGTTTTACAGCACAAAGCAGGAAATGGGTATCTAATGGCCCACTGCTCTTGGAATGGCCAGCATGCAGCATCAAGAGAAAACAGTGGTCTGACTGGGAGGACTAACACTTTTGGAATCAAATCCTTGGAACAACATGTAGCAAGCCTCACTGTGTTGGAGAATAAATGAATTGAAGATGGACACATTTCTATGTTGGATTTGTACTTTTAAATTTCTCCTAATTGCTTTCTTTTGAGAAAAGTAAAATCGGGTTAGAAAAAGCTGATGTAATCTTTTCACATCTAATAGATGTCATGGTACTTAGCAATTAGCAAAAGGAACAGTCAGATTTAATGGCTGCATATTTTTGTACGGTGAATATCTTTTGGTTCACTATTAATACTGCTATTTTTGTAATCGCGTACATTATGAATGTCTTACTCTTCAAACCCCAAAGATGCTGCTTTGAATGTTCACGCAGATGATCTGGATAATATCAGATAAGCTACATGGAAAACTACTGGTGGTGGTTGCTGCTGCTGTCCTTCATTTGTTTTAACAGCCCTCACTAATGTGATTCTTGACCCTTGCCAATATCATTTGCTGGGGAAGTCCGTTTTGAAAAAGGGCGTTGGCACTTACCTGATATGCCCGTTCTCTGTGAGCTGCGAAGAGCATCCAGTGATGGGAGGTGCTTCAGTCTCTTCAAGGAAGGCTGGGCTTAAAATTTGAGGATGCTCCACCTCCTCCACGAGGCTCCTCCATTGCGTCCCCAGTTTCGCGAAGCCAAGGTAAAAATAACCTATATGCTTAAACCTACTAATACCCTGGTCGGAAGAGGCCTCCCCACCAGACGGAAAATAAGGGTGGGCCTGGATGCTCTTTGCAGCTCACAGAGAACGGACGTATCAGGTAAGTGCCAGTGCCCTTTCTCCTATGAGCTGCTCAGAGCATCCAGTGATGGGACATACCAAAGCTTGGAACTGTCCTAAGGGAGGGACTCCGTCTGGGTTGAAGTCCGCTCTGGTTCCAAAATAACCTGCTGCAAGACTTGCCTACCAAAGGCTGCTTCTGCTGGAGCAACTACATCAATTTAAAGTTTCTAATGAATGGGGATGGAGAGACCCAGGTTGCTGCCTGGCAAATCTCTATTGAGGCTTGGGTGGCCCATGCTGCTGTGGTTGCTGCGCTCCTGGTGGAGTGCGCAATAATGCCTCGGGGTACTGGCAGTGATTGCGAGTCATATGACTTAGCAATGGTGGCCCTTAGCCACCTACGTATAGTAGAGGAGGAAACCTTACGCCCCAATGAATAAGGCTGAAACAACACAAAGAGCGCCTCTGTCTTTCTGGAGGGTGCTGTGCAATCAATGTAGATGCATAGGGCCCTTCTGACATCCAGGCGGTGCCATTGGTATTCGAGTCTATGAGATGGACGTGAGCAAAAATTTGGGAGCACTAGCTCCTGTGCTCTGTGAAAGACCAAATTAATTTTTAGAATGAAAGAGGGATCTGGTCTGAGAACAACTCTATCCGCATGGAAAATGCAGAGATCCTTGCGGACCGACAGTGCAGCTAGCTCGGAAATTCGTCGTGCAGATGTAATAGCGATCAAAAAGACCACCTTATAAGTTAAAAACCAAAGAGTTGGGCTTCGTAGAGGCTCGAAGGGACCCGTAGTAGTTGCTGTTGGCACCTTGTTTAGATCCCAGGTGGGATAATGGTGCACTATTGGAGGCCTCAAGTTTCTGGTGCCTCATAGGAAACTGCGAATGCGAGGATGATGTGAAATGGAGGAAAGGCCGTCCCAAGAAATGACCGAAGCAAGTGCTGCCACCTGTCTCCACAAGGTATTTGGAGATAACCCTTTGTTCAAACCCTCCTGTAAAAATTGTAATAACTGCCACTGATGGGGAAGTGGGGTCAATCTGAGCTCTCAGACACCAACGACAGAAACTAGACCAGGTGGCTTCGTAGATGCAATTAGTTGAAGGCCGTCTAGCCGCCTGAATAGTATAAATGACCTGAGTAGAAAGATGTTCTTCCCTTAGACGTCGCAGCTCAACTTCCAGATGGCTTAAGTTTAGCCACTGTGGGTCCGGGTGTAGGACTGGACCTTGGGACAGCGATATGATTGATGCTGGGATCCTCCAAGGTGGTTCTATTGACAAGTCCTTCAGATCTGCAAACTATGTCCGTCGTGGCCAGTAAGGGCCCACTAACAGAAGATCCGCTTTCTCCTCCATCTTCTGAATTAATTTGGGAATCACGGGGAGGGGAGGGAAGGCATATAGTAGTCTGGGAGGCCATTGACATCTGAGGGCATTCACGTTCTCCGCTCCCTGTGATGAGTAGTGTGAAATGAATCCAGGCAGCTGGGCATTTAGAGGAGAGGCAAAGAGGTCGACCACTGGTTAGCCTAACTTCCGAGTCGCTTCCAGGAAAATCTTGGGGTCTAGGTGCCACTCTGATTGGTCTAAGGTGGCTCTGCTGAGCCAATCCGCTTGAACATTTGATGTTCCTGAGATATGGTCCGCTTTTAGAGAAAGAAGATGGAGTTCGGCCCACCGGAACAGTCTTTCTGATTCTTTCATTAGTAGGTTGGAGTGTGTGCCCCCTTGTTTGTTGATATGGGCCTTTGTTGTGATGTCCGTCAAGACAAGCAGGTGTTTGTGATGAAGATGAGGGAGGAATTTGCGGAGGGCTACATGTACCACCCTGAGTTCTAACCAGTTGATATTGTGCGACCTCTCTGAGGCAGTCCAAAGTCCTTGCACTGCATGTGATAGGTAGTGGGCTCCCCATCCCACTAGGCTGGCATCCATTGTAACTATTACTCTGTGTGGATCCCTGAAGGGGCAACAGCTGTTGATTTTGGGTCTAGTCCACCATCGTAGAGACAGAATGACACCATTGTACAGCTGACAGAATGAAGACGTGAGTGTTGGAGTCGTCTTTCTTGGCGCGTTGGTATGGTAACAGGAACCATTGTAGGGTTCTTGTGTGGAACTGGGCCCAAGGAATAATAAAAATACAAGAAATCATTTTTCCTAGCAATTTGGAAAGAAGACAATTTTACCCTCTTAAGAGTGCTGATCTGCTGAATCAAGTCTTTTATACTTTCCTGTCTGTCTGAGGAGAGGAAAACTTTGCCCTCCGTGGTGTCAATAATTGCACCTAGGTGAGTCAGTTTGGTAGATGGCGTTAAGTGACTTTTTGACCAATTTATTGAAAACTCATGTTGCAGGGTTAAGAGAGTAGTGTGTGTCCAGATTCACTCGATGAACGGAGGATGCAAGGATTAGAATGTCATCTAAGTAACATTGAAGACAGATGGATTTGTTTCTCAGAGAAGCCGCCAAGGCGGCTAAAACTTTTGTAAAAGTTCTGGGAGCTGAAGCAAGGCTGAATGGGAGAGCGATATGTTCATAATGGATGTTGTTGTAACAGAAACGAAGGAATTTGGAGTGTGCAGGTCTAATTGGAATAAGTAAATATGCCTCAGTGAGGTCTATTGAGGTAAGCACATAGTCTCGTCTGATGCAGAGTAAGATGGACTGGAGGGTGGTCATTTTGAATTTTCGGCAAACTAAGAATTGGTTTAGGCGTTTTAAATCCAAGATTGCCTGCCATCCCCCCGAGCTTTTAGGGACCACAAAGAGGTGCAAGTAAAAGCCTAGGCCCTGTTGACTAGTAGGGACTGGTTGAATGGCCCGGATTTGTAATAAATGTGAAATGGCTGTTTCCATGAGAAACCTTTTTTCTGTGTCCCTAGATATTGGGCACCTCATAAAAAAATTGGGGGGGAGCGAAACTCTAGTGCTAGGCCGAATCTTACTGTGTCTCTGACCCATGCGTCGGTGGTAGTAGAGTCCCAATGATCTGCGAGCCTTTTCAGGCGACCGCCAATGGGTATCTCCTTGAGGTAGCTACTTGAATATGCGGAAGGGCCTTGATCCTGTCCCTCGAAACTGTCTCTTGGAGTTGAGACCTCTTCTATATCTGTCCCCAGTTTCGGGCCTATCAGCCTGTTGTCTGAATCCTGTCGGTCTCTAATACTGTGGGTAATAGGGCCCCTGGTAGAAGGGATGAAAAAAACCCCTCTGATATGGCTGCGGGGACCTGGAGTCTGAACGATGAAAAATAGAGGGAAGAATTTTCTTTTTACTTCTGGTCTCAATTAGAAGGGGGTCAAGCGCACTGCCAAAGAGCTTGTCCTCCGATATGGGTGCGGAGGCAAGACGCCACTTGTGTTTGGAGTCTGCCTGCCAATGTCTAAGCCAAAGTAACCTTCTGGCCGCAATTTGAGAAGCAATCGCTCTGGATGAGAATTTGACGGCGTGGAAGGTCGTGTCTGCAGAGAATTCTGCAGCAGCGATTAGCTTGGCCACGTCTTGGTGTGCCCTGATGTTGGAGGCTGGAATATTATCTCTCAGATGGCAGAGCCATCTGAGAGATCTCGTGAACAATGATGCAGCAGTGGCCGCTTTGATGGCCCAGGCATCAAATCGTGGACCCTGCAGAGAGCTAGTTCCGCCCTCTTTTCCTCAGGCTTAAGAGCCTCTTCAGCTTCGCTTGGAATGGCTGATGAGGAAGCGAGGGCAATTATAGGCTCATCCACCTCGGCGTGTTTAAGAGTCTAGAGAATTCGGGAGCCAAATTGAAGTACTTTTTGTCATGTCCAGTGGGGGCGGGGTATGAGGCAGCTGCGGCCCATTGTTTCTGCAATAAGTTGGAAAACATGTGGGGCACGGGGATGACATCTGCCTCAGTGACTGGCTGGGAAAATATGAGATCATCTGATTCTCCGGAAGAGTGAACTGGTGGAGGAGGGGGACCCAGTTTGTCTAAGCCTGCCGTATTCTTGGCCTTAAACAAAAGGGATTTGAAAAGTTGTGGGCGGAATAGACCCATAAAAATGGGAAGGTCAGGAATGAGGCCCTTATCATCTGACATCCCCCTTTTTAGGGGGTCTGCCTCTGAGAGAATCTGGTCAATGGTGTGGACAGACCCCTCTTCCATTTGATCCATTGGATCCACTGAGTATCCCATGTCATGTGTATATTGTGGGACTCTGTCCGAAGGAAAGGATGTTTCTACCGGGGGTGGTACCTGATGAAGCTGAGGCTCCATGATGTCCAGGGATCGATGGGAAAGAGATCCGCACTCAGAAATGGTAGGTGGTCGTCTTGTGTGAATTGCCTGTTGGACCCCTGCTGCTATGCCCTTCTGGATTGTTAACTCCATCCATGCCCTCATGTTGACAGGAATTTCTTCCGGTAGATCCTCCTCTTGTCTGAGACCAGCTGCTGTTGGCGTGAAGGTTGCTTCTGGTGCCCTTCTTGAAGAGAGAATGTTAGAGGTAACCTCTGGAGGAGGTTGGGCCGAAATGCTGCTCCTTCTGGATAAATCCAGAGGAGCGACTGTAGAGTTATGAGCCTGGGATGTAGTAGGTATTACTAGAGGGGAAGATGAGGTTTGTACTGACACTCGGGCATGCTTCTCAACCTGCCTTTCCATGGCCTGATGGCGTCTAGGTGCATCTTTTTCTGCTGTCTTAGAAGGCTTTTTAGGCTGCTTGGACATATCTCGGTCCTTAGGGGCTATTCTGGATCTAGGGTTGTAATTACTTGCCATGTTAATATCTGACAAGTGACAATGAGACAGGAAGAGGCTATAATAATAATAATGATAATAATAACAATGATAATGGTGGTTGGCACACTGCAGGGCCTGCTCCCTTGAGGGGCAGGGGATCCTGAGAGAAAGTCCCCCTTTTCCTTTTTTTTAAAATTGAAATAACTAGTGTAATTTGGAAGTCCATATATATATAAATATATATATCTAAACAGTCTTTTTTAAAAACAGTAACAATAATTAAATCATATATATATATATATATATATATATATATATATATATATATATATATCAAAGGAAAAAATTGTAATGCAACAGTGCTTATAGAATACTGTAGAATAATTTACAATAATGGGATTAGAACACCCCTTCAGACCAGGCCTCAGTCTAGGGGCACCCGGGTCTGCAACTGATAGTTTGATCAGTTGAGCTGTACTGGCACTTGTGGAAAAGCCAACATTAATAATAGTTCTCTATCACCCTGTATTAGTGATAGAGACTGATCCACCTTAGTCCCCAAGAAGGGAAACCTTGCAGGGTAATGTCTATCACAGGCTGAGGTGTTCCGAGGGGGAAGCCTCTGGACACTAGCCCTGTTTTAGAGGCTTTAGCGCCTCAACGGTAGAGAAGACTTTCGAGTGGCCGGCTGATCGCTCGGGAGATAAGCCGCGCTTTAAAGAGGCCTCTGCCTCCGAAGGTTCGAACGCTCATAAAACGAGCGAAAAATGCCTAACTCAAACTCCGGTAGGAATGTGAGGGACCGGGGCAACAATAAAGGGGAAACTGGTATACTGGACCTGAAGTTAAGATGATAAATTTGAACAGCTCTGTTCCAACCAGGAGAGAAGAAAAACCCACAACCTATCACTAGGAAGGCTGAGCTAAAACTGGGGACGCAATGGAGGAGCTTCGTGGAGGAGGTGGAGCATCCTCAAATTTTAAGCCCAGCCTTCCTTGAAGAGACTGAAGCACCTCCCATCACTGGATGCTCTGAGCAGCTCAAAGGAGAAAAGCTTAACTGGCTGAGTAGCTGCTCAGTCTTTGCCTCTTAAAGTGACTTGCCAAGAAATTATGTTGCCATAGATAACTACATTTGTCTCCAGGTGGGCAAGGAAGGTGAGGAAGAGTACTAGGAGAGAGGCTGCCCAAGAAATCCACGTTGCTGCTACTGGATACATAAGTTACAATAAAACTTCAATTATGATAATTTTATTTTCATTTAAACAGAGTTTTAGCAATATTTAAAATTAAAACTAAAGATCAGTAACAGCATTAATAAAATCCACTATATTTAAAGCTCGCTTTTATCTTATTCCCTTTTATCTATATTTTTATATACAATCTTTAT
Source organism: Naja naja (assembly GCA_009733165.1). Taxonomy (NCBI): domain Eukaryota; kingdom Metazoa; phylum Chordata; class Lepidosauria; order Squamata; family Elapidae; genus Naja; species Naja naja. The sequence goes on along the minus strand of CM019150.1, from coordinate 129,905,155 downwards.
AGCACTATCTAAAGAATCTTTTCAGAAATAGTTCTTCTATAACCAGTCGGACCTAATTTCCTAATAAATGTGATTGTATTTACAGCCTTAAACATGAAAGCTTCAGCTTTCATTTTTAGCATGTTACAGAAAAGCTTAAGACTGATCATTCAAAAAAAGTTTTAGCTATTAAAAATACTTACTTCAAAGAGGGCATTACCTATTTCGCAAGTTCTTTTCCAGGCTTGCTTGAGATCTGTATATATTTTAATGGTTCTATTGTTTCAGATTGTAATGTTATCATTGAAGAACTCCTTGCCGGTCTTAAGTACTATGAACTGAGTATGTTTGAAAATTATATAGCTAATAAATTACTGTCGTGTCCTTTACATTTTGCTAAGAAGACGACTTGAAGTCACAAGCTTCAAGTGATTTAACACATGATACAGTCAAATATGGTTCTCAATCATATTTGACTGTATCATGCAATGCAGGGATTGGGAGGCAGAAAAAGAAAATAAGCAAGCACTTCTAACCTCCTTACCTTTTTTTCTTCTGTAACCCCAGTCCCATTCCACTTCTGTCTGTGGCATTTATATTAATGTTGCAATTGTTAAACATAATCTTAATATTTGGTCCTATAAAACCTTGAACCTTCACTCTGTAAACCTCTGCAACACAGGTTAATGACTGATGTATCAACGAGTTAATTTATAGGTTCAGTGTTGCTGCTCAGCCATCTTAAGGCACCATGTGTAGGCTTCATCACTAAAATCCTCAAACTAAATAATAAAAAGTATTGATTGCTGGATTTACATTTTCAGATTGGGTTTTGGTTAATAAAGTAGAAAGCGAGTATAACGTACGGATGAAATTAAGTAAACAAAGCCTTTTATTGACATAAAGAACAGTACAATATTTTGGCACTACATCCTTAAATCCAATAGTAAAGTTACAATTAACATTTGGAAGATCTTAAACATTGACTTTGTTGTCTGAAAATGAACAATTAAGGTTATAATCACCCAAAAGTAAAGCATGAAGATCCATAAAGTCACTTTAATATGGGATATACTGGAAGATGTTTCATACTTCTGCTGAGTTCTCTTTCTTTGTATTGCATAATGATGTGGAATTAAAACGTTTTGACAGAAATTCTTCGTATTCTTCCCTTGTCAGAAGCCCCTGAGTTACTTTTTTGCTTTCTTCAAATTTTGGTAACACAACTGCAATATAACCCTCTGTGGAAGGCTAAGAAAATGAATACAAAAATATTTGTAAGGAAATTAAAGGAGGGGGCAGAAGGAAAAGAGAACGAATATTTTTAAATCCTGACCTTTTCTTGTAGAAGAGATGGATTCTCCAGAATGTTTTCATTCACCTCTATTAATTTTCCTCTTATACAGCTGCAAAGAAGTTTAATTTTATTAAGTTCTAAAACAGCATAGTAACACAATATAAATAACATCTTACCACCTTACCTATAGATGGTATACTCTTCTCCATCTGAGCAGAGAATTCGACATAGAGGAGCAAGTTCTGTTAGAAATTGAGCACCCTGGAGGGAAAAGCATACAACTAATTAGGATTCTTGGAAAATGATAACAATCAGGCTGAGCATGTACAACATCAACTGATACAATTTAACATTTGAAACAATGTTTACCATAGTTATAGTATACAATATGGCTCCTTTAATTTGGGGGAACTGATCATGTACTGAAATCCTATATTAAAACCCTGTCTTTTATGAAATCCAGAAGGCTTTATAACGTGTTACTAATTTTCCACATTTGTAAAGCTACACAATGTCTTGATGATTCTGAGTAGCATACAAATTTAAAAATAAATAGAATAACGCCAGGATAAGATGGTCATTCTGGTGGAACAGACAAATCCTGTCACATCCCATCTTGGCCCAAATCTTGAGGAAACAGCAAGGTCTTCAAGGCTTGTTGAATGAAGAACAGAGCTGGTACATTTAAATTTTGGGGTGGGGAGGAGCTTTTGTAAACTCCAAATATAATTTTAGAAGCTCATGCAAAAACTACAGGAGGGTATTTGACAGTTTATATTTCCATGTGTTACAAACGAAATTGCTGAAATCTCACATAATTCCAGCTGCTTATTAATCTTTGCCAAGGGAAGATTCCCAATATCTGGAATCATAATCAACTACTGCCTTAGGCATCATATTGTTTCTCAGCAAAACTTGCTTCACAAGATAATACATATAATCTATCCTAGTATTTCTGATCCAGCTACCCCAAACAACGAAAAGACCAATATCAGGCATGTGACCAATTAATTCCACTGATTTCAATAATTTTATGTGAGAAGATACTAATGAGAATACGCTGTCAAGCTATTTTCACTTAAGTGCTAACTATACTAGGTCTAGTGTAGAGAACAGCGTCAACTGAATATTGGGAGAGCAAAAATCCAGATCACCATTCGATGGCATCTTTCTGTATTTCTTTGCTGTGTAGTGGTGGTGTCAATTTCTACAACTCAAATTTATATTTACTTCCAAGCAGTCAACTTGCATGAGTATAAGAGTGGACATGCCAAAAAGTGGCCATCCTTTCATTGATCTGCTTTTCTTTGAGACTGCTCTCATCTTTAAAATCGGTCTGCTGATGAAGTGTTTTGCCAACAAAGGGCATACTGATAAGAATTAAGGAAAAAATTGAATCCTGGGATATATAATCAGTCTTGATACAATTTGAGCTAGCCTAGTAGATTAAAAACAAAACAAAATCTAGACTCAAAATGAAATGGACCTGTGGTTATAATGAAAATTAAAAGAGCCGTACCCTTTTAGACTTTCCAGAAACTTTATTTTGCAACCTGTTGCAGTTTGCACTAATCTGATAATTAATACTCTTAATTGGTTTTTCTTTTTGAAGAAGAGGATGGGCATCTGCTATAGTGATGACACAGATTCTACAAAACAAGAAGTTCTGTTTATTCAAAGCATATTTTTTCAAAATGACTTCACAGAAGCACTTGCACAATATTATAATTTTAAAATATAATTTTAAAATGAGAATAAAATAGACTCATACAAGACAAAAATGCAAAGCATAAAATTGAAGCATAGAGGGCAGAAAGAATGGAAGGACACATGAGTGTAATCAATATTATAATTTATAATTTATTTTAAGAAAGCTAGAGTTTTGCTTCAGTTAAAGGAAAAAAGCCATTGGTGAAGGTAACATTGCTATAATTAGATTAACTGAGCTGTCCTTTAGATATGCATTTGATTTATGCTTGCCATTCTCAATCCAGCATGGCTGCATAGTTACGGAAATCAACTGCAAAAGATCTTTTTAATTGCATTAGTTAGTATATAGAAGGAAACAGAAAAAGATCAACTAAACAAGGACAAGATACCAGTACCTTTAGTTAGTATGTCTCTACATGATCAATCATAACATAACTACTTGATGGCAGGCCAAAATAGAGGATATAGCACAGGATAGGGATAAAAAATGGAGAAGTAAATTGATTAGCATTCTGGAATAGTGAAAAGCTCTCAGGCTTTACCCACTGCCTTTTGAAAGTGGTCCCTTTAAAACTAGGTCTGATACCTGGCTTGTAAAACATACTAGGTTCTCTTGAATGATAATTGAACACAAGCATTTTAGTGTAAATAAGCATGCAACTTGAAGTCTTACCTATTAGAATGTTGCAATATGCAATGATCTTCACACTGATTACCTTTTACATCTAGGAAAAGAAAGTTAGCAGTTATTTTTGTGCAGGATCCAGGCTGACTGAACAAAATGCTCCAAAAAGTGTTGTAGCCTTTTAATAGCTAACAAACTTAATTTTAGCATAGGTTTGTGTAAATCAGAGGCCATTTCTTTAAATAACTAAAATGCTAAATCGGTTGGCAAATAAATGCATGTAGCTGAGAAGGAGGAAAAAGTTACCTATAAAGAGCAAAGCAGAATAAAATGCAAGACTATAATTGGGACCAGCAACTCAAATTATTAAGCAAAGTGGTTGACAAGTGAAACCTTGACTGCTTGTGAGCTTATTTCAGCTTTCTGTTGCTTTACAGCAGGTTTCCAAACTTGGCAACTTTAAGACTTGTGGACTTCAACTCCCAGAATTCTCCAGCCAGCATAGCCAAGTTTGGGGACCCCTGCTTTACAGAATTGTGAAGGTCATAAAAGTAAGATCACAAGCTACTTTTTCATCACTCATAACTGCAAACCGTTGTTAAGCAAGGACTACTTTTGTTATCTTGAATCTCAGGCATGGATATGAAGAGTTATTCTCTGAATTTGGGAAAGAAAAACACTTTTAGGTTTGCAAAGGTGGCTTTTCATCCACCAAAAATACAAATCACCAAATAATTAAGGCAAAGCAAAAAGCATTTATTTAAGGGGAATGGGTCAAGACTTTTATAAACAATTGTTACATTCATTATATGTCAGAAAGCAAGTGATCAAACAATAAGACATAGATTACATTTGAGGACTGAACAACAAAAAACAGCTATTCTAGATAACCCTCCACCAGTGGAAAATGTATGGGTTACATCACCCCTTTGTACTGTATCATTATTAATACTCTCAAGTATATTCAAGGACATCCAGAATACATTCCCTATTGTTTAGTTATTGAAAAGTTCTGGTTGTCAAAAATGGCATTGGTTAAAAAGAAAACAAGGTGTCCTGCACTTCGAAAGGAGATAGATGCCAGCTATATGTTGTATTATTACTTTATTAAAAGTAGTAATGAAGCCTAAAATTCCAGGTAACACCTGTACACCAATAAGTCACAAATTACTAGATATAAATGAAGTTTTAATAGGTAGCATCGCACCCATATCTAAATTACCATCCTTACTGTGCTGAATTCTATGCTTTTTTCCCCCAGAACCCTATGTGCAAATCACAGGCTTAAATCTTTCCTATAATGCACATTGTTAGAGTAAGAGAAGCATACAGAGTCATAATAGACTTTTCTGCCAGCACATCTATAGTCACAGATCTGGCAGGATGATGTCCTTAACGGTTCCAGCAATCACACCTGCCGAAATTCAGGATCCTCTATTTCAAAGGTCTCCAAACTTGGCAACTTTAAGACTTGTGGACTTCAACTCCCAGAATTCTCCAGCCAGCATAGCCAAGTTTGGGGACCCCTGCTTTACAGAATTGTGAAGGTCATAAAAGTAAGATCACAAGCTACTTTTTCATCACTCATAACTGCAAACCGTTGTTAAGCAAGGACTACTTTTGTTATCTTGAATCTCAGGCATGGATATGAAGAGTTATTCTCTGAATTTGGGAAAGAAAAACACTTTTAGGTTTGCAAAGGTGGCTTTTTCATCCACCAAAAAATACAAATCACCAAATAATTAAGGCAAAGCAAAAAGCATTTATTTAAGGGGGAATGGGTCAAGACTTTTTATAAACAATTGTTACATTCATTATATGTCAGAAAGCAAGTGATCAAACAATAAGACATAGATTACATTTGAGGACTGAACAACAAAAAAACAGCTATTCTAGATAACCCTCCACCAGTGGAAAATGTATGGGTTACATCACCCCCTTTGTACTGTATCATTATTAATACTCTCAAGTATATTCAAGGACATCCAGAATACATTCCCTATTGTTTAGTTATTGAAAAGTTCTGGTTGTCAAAAATGGCATTGGTTAAAAAGAAAACAAGGTGTCCTGCACTTCGAAAGGAGATAGATGCCAGCTATATGTTGTATTATTACTTTATTAAAAGTAGTAATGAAGCCTAAAATTCCAGGTAACACCTGTACACCAATAAGTCACAAATTACTAGATATAAATGAAGTTTTAATAGGTAGCATCGCACCCATATCTAAATTACCATCCTTACTGTGCTGAATTCTATGCTTTTTTCCCCCAGAACCCTATGTGCAAATCACAGGCTTAAATCTTTCCTATAATGCACATTGTTAGAGTAAGAGAAGCATACAGAGTCATAATAGACTTTTCTGCCAGCACATCTATAGTCACAGATCTGGCAGGATGATGTCCTTAACGGTTCCAGCAATCACACCTGCCGAAATTCAGGATCCTCTATTTCAAAGGTCTCCAAACTTGGCAACTTTAAGACTTGTGGACTTCAACTCCCAGAATTCTCCAGCCAGCATAGCTGGCTGGAGAATTCTGGGAGTTGAAGTCCACAAGTCTTAAAAGTTGCCAAGTTTGGGGACCCCTGTTTAAGAGGGTTGACTTCAGCTCCCACAATTCCTCAGCCAACTCTGCTCTGTTTCATCCCCACCCCCAACAAAAGCAACCCACGCAAGGGGAAAAGCCGGAAAGATTGGGTGGAAATCCCTGATGCTGCAAAAAGCGTTTCTTTTTTTTTTTTAGGTGCAGTAGATCACTTTCCCAGTTCGCCTCCGATCCGAAGAGGGGAGGCGGGCGTGGGTCGCGGATGAAACTACCTGGTTTGTACCAGCGGGTGAAATACCGTTCCGTCACGCCGGGCATCGTTGCCATGGAAGCCCGGACCTCCGAAGCCCCCGACGCCATGATTCTAGCCGTGGGCGTGGCGGAAGAGCCGCGCTTGCGCTTCAGCTTCCTCGGCGCGGCCTAAACAAAGCTCGGGGCAAAGCAAGTGTTCGCCGTAGAGCTGTACAACGAATAGAGATAAACGTTGGTTTTATGGCAGGAATTTCCGAGCTCCATTTAGGAAGCTAGTTTAAATTTTATTTGGGGTCATAGTAAGATTTGTCTATAGAAGTCAAGGAAGAAACTCTACTGATAAAGACTGATATTTGTAGCTCAGGGTTGAAAGTGACTAGCACTGATGATGTTACCTAGTTAGGGTAATGAAACGTCTGCAAGAAAACGAACAAGCTCAGAGAGCACCAAGGACCCCCTCAAACAAACTCGACTGACCTTGCCCCAATAAATAAGTACAAATGCTATCAAGAGTCCATTCAGAAGGAAACTGGTCCAAAGTTTCCAAAAGATCGAAATGCGTGCTTTTCTTTCGAGTGTGTTATTTCTAAAGATTTTGGAGAGAAAACTAGGATGCAGTAAAAAAAAAAATGCATTAAGTGTGCGAGTGAGACGGCTGGCAATAGTCCTGCAAATTAAGGCCGGCATTTTTTTTAGTATGGCAAGCCTTTGAGAGTTATTTTCATGAGAAGAAGACGCCAATTTTTTATGGAGGGTTAAAACGGTAAATTCTCTAAACTCGCTCGCTCTCAAAATGGCACGGCTGCAGCGCTGGCCCATTGTTGGATTTGAATGAATGAATGAATGAATGAATGAATGAATGAATGAATGAATGAATGAATTCTTTATTGGCCAAGTGTGATTAGACACACAAGGGATTTGTCTTGGTACAAATGCTGTCAGTGTACATAAAAAGAAAAGATAAATTCGTCAAGAATCATAAGGTACAACACTTAATGATAATCATATAGGGTACAATAAGCAACCAAATCATACTAGGAAACAGTCAATATAAATCGTAAGAATAAAGTGACAAAGTTACAGTCATACAGTCACAAATGGGAGGGGATGGGTGATAAGGAGCATATACAATGGAATGAAGGCTATTGCTGAGCACATTGGGTTGTGCTCCAAAAAAATGGTAAGCCACCCTGAGTCTCTGGAGAAGGGCGGGGTATAAATATGATTTTTTAAAAAAGGGGTGATGAGAAGAAGTAATAGTAGTGCAGACTTAGTAAACAGTTGGACAGTGTTGAGGGAAATTTTTAGCAGAGTGATGGTGCGGGGAGGGGGGAAAACTGTTCTTGTGTCTAGTTGTTCTGAAATGCAGTGCTCTATTTGATGTTTGACTCTTTAAACAGCAACAATGCAACAAACCCTGGAAACAAATGATAGTTTTTACTGCCCTCTTTTCTGGCTGGGTCAAATGAATACAGGTGTCACCTACTCTGTATTTGTGCCTGTTTTTCCTGCCTAAGTGTAAAACTTGCTTTTCTCCACATTAAATTTGATGTTGTTGGATAGGGCCCATTATTCAAGTCTGTCATGTTCTGTTTGGATCCTGAGCTTGTCTTCTGGGAAGTTGGCATCTGCAAATTTGAAGAGTTCCCCTTCCATTCCCTTATCTAAGTCATTTGTGAAAATATTGAATATTGAGTACTATCTGCCTAACCGTTTATTGTTTCTGTGAAGCTTCACACTGTTTCGAAAAATAATCTTAAGACATACTGATTAAGTTTAGAATAATAATATACCATTACTTTAATTTTATAGATTGACAAATAGTTTTATTGCATTTACAGATTTGTACCTTACTGGAGAAACTTATTCATTCTCTACCAATTGTGTCTAACTCTTGGTGACTTTATAGACAAGTGCTCTCTATGCTATCCTGTCAAGCACAGCTTCTTGTATCAGATTTGATGCTATGAAGCCAGAGTGTTCTTAGCTTGCCTCTTCTTACTCCACTAAAACCATTCCTAGCATCAACTTCTCCACTGAATTTGCACACATGACCATGGACAAAGTTAGTAGTCTTGTGATTTTGGCTTCTAGCAATATTGCTGGATTTATATGGTTCATCATCTCTTTGTTGGTTGTTCTGGATACCCATGGTGTATGCAATAATTTACGCCAGCATCTAGTTCAAAGGTGTCAATTCTTCTAAAATCAAGCTGTTCATAGTGTCCAACTCTTACATCCATACTCTAACTAGCCTGCTTTTTGTATTTATATCAATCTCTCTGCTTTTCCAGATTTTAGTCCTGTTAACCATTGCAGTGCAGCCTAAGGATATCCTGCATTGATTTCAGGAATACAACTGCCATCACGAACAATTTTTGATCCAAGGAGAATAAATTCTCAAACTAATTCAATTTTGTCCTTGTTGATTTTTAACATCTCATGTCCATCTGCAGCTTTTGTCATTATCTTTGTTTTCCTGAAAATTCAACCCTACTTTTTACTTTCATCCATGATTTTTCAGATCATTTCTTCAAGATCTTCTTTATTTTCAGTCAAGAATGTTGTATCACTTGTGTACCTCAAATTATTTATCGTTCTTCCTCCAATTTTCACTCCCAACTCAGGCAATTCCAGGTCAATCTTCACACGATTATTTCAGCATACGGATGGAACAAAAATGTTGATAAAATAATCCCTGTCTAACTCCCTTTTTGATCCTGAACCAATCTGTGTCATGACAGAATGTTATAGTGTTCACACTTGCATCTTGGTCTTTCTGGCCAAAAACCCCAGTAAAGAGTAGACAAGACTGTGAAGTTGCTAAGAGTTAAAACATGCATCGTCATATTTTTCCCACTGATTTGCAGCAAATCAAATCAATACTTTTCTTGTCTTCTCCAATCAACACTGTTTATGGGCTTGGTTTATCAATGTGGCTTTCAAGTGGATATTTTGAAAGGTTTGTTTCACTTCTCCTGGGATTTGGTCAGCTAGTAATCTTTTCCCCTTCCCGATTAAAGAACAAAATATGGAATTCTAGGAGCTGGTTTTGCCTTTTCTCTCATAAATTGCTTTTCTGGGATGCTATAAATAGTTCCTGTAATCTTTCTGCAACAATTCTAAAACCACCTCATATTTTAAAGCATTTTTAGCTACAATATGCAAATGAACTCATACTGATACAGCACGACAGAAATCTATTTCATTTCTCTGTAGCTAAAAACCAAAAAAGGGTTCTAAAAATAAAAAGTAAAAAACAAAACCTACATAGTTGGAATGTGAATTCTCTATCAATTATACAAATGACCTGAAGAATGCATGCTTTGCCATCGTGAGTTGACTATTTGGAAGTCTGCATATAATTTATGTTTAATTTCCTATTTTTCTTAATGTTAATTAAATATATAACTGATATAACTTACTTTGGAAACACATGTAAACTGATTTTTATTAGTTTATGCAAATTTTAATTTTGTTGTCGCTCTCTTTTTACATATACAATATTAAATATTCTGAAAAAGAAAAGATGTTACTTTCAAGTTTGGCATAAGACATTCACAGGATTTAATTCTGAACAATTGTGGTTATTGAGGGACAGCCTGCTTAAAACATGGTACATGTGTGATATAATGGTTAGCAATGTTGAAGAAAAAGTGACTCTGGCTAGTTCTCTTTCTGCTTATAGCAATAGCACTTAGACTTATATACCGCTTCACAGTGCTTTACAGCCCTCTCTAAGTGGTTTGCAGAGTCAGCATATTGCCCCCAACAATCTGGGTCCTCATTTTAATGACCTTGGAAGGATGAGTCAACCTTGAGCCAGTGAGAATCGAACTGCTGGCAGCTGGCAATCAGTAGAAGTAGCCTGCAGTATTGCATTTTAACCACTGCGCCGCCACAGCTCATATAGTTATTATGACAATAACAAAATAGAGAAAGCAATCGGAGTATCACTCCTAAAATTCTTTACAACTCCTTTACCTCCACTGGCCATAGGAGATATCTGTACTTTCTTCTGTGTATCAAAGTAACATGTTCCATCTGCATATGTGCATTTTGTCCTTAAAAGACTGATCAAATTGTACATGAAGCTGAGTTAACAAATGTCTTTTATCAGCCAGTTTAGCGCTCTGGCAGTTTTCTGTTAACATATGTTATCCAACTTTTTCATAATAGCAGTTTTTTTAAAGAATGCAGATCCTTAGAAAGCAAAGAATGTTCTGTCACTTCTTCTATTTTGAGAATATACTGTATGGTGTGAAAAAGTTGTTCTGATTCAAATATGCATCATCTATCAAATGGCTGCTGAGGATTCACATGTACCCAGAAATTTAGACAGTACCTCTATTATTATAACCATACAAATACACAACTCATAGCAGAAATCCTCCATTATATATCCTATTCCTGATTTTCACCTACTTAATTCATTCATGAAGGTTGGAATAGACTTCCATGGCATTGCGTTGAATGAAACATATGCGGCTGTTGTTCAGGGACGGTTGCATCCCTGAACAACTTTTTACACGCCAGCTAATTTTAACTTTTCCCACTTGGATGTGCCTCGCCTTCTCCCATCTCCCAGTAGGAAGTCAGAATCAATCAGCATGCAGGGCACTCAACTCCGCACAACACACAGTTGGGATTCAGGAAGTGTTTCCAGACCTCTAAAACCTCCACTTATCCATCAACCCCTTTGTAGTGTATGTAGGTATGCAGCAACAGCTACAGGCAAGTGGGGGCATCTTGATAAATACATAAAAACATACTTTGGACATTCAGTCTGACCAAGGATCATGTAATTTTAATTGCAAATAAAATATTAGATCTCTTCATTGGAATACATGTTTGCAGTAACATAACTGTTCTCCACCATCACTACCAAGAAAAAAAGGTGATAATTTTAGTTTTTTCTACATCTTAAAAGCAACAGTAGTCAATGTGTTTGTACCACTTTAACATATACAAGACAAACTTTAGCAATGCATGCTCTAATCAGATTAGCAATATTATTTTGGTTTAAAGAACCATTTTTTAGTTTCATTTTTCACTATGCTTGGAAAAAAATAATATTTAATAAGCCAATTTTCTCTCTCTGCCACTGGTAATCCCCTGCAGTTTATGAAAGATTATATTATTAAAATCTCTATGACTAATTAATGGGAGGGAAAGTACCTACAATTAAACTATATGACAATATCAATAGTATGAAAAGTAAACAGAACATGCAAGCTGAAGCAAGTGTACCACTTCAATAAACAAAGAAACTTCAGTTCATGGAAGCAATTGTAATCCTTCAGTGGTTCACCCTTGGATAAAGAAGGGTGGGGTGGGGATGATTTCACAATTTTCTTTCATCCTCCCGTACCTTTACATCTCTCATCTTCCCTGGAGGATCGGGAGGAACAAGAAACTGGCAAAAATTCTTCCACCTCCTCAAGTGCAGCTCTGAGTATGAATACAATCCTATAAATTTATGCTGAACACAATTTTATGTTCAAACACCGAGATAAGTAACATGATACCAAAACCTAATAGAATTCCTGCATTTTGTAACAGGAAATATCCCCAGCGGCTACATCCATGATCACTAGCATCGTTGTGAAGCATTTCGGGTACCTATATTTAAAAAAACACAATTTTAAGTCATGTGCATTATAATAAATGTCTCTACATATGCAGTGGTTAATGTTGGTAATATTGATTATACATACAAAATCTGCTAGAGAATATTGAAGTATATTCCCATCTGTAAAATATGCTCCTATTCTTATTTTCAGGCAGCTATGGTAAGTATATCTAGATATTTTTTTTAATGTCCTGTAATCCCTTGCATTGGGGTGGAGTCAGGGTAACTGAATGGAACTCAAGTGTTTACTGGTCAGATACCCTTCCTGATGCCTATGCTAAGTTCACAGCAGACAATTACTCATTGCGCCCAAGGAGAGAAATACAGCATCTGCCACTACCTAGGATCAAACTCACAACCTCTAGGCAACCACGGCGCTCATATCTAGAAAATTAAGGAACCAAATTCATTTTCTTTATATTTCTATTACTGTTTTTCAGTAAATGACTTAATTTCCCCTGCTTCCTGGACCCACTGATCATTATCTTACTTAAAAGACTACTGTGGCTGGTTGCCTGTGATCAAGTATGGGTTGAAAGTATTGTGCTTCAACAAATCTTGAAATTCTTCTTAGTATACTATTTCCCACCCACTCCCACCCCACCCACAATGCATTAGTTAGAATGAATCCTACTAGGAATGTGTATGTCTAGGTTTCATTCTTAAAACGAATCCAGGACGGTCCTCAGAAAATCATAACAATTGGATGAATGAATATATCTGGCTATAATATCCAGAATGGCCATGTTATTTGGGTAAAGTTTTTACTAAGCTAATATTATTTCCCCACCCTACCGCAACTCCTCTAATCACTATTTCTATTGGCTAGAGTATAAGCATATTTTGAAGTCAATGCCAGTCTAGTATTTCCATAAGAATACCTCCCTGGCATTCCTGAGTATTGGAATGCTATTAATATCTATTAATAAGCATATACTTACCATATCAACAAGAGCAACATACATGAACAGCCCAGCAGTAAGGGCAAAGATCCACATGGAAACATTGTCAGCGTAATGGCCAATAAGTATCCCAGTAGCCATTCCAAGATATGCCAGCATAGCTGAGAGAGCGTTATAAAGAACAGCTTGTTTGACAGTCATACCAGCTTTGAGTAGTACAGCAAAGTCTCCTTCAAAAGAGAGATGCAAACGTCTTTGTGTCAATCATTTGTATTAAAATGTCAGCCTTCCACCCCACATGGAAGATGTGCCAAAACATTATGAGCTTTTTCCTTTAAAAAAAATCACTTGCTTTCATATAATCAGGTGGTTCAAAACTTTAGAAGAATGGAGACAAGCATGAGTATAATTGCTTTTGTCATGTTTTATCATTTTTATGTGTTTGCCGATACACAAATATATACAAACTAGGATTGTATACAGATAGGAGACAGGATTTCATGACTGTCTCTCTCAGCTAGAGTACCACACCAAAAAAAAAAAAAAGAACAGGAGCTGCTTTAAGAAACAGCTCATAAATGTAGTATAATCACAGATTTCACAAATCTGAGTTTTTCCATTATTCTAACACACACTTCTACAATTTATATATATATATATATATATATATATTAAATTACATTTATATGCCGCCCTTCTCTGAAGACTCAGGGCGGCTTACAATTTTTGGAGCACAACCCAATGCGCTCAGCAATAGCCTTCATTCCATTGTATATGCCTGCTTATTACTAAGCGGCATTTTTACAAGGTCAGCTAATTGCCCCCAACAATCTTGAGTCCTCAATTTACCTACCCCGACAGGATGGAAGGCTGAGTCAACCTTGAGCCTGGTGGGATTCGAGCCTACAATAATTGTAGACAGCTGGATCTTAAGAGCAGGCATTTACAGCCTGAGCCACCATATTAATGTGGAATAAAACACTTTGAAATAATTTGCCATTATAAGTAGTCCTCAAGACCACAGTGAAGCCCAGAATTTCAATTGTAAGTCATTGCAGTCATAAATTAAGGCACCGTATGATCGGACTTGATTTTATAACTGATTTTTATGGCTGTTGTAAAGTGAGTCACTATGGTCATTAACCAAACCACAAGCTTGTTAAGGGAATCCAGCATATCTAATGGGTATTTTTTTGCCATTTTCTATTGGAAAAGAGCAAAAAAACATAGCAATTAAGATCACATGACCATGGGATGCTGCAACTGATCATAAATGCAAACAGGTTGCCAACCACCCAAAATGTGATCATGTGACTGTGGAGTGTGTGTGTGCGCACACGTGTGCACGCAGCAGACATACCTTTCAGGACAGATTATAAGTACCTTTACTGAAGTCCATTTTAACTTTAAATGTTTAATAAGCAACCAGCCATAACTCAAGGACTACTATAAAACCTTTTAAATTAGAAGCATGCAATTGAATTGGGTCAAATCCTCAACAAAGTGAACCAAATTAGATTAGGTTTGTGTGAGTTTGAAATATGCTTCTGAATATTATGAACTCTACTACTACTGATAGCTGCAGTAAATAGGCAATACAATTAAATTAGCTTGTTGATTAATGAAATATTTGTCTTTTATTAACTGTTTATTTCTTCTTTACTCTATTGAAAAGTTTTATTGTATTGTTTAAAACTGAATCACCAGACCATGTTTGAAACAGTGGGTGGTATTCAATAAATCCTAAATTCACATCTACACCAATAGACTCTAGGTTGGCCATACAGGTAGTTAAGAGGTATGGCACAGATCAGGAAGATGTGAGGAGATTTGGGAGGGTGTGTAGCACACATTGTGCATGGGGTGTGGCATAAGTCATGGAAGGTGCATGAGAGGTATGCAGGGAAGGAAGGAGACATAAGAGGTATTGCATGGATCAAGGAGCACACACAGTGTTGTGTTAGTGGCCAGTGTGTGTGAGCACAGAGGGGCTGGAAAAGGGTGCACATGTGAGGGAGACTTTCTCTGGAAACTTCCAATCTTCCTTGCTAGCTTCTGCATTGACTGGGCAAGTCAGCAAGGAAAGTTGCACATGGCGATCACATGATTGTGTGATGCATGACAATGCTGAAAGTGCAAATGGGTTGCCCAGCACTCAGATCACAATCATGTGACTGCGGGTGTCCTGGGACAGCTGGAACTCTGAGAATTGTTCAGAGAATTATTATTCTTATTCAGCACCATTGATCACTGACTAAATGGTCGTAGATTAAGGACTACCTGCATATCCAGAAGGGATATTGAGTTGGAAGTTGACAGCTTAATAAAAACAACAACTCAATATCCAAGAAGCAAAAAAAGTTCATTTCTCAACAGAGATCATTACAAAATGGAAATCAATCTAATTTCCAGTACTGTAATGGCTTGATACAAATTTAGGAATTTGGAATATATTTAGAATACCGTGCATAGTTTTTCCATTCTCTAAGACATCCCCCCAAAAAGTGATACTAAAGCACAGAAAAGCCTTCCAGAATAATCAAAGAATTAAAACAATTCTCCCATCAGCAAAGTAACAAGTGTCACGATTAGTTTAGAAAAAGGGGGAAATTTGGAATGTGGAAAATGTGGAAGACAATGTATTTCTCAATCTCTCACAAAACCAGAACCCATAGCATGTAGTTAAACTAAATGTAACGGTGGCCATAAACCTAGCTTTAGAAGGTGTACAAAAAAGAAACACAGAAAAATCTATGAAGAACAAGCTTATCAATGACTACTATAGGTACAAGGGCTTTATATTATATTTAAAAACAGAAGAATAACAGTTGCAAAGGAACAAAAGCAGAGAAAATTGTTGTTCTGATATACTTTGTGACTCCATTGTGTATGCTTGACAGGTTGCTGTGAGAAACAATTGTTTTCTCTGATCCAAGAAGACAATTACATTGTGATAAACCTTAACAAAATGGTAGATTACTATTCAGCATTTAAACAAAAATAAATACTAACAAGTCAGCAATGGGAATTTGGGACTTTATTAGTATTACTATTACTCTGCAGTCAATATACCAATTAAAGCATGGAAATTGTTTTACTACTCTCTAATATGTATGTCTTACCCAATTCATGTGGCAACTCATGACAAAAGACTGCAACAGATGTACTTAAGCCACTGGATAAACCTTCAGTGAACGCAGCCCCTAGGAAAAATGAATGAACATTATTTTAAAAAAAGCAATCACACTGGAAAATGTAGGCAAACCCAAAAACAAATTTAAATTAATATGTTTTTTAAATTAGTATTGTGTATTGTATTGATGCTGTATTGCAAGAACCATGGATTAAAATCATACAAGGAAGAACAAGAAATAAATGACTAATTGTAAGAAATATGCTTCCTATAAAGAAAATTTAAAAAATATTTTCTGAACAAAAGCTATATACTTTCAGCTAGCCTTGAAGGCCGTTCTTATTTCTATTTCAGTTCTAGTGAAGAGAATCAATTTCCTATCTGTGTACTTGTTTAGAATTTCAATTTAAATGAAGAGCAGTGTACAGTTACATGAAAATCACAGAACTACAGCTTTTAATAAGATGCAATCGGAGCAACATGACTACAGTTAGTCTTCACTTAACAATAGTAATTAGGACCAGAATTTCTGCTGCTAAGTGATACAATCATAAACACGGCATCGCATGACCATACTATTTATCAACAGCCATTCTAGCATCTTCAGTTTCTGTCATTAAGTGAATAACAGTAGCTTAATTG
This sequence comes from Naja naja, assembly GCA_009733165.1. Classification (NCBI taxonomy): domain Eukaryota; kingdom Metazoa; phylum Chordata; class Lepidosauria; order Squamata; family Elapidae; genus Naja; species Naja naja. Next base: position 129,888,439 of record CM019150.1, on the reverse strand, counting down.
AAGATGTCACATGGTTGCCATTTGTGGCTCCCTGCTGGCTTTCCCACTGACTTTGCATGTAGAAATCCATCAGAGGTCACAAATCACGATCATGTGATCATGGAGATGCTATGACTGATGTAAATACGAAGACTGTCATAACTACCATTCATTCAACACCATTGTAAGCTTGAGTGGTCTTTGAATGAGTGGTTGTTAAGTGAGGAATTTTTATGTACTTTAAAACTAAGACATCTTGATTCTTGGCTATGAGGAAAAAGTAACCAATTATTAGCAGAGCCTATAGATAGGAAGACAGGCAAATAAGATTCATGTTTACCTAAATGCTAGTTATGTTTAAAAAATGACACATGTATTTTAATGAATTTGGAATTTATGAGATATTGATAAATTAGCTGGGAAAATACTGAGAGTCCTGATAGGCTTAATAATAAAATCTTTTTATTATTCCTCTTCTGCATTTACAAAAAAAATTGCTGCAATGTTGCTCCAATTTGCCTATATGAATTAGCAGCCATAGGAAAGCCAATACATATGCACTCACCAATTGCCAGACCATCACTGAAGTTATGCAGGCCATCTCCCATTATTACCATCCAAGCTAAGGTAGCTATACCAGCATCTTTCAATTCCTCGCGTGAATACCGCTGGCTATGGCTATGTGGGTGATGATTTTGATGGTGATGGTGATGCAAAATATGATGGTAGTCATGGTGATGATGACTGAGATGATCTGACTGCCCTAGAGTGTCATGCAAGTGTGAATGGCATTTGTTTCTACATCCTCTGGATGCATATTCATGATCAGCTGTCTCTTTGTGGGTGTGTGCGATCATGACCTCTTCTTCTTCTTGTACCATTGGTTTCTGAGATAGGAAATTTGATGGTTCTTGAGAAAGTGCCCCCAAATAATTTTCAGGCCCTTGAAGGGGGGAAAGAAAGAAAACAACTCAAATAATTATTCAATCAAAGAAAAAAGAAATAATTAGAATAATTGGTATATAGCAAAAAGACTTTAGTTGTTTTATTGTCACATGTTTTTATTGGAACTATACCATGCAAATAAGTAAAGAATGTTCTGATCTACTTTATGTTTTAGGACAAACCCATAAAAGGCAGGCACACTTTAACCATACATTATGCCACATGTTTAGAATCATATCTTTAAAATCTGGCCTAATGCATAAATTCATCTAAAGTTCAGGTTCCAACATGTGCCCATAATAATCAAGATAAATACCCTTCAGGTTTCCTGCCTCATCTCATTTTTTTCAAAAATAGGCTGCACTCATAAAAGTGACATTAATGAGAAAATAAAAATAATGATTATAAGCTATGTGTTTCACTTGCAGGTGTGTCCGCATGCCTGTGGTTACAAAAAGTAGAGATAATCGGAGCATCCTGGAACATTCTCATGACCTGATTTTGTCAGGGCCACCATGGCAACCTTTTTTAAAAAAATGATTTTATTACAATGGTAACTATTTAGCAACAATTCCCATTGCATGGTTTCAAAATTCCCGATGTGTCCACCAGCACAAATGATTTTAAGCCATTATCTTGCAGCATGTAAAAATCACATAGAAAAGAAGCAGTGCAATTATTTTCAAAACTTACTCATAAAGGCCAAATCAACTTCAGATGGATCAACATAGCACAGGGGTGGCTCACTATATATATTTTTGATTTAGCTAACCATTTATAGTATTTATAATAATAACTAGCAGAATCTAGAGACGCGAGGACAGCAAATATCAATCATCTCTCTGCAAAATTTCTGGGTAACAAAAGGAGGGATGGCATATTGTACCCAAGAGCCAGTTGGTATAGTGGTTAAGGCACAAGGTTAGAAACTAGGAGATCATAAATTTTAGTCTTGCCTTAGGCACGAAGCCACTGGGTAGACCTCAGGCCTGCCACTCTTTCTCAGTCCTAGGAAGTAGGTAATGATACACCATTTCTCAAAAATAGTGCCAAGAAAACTGCAAGGCATTGTCTGGGCAGTCGCAAGGAATCAAACACTGACTCCAGGGCACACACACAATAAAAGGCACTGGTGGGGGAAGGGGGGGCAGGGGCAGGAATACACAAACAAATGACAACGAAGAGAACCTCTTATGGAGCAAAAAAACAGGAATAAAAAGGACGTGGCAATAAAGAGAAACTAAGATGACGTTTGCCAAAATAGCTTTAGTAGCCTCTAGTGGAGAAATGCAGGAAACTGCCAATAAAGTCTAAATCATTATAGTAACAATACATGATGATGAAAAATTATGAAATTAGTTAGGGATATTCCAAACAATTCCTGCATCACTTACACACCCTATTGCAATTATTAGACTTTTGGCAAGGTTTTTTCTTTATAACTGTAGCGGCTATCTTTCAAAACTTGGGGCCGAGAAGGGAGCTTCTAGATTGTCAAGAACTGAGATGCATATTGGCTGCCCTACTTCAAGTTTATCTTCCCTATGTTAACATTTGGAACACAAAGGGGCTGAAAAAAATGAAAATGTGGATAAATGCTAAGTCAGCACTCTTTTATGACAACAACAAAACGTTTCTTAACAGAGTGTATCTCATTCAGTAGTCTCTGTAATGAAATATTTTTTTTTTAATTAAAGGGACAGGACAATTTTCATTCACTTTTTAATATATTTGTCAGAGATGGGGAGACAACAGAGAGCTCTGTTGGAAGAGAAAAGGCAAGTTCTCCTTTTTATAGCCAATACTGTATTACAAAGTGAAATCTATAATGCATTTAAAATTGAAAATAATATCATATATTTTGTTTTTGTCCATTCTTGGTTTACTTGAACTCTCTAGTGCTCTTCGTACCCAAAGAAAAATTGTAGGCTTTTTCAAATTGCAGATAGACACATGCAAAATAGAAAAAAAAACATGGTTTGTATACAGGGATTTATATTAGTTTTATGCTACTTAAAAACTGAAAGCTTCCACACTAGTATACTAGATCTCAGATCTTCTTATGTTGCCATAAATACATTTCATAAAGATTTTAGATACTTATACAAAGTTTATTGAAACTTACTATCTTCTGCATCTATTTTGTCATCATTTGTTGAAAGTTGAGAGTCATATTTAGACAGCTGTTTCTTGATTTCTGATTCATCATCATCATTTTTTTTCTAGCTCCAAAAAAAAAAAAATACTGAAGTTGTTAACATTTTGGCTATACCTTCTGAATGACACATATATCAACAGAATATAGAAAAATATAGACAGTGGAATAGAAAATATAGACAGTGGAATAGAAAAATGTTGAAATACATGTGAAATTTCTATTAGTAGCAGACTGGTTAGAAAAAAATCCCATAGTTTTTTTGCTATTGTAATATTGTAAAAGAGCCTTGGTGGCTCAGGCTGTTAATTGCCTGCACTTAAGTTCCAGCTGCCTATAACTGCTGTAGGCTCGAATCCCACCAGGCTCAAGGTTGACTCAGCCTTCCATCCTGTCGGGGTAGGTAAATTGAGGACTCAAGATTGTTGGGGGCAATTAGCTGACCTTGTAAAAATGCCGCTTAGTAATAAGCAGGCATATACAATGGAATGAAGGCTATTGCTGAGCACACTGGGTTGCATCCCAAAAATTGTAAGCCGCCCTGAGTCTCCGGAGAAGGGTGGCATATAAATGTAATTAAAAAAAATTCATTCAGTTTAAAAATCTTACATCAGCTAGGACTTAAAATTCAGTCTTCAGTCTACACTTGAGGATACATTAGGTTTTTTTTCTTTGAAAAACTTCCTCTGTAATAGTGAAATCTAAGTAACTGACACTATTATAGAAAAGCAATATCCAATGAGAGCATTATTCTATAAATTGGTTAAAAGCATTTCAAACAATTTCATAGAAGAAAATTTAAGCAAAACAAAATTGTGATGAAACCCAGTAGTTTCTTACCTTTTTCTTCTTATCCTTAAACTGTTTAATTAATGTAATCAAGTGCTCAACAAGAAACATAAAATATAATCCTCCAAGAGCTGTAAGACCTTTCCATGTAGAATCCAAATAAGCGTTTTCTTCTGAACTTTGGAAAACCAGATGCTTTAAAGGGAGATCGTTACTGTGTGCCATCAAAGGTTTTTCATGATGATGATGGTGCTTTCCATGAGACTGAAGGTGGAAGTTTAAAAAGAAAAATAGTTTAGACAATACTCCATATAGAAGATGAGATAGGATGAGTAGAAAAATAGGGATATTTGTCAGCCCAAGTACGGTATATAGCAGGAGTCCCCAAACCCCAGTCTATGGAGTGGCACTGGGCTGCGGCATGCCACAAACTGGGCACACAAACAAGTGAAGCTCCATCCATGGGATGCAGGCAGCATGCGAAACCACGCCCCCTCTGGTCTGCGCAAAAACCTCTCTCCACAGAACTGGTCCCTGGTGCCCAAAAGGTTGGGGGTCATTGATATATAGACAACAAGATAGAAAAGGTGAAACTTGCATTTTATTGCAGTGACCACCCACAAGTAAAACTGACAGACTAAGGTCTGGGCTATCTCTAAAACAATAAACTCTATAATTTCAGACTATACATAAGAATATAGAAGAATATGGAAGTCACACTCCAGAGATTATAGGGTCAAAAGTCCCTGTAGTCCTTGCAAAATCTCCAAGAAAAATGTGGCATTTGGGTGTGTGTGGTGGAGGTGGGAGGAACTGTCATTGTCATTTAAAAAAAAGAGTGACACCTCAGCTGTGGGATAAAAATTAGTAAAACATTGACTATAACACCTCATAGTATTCCAGGGATAAGACTCAAAATATATTCAGATGACTGTCAAACTACACATTTAGCATAAAAGTTACATTTAGAAACTCAAAAGCTTCTTTATGCCAGCTATGAAGTTATTTCCAAATGATACCAAATATTTACTTATTTTTAGCCAAAATGTCACATAGCTTCATATGATCCCTAGATTTATTTGCTTTGAATACAGTAGACAGCTATGATACTAAACCTTTCAATTCCCTCAAACTGAATAGCTCTTGTATTATTTGGCAAATCTAACCTGACCACAAACCATAATTGACAAGATCAATTGTAAGTTTTTCCACTACGTAATCAAGCACAGCTTGAACCAGTTGACGGAACAAGCTTATACAAGGAATATCTATGTAGAAAAATATGTGAACTACAATACATGCTAATGAGCCTGGATATCAAATGTAAAGGAAAAAATATGAAAAATCTCAAAAGTTTAGATTTTATAAATGTTCACATTCAATTATCTATTGAATGTCTCTCTTTGATTTCTGTGCCAAAAATGTTTAGCCATTTAAATCCTGTGTTACTAAATCAGATTGGTACAGAACGGCCTTGTCACATGTACAAATTGCAATGCTATAAACATCCCATTATGCTCTTCTCCAAAAATAATTTTTCTCTTCAACCAAAGCAGGAAGGGCTCTCCCACTATAAGTGATGAGAGCCAAAAGAAGAAAGGAAGGGGGAGGAGAAATTTCTCCTTTGCATACATACACAAAGTTTCACAAAGCAAACTTTTCCTGAGAAATGTAAACACTACGAAGTACAAAAAATTCTACCCGACAGGTTTTATATTACCATAAATGCTTACAGGTTGAATAAATAGGCTTGAATAAAAAGAAACAGAGACACAAAACAAGAGTTCAAGAGGCCAGGCACAATGGGACCTTCTGAGTTTTTAATGGCATAAGACTGAATATACAAGGTGAGGAGAAGAAATTAAATTGAAGCAATTATATATTTCTCTTACTTCACACCTATGGTCAAATCCACCAAAGGGCTGATAAAATAATGTGATTTTTTAAATGCAAATAATAAGGATGATGCCCAAGCAGAATTTCCACTGGGAGTGAATAGTGGTTTTTCAGCAGGACTTGAGCTGGCTAAACTCCCCCTTCCTCATAGTCCTGCAATTGCTTCATCCCCTTCGTAACAGCTGGCATATAGTGACCGAGTACACTATATTCACATCATTAGTAGTACATTTACTTTAGCTGTAACATTAAGAAAAATGTATCTAATGCAGAGAACATTTAAAAAATATGTACAACACAAGGTCACCAGATTATTTATTTATTCATTTAGTTAGCTAGTTTTATATACCGCCCTTCTCCCCAAAGAGACTCAGGGCGGTTTACAGGGCATCAAAAACATGCAATACAAATATTAAAATAGAAATTAAACTCAAATTAAGCCCCACCAACATCAAATTTTAAAAAATTAAAAACAATAGTTAAAAACAATCATTCCAATCCAAAAATTTAAAAAATATATCTCATGGGGATAGATCGGCTTGCTCAAATAGCCATGTTTTAAGGGCGCGGCGAGCGAAAGGCTCTCAGGTCGGGGACAATCCAGATCTCTAACGGTAGCTCATTCCAGAGGGCAGGGGCCGCCACAGAGAAGGCCCTCCTCCTGGGGGCCGCCAGCCGACATTGTTTGGCCGACGGCACCCTGAGGAGGCCAACTCTGTGGGCCCGCACTGGTCGGTGGGAGGTTGTCATCAGCAGTAGGTGGTCTCGCAAGTACCCTGGGCCTAAGCCATGGAGCGCTTTAAAGATCATAACCATCACCTTGAATTAGATGCTTTTGTTTCATTATGAGTCCTTTTTCTACTTACAGGCTTGCATTGACCAAACTGCCCTGCTATGCTTCAAAGGAACATATGCACTATTAAAAGAAAAAACAATGTACTTACATGTGGAAGGAGATGTAAAAGAGCATCTCCGCTTAGAGTTCCAACTGCTAATGCCACCAGGAAACTTAAGAGGAACTTGAAAAACACACGATTCATAAGCGGCACCAGTATAACACCCAGTAATGAAAGAAAACTGATAATGGAAATGGATATAAAGCCACCAATCCAAGCTGAAAAGAAAAGAGCTTTTTAATCAAATGATTCAAATATACATTCTTTATTAAATAACAGCATTCTTCCATTTTGGTGACTAGCTAAAAGAATTTTCTAACCTGAAAGATCAGTAGGATTTTTATGTTAGTTTGTTGCCATTTATAAAAAGACCTTGAGATTTTTTATCCTTGAGATTAAAAAATACAAAAGTTTTGATTCAGATAATTCAGCCAAAATAAAGCCACTCCTGGAATAAGAATGTATTACACCATCAAAAACAAGAGAAAGTAGAAATATTAAATGGAAAACCTGCCATCAAACTCACCAACTTGCAGTGAATATGTTTTTGGAGCTGTTTCAGTCTTTTCACTTGTTGCATGAATTATACAGTTTCTACCATCAATCTGGTTAATTATAGCTGGACAAAGATAGCTAAATTCTGTGGCTGTCAAAGACACTTGAGTACTTATTCCATGGAAAAGCATCATTTCTGATGTATTGAAGCACTATGGAAAAAAGTGTTAGAAAAATACACACATTAAGAGACATAATTTCAAAACATAGCAGCTTTTCTTCAACTGACAAACTTCATGATAAGACAAAAGTAATTTTTTAAAAAGTTTAAATGCATCAGCTATATTGGATTACTTTATAGCATCATAGAGCCAATGCATTTTTGTATGTCACAAATAATTTAACAAGGTGTTTAAAAATCAAGAATACAACTATCTTTGAAAACATGGCTTGTGCTATAGGAAAATAATGTGGTAACAAAAATGTCTTTTAAAAATCTGCCAAACTAATTTTATAAGTATTAAAATGAAATCCCTGAAGATTGCATTATTTTTGGCAACTGGGAGTCCCCCAGGCAACTGTGTTGTCACTGGCAAATCTTTTCAATCCAAAAGCAGCCCTAGGTTACAGACAGACTTTATAAATTTATAAACAAGCTTCAGGTACGTTTTTGCAAAATTGATGGATATAGAGCTTTTTCTTCCATTATGGACCAATATATCAAAATTACTAATATAAACATACAATCTCCAAAATTTAGATGATTTATAACTTTCAGAAGTTAAGGGTGGGACTGGCAAAGCTCTATAAGAATTATCTTTTTTTATATAAGTAACTCGCGTAACCAGAAAGCTCCCACTCTTTTAATGGTAGTGATAATGATGAATGTTCAAGCTATACAATTCATATTCAAGTTATACAATTTTCAAGAGAACCATATTTAAAGTTTCACACATGAATTATAAGCAAAGCAGACCACATAAAAACTGCACTTCTGCATGAGCTAGTAAAGCAGTCATGTAATTTAGGAATACACACACAAACACACACTTACTTTTGAACCTGTCAATATCTAAACATTTCAATACACTCAGAAAGATCACAAATTGCAGGCATGCAAGAATTAATACATTTAGTTTAAATGTGAGCATTACAAGGTTGTAGAAAGCTATTCATTGGGTTAGGATCTGATCAAATCTCAGCCAATGATAGCACAATCCCAAGTTTGCCAAACTGGATTGTTCAATTTAAAATGCTTCAGAAATTTATTACAAGGAAAATAAAACCAGTGGTCAAGAACCTGGTTTGTTATTTCAAAGAGCAAGATTAAAATATTGATGAACAAGGGGAACTTCAGCATGCAACTCTTGGCATGATTATCATATGTGAAAGCATCTGAACCAATTCTTAGAAGGTATTTTATTTGGAAGCGGAATAACACAATATGGAACGCCCACAAACTAAAGAGGTAATTAAATTATTAAGGTTTTAAAAGAATAGAATCTTATATATCAAATGTCTTTTTTTAAAAGCCTCTTTCCAAATATATTTTGTGTAATTTGCTAATTTTAGAACACAGGGAACCTCCTGTTTCAGACCTCCTCATAAAAACAAGTGATTCCTTTGCTTTTCTATTTAAAAACTTACATCGCTGCTACTTCCTAGAACAGTGCTGGGATTGGGGTTGCCAAAGCCTATGCGTGCTGACAATTCTGCAGTTTCTGAGTGTTGTAGCAAAGGGTTTCCCTCTGTAGTTGTATTGTAGGTAGCTGTTGTTACAGCAATGGCTGTACTCTTGTTATCCATGGATTCTTGCTGGTTGTCCTCCATATTCTCTGTTCTAGGCACATCTTTTGCTGGGTTATTCCAAAAATCTTTGCTGGCATCACCTGATTCATCATTAGGACAATAGGTTTTGTCAGAGTTTGTCCCGAGTGTAGCATGATTGTGATGATGGTGGTAATGATTGTGATCTATTCTTTTGACTTTCTCAATGCCTATGCTGTGTAGCAATTTTTTAAACCCTTCAATATTCAATGTATTGTTCTCCCCATAACGAGAGAAGAGATCCTGAAGATGATGTCTCTGTCTACATAAAGCCAAACTAATATTAATACCAGCTGCCTTTTCAGGAGTGAGTTTCTCTGTAGTTTGTGAAATTGTGGCTGGTTCCAAGCTAGGGTAGGAAGCATCACAAAACAGGATTGTGGAAAGTAAGTGAAGAACACTTATAGAAAGTTTCTTTGCCATAGTAGGGTCCTATGAAAAGAAAATGACACAAAATTAATTTTAAAAATTGGCCATGTATATTATTCAATCCATGCAACAGAAAATTTAAAAGAAACCACTGCAAATTTATTTATTTATTTGGATTTATATGCCGCCCCATCTCTGGGGGGACTCGGGGAAGCTTACACAAAAACATATATACAATATATAAAACTTATTCCTAATTTACCAAATCCAAATAATTATAAAATATTAAAATATCCCGATATTAAAATCCCCAACCCCGCTCAATCCAGGCCAGCCTGTGAAAATAGCCAAGTCTTTAGATCACGATGGAAGGAGCGCAGGTCAGGGGCCAGACGTAGCTCCAGGGGTAGCTGGTTCCAAAGGGCTGGCACCCCCACAGAGAAGGCCCTCCCCCAGGGGACCGCCAAACAACATTGTCTGGCCGACAGCACCCCCAGGAGGGCCTGTCTGTGGGAGCGTACTGGGTGATTGGACCTCGATGCTGGTAGGAGGCGCTCCTGCAAGTACCCCGGACCCAAGCCATGCAGGGCTTTATAGGTTAACACCAGCATCTTGAATCTTACACAGAGGGCAACTGGCAACCAATGCAGACCGCGCAGGAGGGGTGTCACATGGGAGAATCAGGCCGCTCCCAATACCACCCGCACGGCCGCATTTTGTACCAGTTGAAGCCTCTGCATAGTCCGCAAGGGCAGCCCCATTTAAAATGGTAAATTGCACACATTTTACTAAATGAAATTCTGCTTTTTTATTTCAAGCAGTACCAGGTAACTACTTTAACATAAATCCAAGATAATATAAAGAAAAAGAATATAGAAAATAAAAAACAATCTACAATTTGAAGAGACAGTAATACACATATGAAAATTTACTATATATATAAAAATGTATCAAATTATAATTAACTCCAACCAAATTTGATAAAATTGTAGGTCCTGCTTTTGAAGTCCTGCTACTTCAAATTACTACTGTAATTTTTTTAAAGTGGTAATTGAAGAGAACTTGTTAATACACTACTCAATTGTTATGTTACCTAACACTTTCCAATGTTGCACAATTATTGTATTGGCTAATAAAATTTAAATAACCAGTTCTTTGTTTTTTAACAAAGCACACTGGGTTGTATCCCAAAAATTGTAAGCCGCCCTGAGTCTTCGGAGAAGGGCGGCATATAAATGTAATTAAAAAAAAAGTTTATGGTTTGGTCCTATAAATAAATGCAAAAGCCTAACTCTGGACAGCATTCAAGTTTAGTGGCACTTATCTCTCTCAAAAAAATTCACTGGGATGTAACATTTTCATGACCACCACAGTTGAAGAAAATGACCCCTTTTTTGACAACCTCCCCAGCATATGGAAGGATAATTTTGATATATATATATATATATATATATATATATATATATATATATTTGTGTGCCAATTAAATAGGAATCCAATGTCAACAATGTACGATCATCCACTTAAATTCTTGCATTGAAGCTGTAGTAAATCTGCCAGTTTCCATAACTGCTGTCAACTTTTCTGGTTGTTTTGGACCACCAAGATCAGAAACCCAAGCTTCCTTTAAACTCTATGGTATATATCGTATTTCTCATTGCAGGAATAACCTATATATTTTTAGATCTTTTCTTTTGGTTGTTATAAATAATAACATATTACATTATCAAAATTGGTATAAGGCCATATTGCTGAAGCTCTAATATTTCTATTGCCCAAAAAAAGATCTGAACTGATTCGAAAAAAGTCATGGTAGCTTATTGCCCTGATCTTATTGAGTGTTACATAATTACAAGAAAACTTGCTAAAAAAAGTTGTATACTGTAGTATCCCTCCTTTGGAACTCATACTCTATTCCATTCCTCTCCCACCCTCAATTTTCTATTTCCCAATTTCTGAACTCTCAATGAACATTTTGGTATTCTGTGTCCATTAAACATGTATAAACATCATTATTTTGTTTCCTAGCTCCATACCTGAACAATTCTATTGTTTAGTTTCAGAAGCCACGGGTTTGTAGATATTGTGCAGATTGATACTTCTGCTTTAAAGGCCAAGAGAAAAAATTATTATTGGTAAAGTAAATGGTAAGGCACTTGTGAAAACTATCATTCATCCCAACTCAGTTGCATACAGGTATTCCTCAATTTACAACCATTCATTTAGTGACTGTTGGAAGTTACAATGGCATTGATAAAAGTGACTTCTGACCAATTTTCACACTTATGACTACTGCAGCATCCCTGTCATTGTGTGATCAAAATTTGGACACTTGGCAACTAATATGTATTTATGACAGTTGCAGTGTCCCAGGGTCATGAGACCACTTTTTGCAACCTTCTGATAAGCAAGGTCAAGGAGGAAGCCAGATTCACTTAACAACCATATTACTAACAACTGTGGCAAGAAAAGTTGCAAAATAGGGCAAAACTCAACTTAACTATCTTGCTTAGCAATGGAAATGTTAGGCTCAATTGTGTTTGTAAGTCACAGACTACCAGTACAGAGCTCCTCTATAAATATTCAAGATTTCCAAAGGAAACACACCAAATAGCCTGAATAAAAATCATTTTGAATTTTCAATGAATACTTTCCAATATTTATTTAATCTCTTTCTATCATCTTACTTTAAATAACAAGATTTCAGTTTTATGGTACTTGAAACACTTTGCTGCATTCTCATCAATCTAATGCCTTGGGAAGATGAAGCATACATGTATACCCAACTGTAATAATTTGGAAGAAGGGTCACAGAGGAGACAGAACAATCAAAAGTACATGTTAGTATTTAAGTCCAAGAATAAGCATTTGATAGTTAATTACCACTAATCATAAAGTGGGATATAATTCTAAAATAAACATTTTAATCTTTTATACTGAATTTACAATAGATACCGAATAGTAACAGTGGTACTACAGTAGAAATATATAGGGACCTTTGCAAGCATTTCCTGTTTGGTGACGCTGTAGAACTCAGATAAGAGTATATTTCATGCTGTGCCAGTAACCAGATGACCTATTTGCAGCTACATGAATATTATCTATGTATCTACTCTACACCTACAATCAATGAACCTTCATTAAAAAGATTGAGTAGCTTATCACTTATGGGATAATTTTTTTCCTTCCTGATGTCCCATCTTATACTCTTGCATTGACAAATGTCCTAGGTGCACTTTCCACATCTAAAAGTCAGGGGAAACCTAGATGGATATATCAACAAGGGATCATAGATCTTAGATTTCTAGGTTTACCATTCAACTCATATTTCTACCATGGATTTGCAAGAAACTTTTTAAGTTTATTTATATCCTCCCTTTCTTTCAAAACCTCCAAGTTTAACATACATAGTTCTCCCCATCCCTCTCATTTTAGTTTGACCTCCATCCGCTGACTAAAAAGAACTGAACAAAGAAGAACTTGTAACCACTTTCCCAATAAATTCTACGGCAAAGGGGAGACTAAATATGGGACAGACAGACAGACAAGTACTGGCCAATCAACCAGACATCATGGTAGTAGACAAAAACCAAAAGACAGTGGTAGTGATAGATGTAGCTGTGCCAAGTGACAGCAACATCAGGAGCAAGGAGTATGACAAGCTGGAGAAGCATCAGGGCCCGAAGAAGGAAGTGGAAAGAATGTGGAAAGTATGGTAGTCCTCGACTAACAACAGTTCATTTAATGACTTTTCAAAGTTACAACGGCACTTTAAAAAGTGACTTATGGCTCATTTCCACACTTACGACCGTTGTAGCATCCCCATGGTCGTGTGATCAAAATTCAGGTGCTTGGCAATTGACTCATATTTAGGATGGCTGCAGTGTCCTGGGATCACATAATCCCTTTTTGCGACCTTCTGACAAGCAAAGTCTGTGGGGAAGCCAGACTCACTTAACAACAGTTTGACTCATTTAACAACTACAGTAATTCACTTAACAACTGCAGCAAGAAAGGTCATAAAAATGGGGCCAACTCACTTAAACAAATGTTTCACCTAGCACCAGAAATTTTAGGCTCAATGGCGATCCTAAGGTGAGGACTTCCTGGTAAAGGCCAAAGCGGTCCCAGTCGTGGTTGGAGCCTTGAGGGCTGTGACTCCTAAGCTGGGAGAAAGGCTCCAACAGATCCCAGGAATGACACTCAGAGCTCTCTGCCCAGAACAGTGCAGTGCTAGGATATTTTGGCAAGTTGCAGCATGCCATGAGCGGAAAATCCTGCACCTGGCGAAACTCCTCTCCTACACGTCCCTCCTTCACAGCTATTAGAAAGGCAGCCTTCCCTCTATTGTGCAAGAATTGGCTCTCTGATTAAAACCAAAGCAGATCCTGTTTATTCAGACTGATGCTCCAAGGAAAGGCCACAGGCAACAATAGCCCTCTCATTTCCTCCTTCGCTGGCATATAATGCCCAGAGATAGACTGCCATGAGTGAGACACAGGCGCTTGATCTACTAGTAATCAACTCAAGCCATTTTCTCCCCCATTCAATTGGGAGAGGCTGACGAAAAAGGGAAGTTCAGCGATCGCTGCTGATCCTTTAGGTCCCTCCAACCATCAAAAGAGCGACTTCCGGACAACTAGCGCCGCCGGGCTGAGGGCTCGCCCCCCCACCCCACCCCCATCTCCCCAACCTAGACTACCAAACCACGAAGCCGTGCTTCCTCACCGACTGCTACGGTCCATTCCGCGCCCGGAACCGCCTTCACTCACTCACTCACCGCCCGGAGCAGGAGAGCAGCAAGCCGGCCTTACGAAATGAAAGAGGGACGTCGTCGCTCAAAACAGCCAATCAGGACACGCTTTCTGATCAGCAGGGCGAATAAGAACCAATAAGCCCTTCGTAATTCCACAGCCTTTCCTCCTCGGAAAGGAGGGCCTTCGTCGAAAGGGGAAAAAGCGAAGACAAAAGAGTACTGTACACAAGGCGGCCCACGTGGGGAGAACGGCGGCCTCTTGCGCATGCGTGAGGTAGTAGGCGCTTTAACGTTTAGGCAACAAAGTGATGTCATGGTGGAAATTTAGTATAGGGAAATTGGTCTGTTTATGTTTGCGGTTCGCCAGACTGTTCTTTGCGCCAACCCTCGCTCTTAGATATGTATAGAACGGGTTTTTCTATCCAGCGGGTAGCGTAACGTTTAACAACAATTAAACTTTTCTTCCACGAAGCGGAGATATGTACAGTTTTAGTGTTTGAACTAACCGTATAGAATAAAGTCAATTCTGATATTTATATTGGGATCTATCTGAAAGTCTCACTATAAGCCATGACATCCATCTACCTAGAACAAGGGTCTTCAAACTTGGCAAGTTTAAGACTTGTGGACTTCAACTCCCAGAATGCCCGAGCTAACATGACTGGAGGGGGAATTCTGGGAGTTGAAGCTGTCTTAAAGCTATCAAGTTTGAAGACCCCTGACCTAGAATCATCATGGATCTAACTCTTTGGGGGCAACACCTTGATATTAAACAGGAATCCATGCTATAAATCTTCGTAGACTTCCGACATTAAACCTGAAACAGACAACTCACAACCAGCCATATAAAAGAGGGCGTAACAGTTGGGGATCTGACAATTGTTGATTTGTCCCAAATGTGATCCAAACCATGGGTTCTCATTTCTCAAAATCTGACTGTTTTTGACACTGTCACCCTCAATGCTGCACCAGATACTCAGCTGCGCAGAATTGAGTCAGATATGCACGTATATTCTCGTACTCGCTCAAGGAAATCTCAGAGAAACTAAACTAGATCAGCTCTTCTGTCCTCGAACAGCGTGCCAATAAGTGGTGGGATTCAATTTTTTTTTTACTACTGGTTCTGTGGGCATGGCTTGGTGGACGTGACAGGGGAAGGATACTCCAGTCAGAGGTAGTATTTGCCGGTACTCTGAACTACTCAAAATTTCCACTACCGGTTCTCCAGAACTGGCCAGAACCTGCTGAATACCACCTCTGGTGCCAATGTGTGCTGTCTTACTCCAGACTGAGCTGGCCACTGATCAACAGCACTTGCCTTAAAGTCCAGGCTGGAGTTTTTTAAGAATAAAAAACTGAATTACTTTACTGCAATCATGGACCATAACATAGCAAAATAAAGCCCCTTCCCAAGTACAATCATTGACTTACTATCCATCTGTGAGCAAACAAGGTCAAAGAATTTTGTGAAATTTAAGGAAATTTAAGGAAATAAGATCTTCATTGACTAATACAATGCTAATAATACATATCAGAAGGCCTGGAGATCAGCTGATGGCAACTATCTCTATAACACTGGCAATAATGAGGAACATTGAATGTTGAAGAGCATCCGGAAGCTCTAGTTGGTGTAAAATACAGCGGCCCACATAGTGTTGTGAAGACCTCGGTGTGCACATGAATCACCTCTCCTGCGGGAGCTGCATTGGTTGCTGATTTGCTTCCTGGTGTAATTCAAGGTGTTGGTTGTCACCTATAAAGCCCTTCATGGCTTGGGACCAGGTTATCTGAGGGATAGTGTCTTGGCAGTCACATCTACCCCACACAGTAGAACGGGGAGGCAAGGAATGTTGCAGGTCCCATCCCTTAGGGCAGTGATGTCAAACTTGTGTCATCATGGCGGTGTCATGCTAAACCGGGTGGGGGCAGGGCCAGCATGTGACGCATCTGGCCTACAGGCCGTGAGTTTGACACTCCTGTCCTAGGGAGATACACCTGGTGGGACCCAGAAGAAAGGCCTTCTCCATGGTGGCTCCCTCTCTCTGGAATATCATTTCCCCAGAGATTAGAATGGCCCCCACTCTAACACTCTTCTGGAAGGCACTGAAGACCTGTTCTGCCAGCGGGCCTGGAGAATCCAGTGTGAGATGGAGCCCATTAAATGGCTTGTGTGGTGTGTTGTCACCGGGGTGGGGGGTTATTATTTTATTAATTTATTATTTGGTTATTTTCTTTTATTCTATTTTTATATATGATATTTTATATACCCGTAAGCTGCCTTGAGTCACCATGTGCAAATAAATTTTCTAAATAAATAAACACGAGCTGTAATTTTTCAGAAAGAAAAATACTATTTCTACTTCCATGCCCACTCATCTCATGGGCCAGTTGCGCCCATATCTGGACTGAGATGCCCTTTGCACTTGTGACATCCCGACTTGACTACTGCAACGCTCTCTATTTAGGACTGCCCTTGCATACCATCCGGAGGTTTCAGCTGGTGCAGAATGCGGCTGCGCAGGTTGTGATGGGAGCTTCCCGATACTCCCATGTTACACCCCTCCTGCGCAAGCTGCATTGGTTACCGGTTGCCCTCCGGGTGAGATTCAAGGTGTTGGTATTAACATTCAAAGTCCTTTATGATTTGGGTCCGGGGTAATTGCGGGAGCGTCTCCTGCCAATATCAAATACCGATCGCCCTGTGCATGCGCACAGACGGGGACTCCTTGGGGTGCCATCAGCTAGACAATGTCGGCTGGCGGTGCCTCGGGGAAGGGCCTACTCTGTTGCGACCCCTGCCTTGTGGAATCAACTCCCTTTGGACCTCCGTTTGGCTCCTGATCTTCGCTCCTTCCGCCGCGATCTGAAGACCTGGTTGTTTGAGCAGGCTGGGCTGGACTGACCTCCTGGGGGTTTTAATTTATTTTAATTGTTTTGGGGATTTTAGTGATTGGGCTTGTTAGGTTTAATTCTTTTTTAAATATTTATTGTTGTTGTGTTTTAATTGTGAGCCGCCCCGAGTCCTTGCAGAGAGCGGGCAGCATACAAGTCCAATTAAATAAATAAATAAAATAAATCTCTCTCTCCCTCTCTGCCCCCACTCCCTGTCTCTCACACATACACACAGGAACGCAGGAAGCCACGTATGAGTACAAATAGATCTCTTATGCCATCTTCTGATAAAATGAAGGATAGAATCGTGGTGGAACATTTTGTTACTGATCATCCCTTTCTTTTTCCTTCCATTTTTCTCAGCATTATAGATTTCTCTGGAGAGCTAGGTCTTTGCACAATTATCCAAAAGATTGATTATTTGGTTATTTGCCTTGAATGAGAGCATTGGATTTATTTGTTCTGTTATCTATTAGTTTTCCTCACTATTGATGGTATTTTCAGGAATGTTCTCTAACACCAAACTTCAAAAACATAAACATTCTTTTTATTCTGTTTCCTCAAAGTTCAACTATCACTTCCATAAAGTGTTATGAGGAAAACTGTTCTTTGTGCAATTCTGATCTTTATATACACATGTTGTGATCAGTGGTGCGATTCATATTTTTTTACTACCAGTTCTGTGGGTGTGGCTTGGTGGGCATGGCATGGCTTGGTGGGCGTGGCAGGGGAAGGATACTGCAAAATCCCCATTCCCTCCCCACCATATTAACCTGCTTTCCAGCTCTGTTCTCCTGTGCAGGGCAACAAAAGAAGACCCAGCCGATCAGCTGGGACTCGGGAGGCAGAGAATAGATGGGGGTGGGGCCAGTAAGAGGTGGTATTTGCTGATTGTCCGAGCTACTCAAAAGTTCTGCTACCGGTTCTCTAGAACTGGTCAGAACCTGCTGAATACCACCTCTGGTTGTGATATCTGAAATCTTTTCCATGTTATTGATTCCTCCTCTACCATATGCTAGTCTATGGCATGTCTGCTGACTGCTAGTTCCTTCACTGTTGATAATCAATCTGAACAGTCATAAGCTATCCATCACTTCAATAAATTTATTGTCACTTCTCAGACTCATTTTTGAACCTGTTATAATTAGCTTGGGTTCTTTCATTTAATTGTAGTTCTATTTTTTCACTATGTTCCTTGCTCCTTGACTTTCATTACTAGAGCTTGCAGATCAATTGCGTTTTCAACTATCAGAGTAGTGTCATAAGTATAGCACAAATAATTGATGTTTCTTCCTCCAGTAGAATTATTGAGTAGGTGAAATTCTTTACAGATTTGGGCATTTATTTTTAATCCTCTACCTTTTGGGAAAATCAAGCAAAAACATTGCAATATCTACAAAAGCCCCCAGGCCCAAAGCATTTCTAGCTATTATTAAATTTGCAGAGTGACTTGGGAATAGTTTGACTCAGCTGCAGTTAAATTATTCAAGGCCAAAGTTCTAGTTGTTTTGCTTTATGGAATTCAGTTGTGTATCTATAAGAAGATACATATTCTAAATTTCTTAAACCAATATAGTACCAAGGATTCCTCATTTGATTTTTAGTGTCCTAATGCAGTTGGAGTCGATCATGTTCCAGCATTTTCTTACAAGGTTCCAGTATGTGTAAATGAAAAATCAGTAGATATGCACATGACTTACACCAGCGGTCCCCAAACTTTCCACCTTGGCGGCATGGTGTGATGAGGGGTGCGTGTGAATGGAATGCGCACATGCATGCACACAGCTCCATTAATGCAAGTGGTGGGCATGTGTGCCCTCTCCCATGAATGGAGCTTTGTGCGGGAGCAGAGGGTGCTTGCACTTGTGCAGGAAGCTCAACTCACATGAGTAGAGGTCACACAAGCAGAGCAGAGGTGGTATTCAGCAGGTTTTGACCAGTTCTGGAGAACCGGAAGTGGAAATTTTGAGTAGTTCAGAGAACCAGCAAATTCTCTGCCTCCTGAGTCCCAGCTGATTGGCTGGGTCTTCTTTTGTTGCCCTGCACAGGAGAACAGAGCTGGAAAGCAGATTAGTGGGGTGGGGAGGGAATGGGATTTTGCAGTAACCTTCCCCTAGAGTAGGGTGGGAATGGAGATTTTACAGTATCCTTTCCCTGCCATGCCCACCAAGCCACGCCCACCAAGCCATTCCCACAGAACCAGTCGTAAAATTTTTTGAATCCCACCACTGATAGCAGGGGACACTGTGCTTGCACATGAAGCTTCACAAGTGGAGCTTCGCACATAAGCACAAACGCCCTGCTCACATGAGTAGAATTTCACATGTGCGTGTGCTTGCCATCGCTTGCACAGCCCAGTTTGAAACAGGCTACGGCCCAGTACTGGGCCGTGGACCAGTGGTTGGGAACCCCTGACTTATACAATATTTTGCAGGACAGTGGCTTTGTTACCTTTTAAACTCTAATTACCTCAGCTCCAGCACTGATATTAGATATTGGTACTGTACATAGGTCCACATAATAATACTTAAGTGTTTCATGAACTGCTGTTATATTAAAAGTTTTAAAGCCATCTGAACCTTGCAGGCTATGAACTACATTGTTATTTTTAATATGACAGTTATAAGTCTAGAACATTCATTATCGGACTCAGTACTGCTTAATTTAGCAAAGATTTATTATACTAGAATTCATTTCTGTGGATCTGAAATTTTCCTTTTAGTTTCTGTTTAAGGATTTTATAATAGCTTGCATATTTATTTATTTATTTATTTGTTTGTTTATTTATTTATTTATTTCAGAGGCTGACCGCCTCACTCATGGAGCAACTCTTCTTTGTAAATGTTGATCTGGTCTTTTATTTTAGCTGTTTGAACTAGATTGCTTCTAATATTAAAGGAGCCAATTCTTTCATCCCTCATGCAGCCTTCAATGTTTCCCAGTCTTTCTTTAATGTCATTTCCACGGGCAATCCTAAATGGTCTGGCTGTCACTTATTTCCACTGCAGGTTAGAAGAGGCCACGGATAACAGCCTTGAATCTGTTATGACTGGATAATGATCAGTAATTTTGATCTTTCTGGTTACTGTTGAAAGACCATCTGCCATTAAAAGCACTGGCATTAATTTAGAGTCAGTTCTGTTTACAGAGTTGCCTTGTTAAAAAAAAAACCCTCCTTACCATGTCAGAGTTTCACTTCTATTAAGCTCCCTAGATGACTTTGAAAGAGCTAAAAGACTAGCCTGTTGCAGCTTTTCAGGTGAGTGATTAAAACTTTTAAAGCCTCATCTAGAAGCTTCATTAGCTTTACTATCTTTAAGCTTTGTGTGCGTTTTAGCTGAAGACGGCTAAATTTCCTCCGGATTAAAGCAAATATTTTATTATTTTAGCAGGATTAACAGTCTAGTAAAATGCTTCATTGGCACAGAATATTTAGCATTCAAATAACATGCTTTTCATATAGAGAAAGGGATCTTCAGCAGAAATTTATCTCATTTCAGAAACAAATTACCCAGATTTCATCTTGCACAATTCCATTACTTCATTAATATGTCCTTATGAAATAAATAGGTAGTTTCTCTTGGATATTTGTCTTTTTAATTAATACTACATCCTAATTATTAACAGCATTCCAAGCAGTTGGAATCACCTCATCATAATCTAATGATACTTGCTGCAAAAATTATTACTAGCTCTCCTAGCACATTCCTCATCACCATACTCTCAGACTTGATTATCAATTATAATTAAGGCAACTTTTAAACTGTGTATGCATTCCACTGCAGCATCTGCAGCCTTAGTTAAATGTTGTATCAAGGCAAAAAAATCTCCTGCCTTGTTTATAAGAGTAGCTTAACAAGATTTATTTTGCCCATCATGCTTTTCTCATCACTGAATATTTTAATTGCTCACTGTCTTTTCTACTTAGTTTCACCAACCACTATGCTGTGAAGTGAACCAATTGTTGAGTTCAAAGGGTGGGCTGCTAGTTATAATAAGCACATTAAGCTTAACTGGCTTCATTCACATCAAGAGGCAATTGGCATTCAAATACATTAATTATCAATCTGTATCATTGTTTTAGAGTCTGTACGCATGTGTATACAGGTAGTCCTCAACTTACGACCACAACTGAGCTCAACATTTATGTTGTTAAGTGAGACATTTGTTAAGTGAGTTTTGTCCCATTTTACAACTTTTCTTGCCGCATTTGTTAAGTGAATCACTGCAGTTGTTAAATTACTAACACAATTGTTAAGTGAATCTTGTTTCCCCATTGACTTGGCTTGTCAGAAGGCCACCAAAGACAATCACATGACCTGGGGACACTGCAACCGTCATAAATATGAGTTGGTTATCAAGCATCTGAATGTAACTCATGTGACCATGGGGATGCTAGAACGGTCATAAGTGTGAAAAATGGTCATAAGCAGAGGTGGTATTTAGCAGGTTCTGACCAGTTCTGGAGAACTGGTAGCGGAATTTTTGAGTAGTTCAGAGAACCGGCAAATACCACCTCTGACTGGAGATCCTTCCCCTGCCACGCCCACCAAGCCACGCCCACAGAACTGGTAGTAAAAAAAATTGAATTCCATCACAGATGCCATTGTAACTTTGAACAGTCACTAAACAAACTGTTGTAAGTCAAGGACTACCTGTATGCATGAACACACACTTTCATTCTGTCAGTTGTAGTTACAAATGTCTTTTATTCTCAGTTGTAATTAACAGCAAAGCCAAGGCACATGCCATAATTCTGCAGACCATTCTAGTACCAGTACAGCTCATGATTTACAACCATAGTTGGGAGCAGATTTCCACCTGTAAGTTGTAAGTCAAAGCAGCCATGTGACCAGACCCATTTTTACAACTTTTTTTTGCAGCTATCGTAAAATGTGAACCATTTTTTTTCCCTGAATGGGCTTTTTATGTTGGAAACCAGCAAACAAAACCACAAATTGGAGTGACATGACCTTGGGACTGTGCAACTGGTTTGTAAAGGTGAGCCAGTTGCCAAGTGCCTGAGAAGCAGTCTCATAACCACAGGGAGTGGCACAACATTTTTCAATAACCAAAAGTGCCTTACAGGCCATAAAATCCTTGTTCCCGGCCCACCATAATTTTAAACAGTCATTAAGTGACTGATTGTAAGTCAAGGATTACCTGTGTTGCAAAGTCTTGCGTTGTCCATTCCTGCCCTCCAGCTTTTTTCAAACCCTGAAATATCAGAGTTAGAGTTGGGCTTGTCAGATATTGCATGACCATAATAAATGCTGCCGTAAAGCTATAAATCAGCAGCTTCCTATTCCCTGGTTGGAAAAAGTAATTGTTGCAGCCATTAAATCTGAAATTTGTCAGCTCTCAGCTCCAATTTTTGGGGGGAGTTTATTAAGCCTGTGCTATAGAAAGAAATGAAACATTGCTCCAGATGGTGGTGGGAAATATTCAAGTGTATTGTGGCCTACTTCTATAAAATGAATCCCGTTGTACTTGAGTTTGGTCAGTAAGTAAAATCTCAGACTAGATCCTTCTCAAATGCATTCATCATGAATGTGTATATGTTTGTGCATGTGCACACATGCACATGCGGGTGCAGTCTTTGCGACTTAGAAACAATATTGCTTTTCAAGATTACTACTTTAAGCCCAGAATTCACCTTTCCTTGCCCAACATTTTAATGATGCTTCATTATGGAAAAAGAGCTTTTTAGCATGTCTGACCACTCAAGAAATGTTGATTTGAAAATAAGGTTTCTGAGTACCACATTCAAAAATAATGTGTTACTGTTGTGAAAGTTATTAACTCTGATAGCCACATTAGATATCTAACACCAATGTTCAATTTCCCCTTTAAATTGCATTTAAATAAATTAAATTTCATTTCCCATTTAAGCATTGGAGAGTGTATGTTGGCTTGTTAAATTCCATTTCCATCAACCATCAATGTCTACTAGTACGAGGTTGTGATGGAAAAGGTAGCAGAGCAAGGGATAGATCTAATCTGGACTTTAAGACTAAGCTGGTTTATGGCTGATAAGTGGGTGGGAGATCTCCAAGAGAGACAAGGGTTATTGGCTAGACTGGGAAGTCAGAAAAAAAATCCAAGCATGTCAAAAGAAAACAACTGCAAATTGTTTATGTGTTGTTGAGAAGAAACCTACATGAATGTTCCCATGAAGTCGCCAGAGCTATGCTCACTTTTGCCATTTTAGTCAAACTACAGCTGAATGATTATATACAGGGGTGGGATTCTACCAGTTCGTACCTATTCGCTAGAACTGGTTGTTAACATTCTAAGCAGTTCGGAGAACCGGTTGTTAGAAGAAATTACTGGCCTAATCCTGTAAGAAAGGCAGGAAGGAAACATTCTGGTGTTGCTTACAGAAACTGCCTCTCCGTTAACCTTTATTACATTCTTGGCAGGACTGGACTTCCTGTCTCAGGAACGTCTCTGGGGTTTTTCCCCCCTCCTTTGCTGGTACTTTGCTTGTGTGGAGTGACCATTCAAAGTTACAATGGCACTGAAAAAAGTGACTTATGACCATTTTTCACACTTACGACTGTTGCAGCATCCCCACAGTCATGAGAGGCCAGGCAAGGAGATGAGTGGGTGGATGTGAGTGATATTGAGTTGGCCACGCCCAACCAATAACATGACCACCAAGCCACGCCTACCAACTAAGCCACGCCCACAGAACTGGTTGTTAAAAAATTTGAATCCCACCCCTGATTATATATTATCCGTGTATATATGCTTTTCAATCACTCTTGACTCCTGGCATCTGCCTGGACAAGTCCTTGCATTTTCTTGGCAAGATTTTCAGAAATGATTCACCATGCTTACTTTCTAGGGCTCAGAGAGAGTCACTAATCCAAGGTCACTCAGCTAGTTTTGTGTCTGAAATAGGGCTGGAACTCAAGGTCTTCTGGTTTCTAACCTGGTACTTTAATGACTATACCAAACTGGTTCTCATGCATTGCCTGTCCTCTCTAAAAAGCTGGGACATTCTCATAAAGTCTATCAATTTAATCAAACTAGAATTGAACAGATTTCTTTTTTTCCCTTTGTTTGCAAGATTCAGCACTGAACTGAACATTCCCGTCAGCTTTCTACTGCATACAAGATCTGTCTGTTCAAGTGTAATCATAATGAAGTCTATTCATTATCACAACAGTAGCATATCATTTTATATATTTTCCAAATATGCATGTGAAACATTAATAAAACTCATTGCTACCATTCTCTATTTTTTTACTACTGCTGCTGCTGCTATTTCTTTCACCCAGGTCAAATATATGCTTACAGTATGTTTACAACCTACTCACATACCTGCAAAACCACCACTTTTAAAATTTTCAAAGAACCCCAATTTAGAAAGAACTTTTTCTAGTATGTTTCTTTCTTGAATTCCTGCCACCATGACTAATTCTGCAGATAAAACAACCGTGCCCTGTATTCCACATGAGTAAAGACAGATAGAAGACTTGTGGTTGTGTCTTTCAAAGTTATTTGGAATTAATTTTGGTTTGGGGACCCCAAGAAAATAGGTAAGGTGATTTGTGGGATTGTCCCATGCCCCACCTGGGAAGCTTGAGTAGGTATGAGGGTTAGATCTGGAAGCTGACAAATTCTTTCTTAGAATGAAAGTTATGACGGTTGTCTTGAAGAGGTCCATTTGTAATCAGCAAATCTTGACAACTATTTCTTGGTGTCCAACCTTCCTGTTTAGGGGAGGTTGCAGAGAATGTTAGGGCTCCAACTACAGATATCCTTAGTGTTATGTATGCAGGTTTGAATGTCATTGGTTTAGTTTGAACTGTTCTTGTAAAATGTCAGAAATGATTGGTTTAAAAAGTGCGGGAAAATCCTGCACTCTGATTGGCTGGCAACTGCGGCTGCTGGCTATAAGTAGCAGCCGCAGCCCAGCCAAATCGGGTCTGTTATGAGCTGTAGTCACTAATAAACTCTTCACTGAAGCACTCCGCGTCTGACTCTTCATGCAAACTTAACACTTAGTGTATTAACTTTGCCTATTTCAATCCAAATTCAGGCCTAGGCATGGCGTAATAACTGACTTTGTCGTTCTAATGGATAGCCTCCGTCAGGTCATAGATTGAGAAAAATGCATTTTTTCTTTTCCATATTTGGAAGATATATACAATTCTTGGTGGCCTTAGATATTATTAATCATGGTATGTTTCTAGAATATCTGCGAGAGTTGAAAGGTGGAGAAATATTTTGCAGTAGTCTGGTTTTTCTTGAGTGGGCAGTACTAGTCAATAATGGAGAAGGACTTATGAGATATTGCTAGGATTCTGATACTCATTCTTTCTCCCGCAGAAAATCATTAGGAGAGATTATCCATAGATTCAGAGTTCAGTACATCAGTATGTAGATGATACTAAATGTACATCACTGCCCCAAACTGAGCCATGAAGGCAGTGGAAGTAGACCAGTATAAGGCAGTGGAAGTGGTCCAATGTGTGGAGGCTGTTAGAATCTACATGGATAGAAGCAGACTGAATCCCTGCAAGACAGATGTGCTGTTTGTTAAGCAACTCTTTTGTAGTTTGTTTTTTTTAATTCTAGGTGGGAAGGCAGATTATTGATTGATTGATTGATTGATTGATTGATTGATTGTTGGGATTTCTATGCTGCCCTATCTCCCGAAGGACTCAGGGCGGCTTACAATGATAAAAACAGAAAATACAAACTTTAAGAAAATATTAAATCTAAAACCCCAACATTAAATCTAAAATCAAATTTAAAACCCACAAACAACATAAGACAAATTAAAACTATTAAAATCCCCTTCAATCCAGGTTGGCTAAACAAAAAAGCCAAGTCTTCAGGTCACGACAGAAGGAGCGGAGGTCAGGCGCCACCCGGAGCTCCACGGGCAGTTGATTCCAAAGGGAGGGCGCTCCCACAGAGAAGGCCCTCCCCCAGGGG
This sequence comes from Naja naja, assembly GCA_009733165.1. Taxonomy (NCBI): domain Eukaryota; kingdom Metazoa; phylum Chordata; class Lepidosauria; order Squamata; family Elapidae; genus Naja; species Naja naja. The sequence continues at coordinate 129,862,488 of CM019150.1, read as the reverse complement.
GCCGCCAGCCGACATTGTCTGGTTGACGGCACCCTGAGGAGGCCCAACCTATGTGAGCGCACCGGGCAATCGGACGTCGTTGCTGGCAGCAGATGCTCCCGCAAATACCCCGGACCTAAGCCTTGAAGGGCTTTATAGATGATGACAAGCACCTTGAACCTCACCTGGAGAGCCACCGGTAGCTCATGCAGCTCGTGCAGGAGGGGTGTAACATGGGAGTATTGGGACACTCCCATCACAACCTGCGTGGCTGCATTTTGCCCCAGCTGAAGCCTCCGGGTGGTCCTCAAGGGCAGCCCCATGCAGAAAGCATTGCAGTAGTCTACACGGGAGGTAACGAGTGCATGAGTAACCGTACGCAAGGCATCACAGTCCAGGTAGGGGCACAACTGGCGGACAAGATGAACTTGTGCAAATGCCCCCCTGGTCACAGCTCCGACATGATCTTCCAAGTTGAGCTGTGCATCCAGGAGGATGCCTAAATTGCGCACCCTTTCCACAGGGGGTAACACCTCACCCCCCATGACCAAAGATGGAACATCCTGGACAATCCGAGATGCCGGTACGTACAGCCACTCGGTCTTGGCTGGGTTGAGCCGAAGCCTGTTCCTTCCCATCCACACCTGTACCGCTTCCAGGCACCGGGAATCTGAAGGAGAAAAATTATGACTTATAGCCAAATTCATGGCTACTGCTAAATAGGAAGTAGGAGCTCTGGCTAGGAGACTTTTGTTCAGTTTTGGCTGGAGGGCCAGTTGTGACTCTAGAGCATGATCCTCTGCCAATGTTACCTCTGTTTTCACACCTTGCATTGCATTAACTACTGAAATGCCATTATACAGGATTGCCTTTGAAAATTATCAGTTACCAATTGTAAATATTCCAGTTGCAAGTGGTACGTTCTGGAAGCCAACTTAACAGGCAAGTGAGCACCACCAATGTCATATACCAATGGTTCTCTGGGCACTACACTGTCTGGCAATAGTATAAATGCTGGCTTAAACTGATAAATTTAAAGTTCTGGCATCTAGGCCTCTAGGTATAGAGGCCATACTGGGAGTCTCCTCCTCTCCATGGCAACAAAGAGATTGAGAGCACATTGCTTTTTGAGTTATGACCCTCTCCTATGAAGCAACTTACCAGCAGAGATCCAAATAATGGTCTCCTAGTTGTGTTCAGGGGGAGGGGCAACCAAGATAAAGATCTTTTGATATTTGAAGAATATTGGAATCACTCAGATAGAAGTATTTGTGTAGTTTGGGGTGGATTCTTTCTATGTTTGTATGGATTTTGTGTGGTTATATACCATCAGGAATCTGTATGAGGGCAGCCTATAAGACTGAAATTTTCTGGAAGCAAAACTCTGGAGAAAGGGGGGAAAGGCTGGGTAAGGAAGGAGGTTTTTCTTCTTTATTCATTGAAATTCTATTTAGAATGCAATTATTGTACTATTCCCAGACTTTAGTGTGTTGAGAAAGATTGAGAAAACTCAGTTATTATCCAGAGGATACGGTCTTCTACATTCCAAAAACTCAATAAATCTATTATTTGTGATTTTTGGTATGGTCCATTGGAATATAAACTCATTATTAACTTAATGGGGAAATGCATGATTTGCACAAAAATGATTACTTTCTGCATTTCTATGAAGAAAACAGATAATGACAAAATATGATGAGGTATAATTTGCAATCCTTAATTTCTCATTAATCATAATTTAGTGGATGCTGAACTGCTACAATATGCAATTTGCCATTATTGGATGGCAGATCTATCTATCTGTCTATCATCTACCTACCTACCTACCTACCTACCTGTCTATCTCTGTCTATTTTTCTAGCAAGCTAGCTATCCATCCTCCTAGATAAAGCTAGTTTTATATATTAGAACTGCAGTTGTTTCTGTAGATCTAATTACTATACAGTTGTCTTTGCATAGTAAAATCATTAATAGTAATTGTTGAAGCCAAGGACTTAGCAATGAATCCATGGCAGGATAACTCTCTTCAGCTAAAAGATTCATCAATCTTTGACTGCCCACTGAAGGCCACACTGCAAAAGTGGGTGGAGAAAAGCTAATTTATCAGTTTAAACATGAGACCCTCAATTCATTAATTACTACACCCATAACTTTTTTTCTATATAAGGCAGTTTTATAAAACATTATTAACCTTGAACAATAGAAGGAATACCCAGAAAGCTGCTGATTGATCCCAGCCCTCAGCCCCAGAGTTCTGAAGGTCCACTTCAGAATTGCAATTATAGAATGGATGGGACATCTAAATGAGAACCAGACCAGAATTCAGTTCCTACTTGGCAGCTACTTCTCTGATGTCTACTTGGGCGGAGAAAGCCAGAACAATATCTTCTGAACGATGATATACCCAGGGACGCATTAGGAAGGACTAGACGGCAAGAGGAGCTGTCCAATATAAAGCTATGCAACTGATGACTGGTCATTGCAGATACAGCTTCTCAGCTCAGTTTCCTGTATCTAAAATCGGACAGCTCCCTTCCTTTTCAGGAAATCCTCCTCCCAGACCTGTTGGACAGCTCCTCAGCCGGAGAAGCAAGAGAACTGAAGTCATGTAGAAAGATACAATCACTCAATCAAGGCAAGTATTAGAGCCACGGTAATGCAGTGGTTAGAATGCAGTACTGCAGGCTACTTCTGCTGACTGCCGGCTGACTGCAGTTTGGCAGTTTGACTCTCAGCAGACTCAAGATTGACTCAGCCTTCCATCCTTCCGGGGTGGGTAAAATGAGGACCCAGATTGTTGGGGACAATATGCTGCCTCTGTAAACTGCTTAGAGAGGGCTGTAAAGCACTGTAAGTGGTATACAAATCCAAATGCTAAATGCTATGCTGTTACAAAATTCACTATCTAATATATTTTGGGTGTAAAGTAAGTAATTTATTTATGTATTTATATCCAAACTTTATTATTGTATTATAGTATACCAAAGCATTTTTATATTATACTATACAAATAATGCAAGGTGAAGAATATATCCACCATACCTTCCTCTTCTATTTTCCCCACAACAACAACCATCTGAGGTAGGCTGGGCTGAGAGAGAGTGACTGGCCAAAGGTTACTTTGCTCTCTTTCATGGCTAAGACAGGACGATAACTCATAGTCTTCCACTTTCTAATCTGGTGTCTTAACCCCTCAACCAAACTGGATCTCTGTAAGCAATTGTAATAATATTTTAAATGCAAAGCAAACAATCTCCCGTTGCTAAAGTGTTACACAAATGTATATAAGTAATTCTCGCTTAATGACCATGATTGAGCCTGAACGTTTGGTTGTAAGTTGGGAAGTCATTAAGTAGGTTATCATGTGACCTTGCACAATTTTACGGCTGTTTTTAGAGTGGTCACAAAACATGTCACCACAGTCATTAACCAAATCATATGGTCACTAAGTGAATCTGGTGTATCCAAAATAGCAAAAACATAGCAAATTATGGTTACCTGGAGCCAATGGATACTGCAACCAGTCATAAATGCCAGCCAGCTGCCAAGTGCCCAAAATGTGGTCATGTGATTGCAGGGGGCTATCTTACAATGTTTTTGCAATGTTTTACAACTTAATTGTAAAACATTGTTTTACAATATTTTACAATGACCGGAAGTGCTTTATCTGCTATAAAACATCCTTTCTGAGGCCATTGTAATTTGAATGGCTGTTTTTTTTTTTTAAAAGTTTTATTTTTCCAAAAACACAAACATAACAAACAAACATACAACACATAAATCCATATCAATTTCAAGTATGTCGGTCGGTCAAAAATCACAGTGCCTACCCCTCATTATTCATACTCAATATTACAAAAAGGAAAAGCTATAATCCTTATTATTAATCCTTTGTCATATTATAATCTCTATATTATTTCAACAGTTCTATCTATCTTTATATTCCCAAAAATACATTACCAAACTTTTTGTCTAACCATTGATAAAACATATTCCATATCTTATAAAACTGCTTTTCTTCTTGATCCCTAATTTCAAATGTTAATCTACTCATTTCGGCACAATCCAAAATCTTCTTAATCACTTCCTCCTGTAGGTGTCTTATCATTTCTCCAGTTTTTAGCAAATACAATTCTAGCGGCTGTCAGTACATTAACAATCAGATATTTCAAATCTTTGTTAAATGTCTCTGGGACAATTCCCAACAGGAATATCTCAGGTTTCAAGTCTATATGTTGTTGTATCATTTTTTCCAGCCACATGTGGATTTTAGTCCAGTATCTTTTAGCATCAACGCAAGTCCACCACATGTGGTAGTAGGAGCCAGGTATCTGGTGACATTTCCAACACTTATCCGATTTATCCTTGAACATTCTTGCAATCCTTCTCGGGATAGGTGCCACCTGTAAAACATCTTATACAAATTTTCTTTATATGCAGTTGACATTGTCATTTTATAATTCTGATCCCACAGTGTTTGCCATCTCTCTAAATCTATCCCATAACCAAAATTTTTCCCCAAGCAATCATTGTTTCCTTAACCTGCTCCTCTTCCATTCTAACTTCTAATAAATAACCATAAAGTTTTTAATCATTTTTCGTTCGTGCCCATCAAAATTTTATCTAATTCAGTTTGCTTTTTATAAATCCCTTCATTCTTAACATCCTCATCATATCTAGATTGTACTTGCAAATATGAAAACCAATTCATTTTTATACCTTGTTCTTGTAGTGTTTGCATCGATTTGAGTTCACCCTTTTCATTTAAAATCTCTTCATATCTAACTGTTTGTTCCTTCTTGTATATTATTGCATATGAAAAAGCTTCAATAGTAGATACCCATAATGGAATTTGTATATAATGTTGTTTTCTGGTTTTTCCCAATTTAAAAACAAAGCTTCTCGAACATAGTGTCTTCTAAAATATCCTTGTTTTTAGTTCCCTTATACCATAAGAAAGCATGCCATCCTAGTAATAGATCATGACCCTCTAAAGTTAACAATCTATTGTTTCTCAATGTTATCCATTCTTTCACCCACATCAGGCTTGCAGCTTGATAATACAATTCCCAATTTGGTAGTGCGAATCCCCTCTTGACCTTGCATCTTGTAATAGCTTAAATTTGATTCTTGGCTTTTTGCCCTGCCATATGAATTTTGATGTGATTTTATTTAAATCTTCAAAGTATTCTTTCCCAAGTCTAATTGGAATTGTCTGAAATAAGTATAAGATTCTGGGTAAAACATTCATCTTAACTGTCGATATTCTGCCAATAAGAGATAATTGCATATTTTCCCATCTTTTAAGATCTGTCGCTATCTGCTGTTTGAGTTTTATATAATTATCTTCTTTCAATGTACTGCATCTTGATGTTATATTTATTCCCAAATATTTAACTTTATTTGCAATCTGGATCTCTAATAAATCTTCTAAATCTTTCTTGCGTTTTGCTAACATATTCTTTGTTAGGATCTTTGTTTTATCTTTATTAATTTTTAAACCTGCCACCATTCCATATTCTTCTATTTGTTCTATCAACTTAGGTGCTGATTTAAGTGGATCCTCTAGTATGAATACCAAATCATCTGCAAACGCCTGTAGTTTATATTCTTCTTTTTAATTTTCATTCCTTTTATTTCTTCATCTTCTCTGATAGCTCTATTCAGTACTTCTAGTGTTAAAACAAACAGCAGGGGTGACAGAGGACAACCTTGTCTGGTTCCTTTTCTTATCCCTATAGATTCTGTTAGCTCTCCATTTACCAATATCTTTGCTGTTTGATTATTATATATTGCCTCAATAGTTTGTATAAAGTTTTTCCAAAGCCCATTTGCATCATTTGCAATATCATAAATCGCCAGTTCACATTGTCAAATGCTTTTTGAGCATCTAAAACATCAGTGCCATCTGTTTTTCAGAATGTGTTTCATAATACTCCAGAGTATCTAAAATTATTCTCACATTTTGCTTAATTTGTCGTTTTGGCAAAAATCCATTTTGATCTGTGTGGATAAATTCATTTAAGTATCTTTTCATTCTTTCTGCCAAAATTGAAGCAAAGATTTTATAATCTGAATTCAACAATGAGATAGGTCTATAATTTTTAACTTCTTGTAGGTCCATTTCTTCTTTAGGTATTAGGGTAATATAAGCTTCCAACCATGTCTCAGGTATTCTCTTTTTAATAAGACTTCATTCATCACTTCTAGAAGTGCTTAACACTTCCTGGAAGGTCCTGTAAAATTCCGTAGACCATCTGGGCCTGGTGCTTTTCCTGTATTTTGTTTCTTCAAGGCTTCTGTTAATTCCATCATGGTTATGTTCCCTTCTAACATTGTCTCAATATCTTCAGGTATCTGTGGTAGTCTTGTCTTTTGTAAATACTTTTCAATTTTTTCTTCTAGGATATCTTCTTGGGAGTACAGTTTTTCATAGTAGTCTCGGATAATTTTTTCTTTTCATCATTCCCATGCTGTATATTCCCTTTTCCATCTATTAATTGGCCAATTTTCTTTATTTCTCTTTCCTTTCTAATTTTATCGCTAACCACCTTCCTGGCTTATTACCGTTTTCAAAGTAATTTTGTTTAGCCTTTAATCTTTTGAGCGATTTCTTCCTTGTCCATTAGAGCCATTTTATGTTTAATCACATCCATTTTCCTTTTAATATCTTTCCCTTGCGTGATTGTTGTAATTCTTCTTCCAATTTCCTAAAATCATCTTCCAAGATTTTGAGTGTCTTCTTCCGTTTAATATTTCTTTTCCTATATAGTCAATTATCAAACCTCTTGTATAAGCCTTCATCGATCCCAACGAGTTTGTAGAGATGTATCTTCTTTTCTATTTTCCTTGAAAAAGGTAAGTTCTGCCTCAATTTTCTTTTTAAATTCTTCTTCTTTCAAGATCATATTATTTAATGTCCATCTCGATCTTCTCCTCTGTCCTTTCCAGGCAACTGTCAATGGATTGTGATCCGCCCAGATCCCACTTTCAATTTGAATTTTCTGTATATCGGGAGCATATCTGCAGATGCCCATACCATATCTATTCTTGACCATGATTCATGTCTATTTGAATAAAAAGTAAATTCTTTGTTTCCAATATTTCTCTCTCCATATGTCTTTAATATTCATTTCTTCTATCATTTGAAAGAAGGACTTGGGTAGCTTTTTTCTAATTTTCTTTTTGGTTCTTTCAGATTTATAATCAAGCTGGTCATTAATTATCCCATTAAAATCTCCCATCAGAAAGATATTTGCATAGTCTAATTCAATCACTTTTGATATAATTTCTTATAGAATTCTTCTTGATTCTCACTTGGTGCATATATTGCTATCAGAAGCATTTTAGTGTTGTTATCTATTATCTCCACTATTAAAATCCTCCCATCTTCATCTGTATAAATCAATTCTGCAGTAATTGTATCTTTAATATATAAAGCCACTCCTCTTTTTTTTACATTGCCAATGATGTAAATAGCTTTCCTAACTTTCTTTGCCTTAATACATATTCATTTTGCTTTTTAATATGGACCTCTTGCAGACAAATTATATCAAATTTTAATTTCTCTAATTTATGAAATATTTTCCTTCTTTTAACAATTGAATTGAGTCCATTTATATTCATTGAGATCAATTTTTCCCTTCCATTTAAGTCTTATATATAGGTTGTTTTGCTCTAGTCGTTCTAACTTCTTTTTGTTCTCTAGGTAGACCGCCTACTGCTCCAAGTTGTTCTTCTTCTTCACTTATCATTGCACCTTCCTTTGGAAGTTCCACAATCAGTTCTTCATGTCCTCCATTTCCTCTTTTCCTCTAAAATAGCTCTCATAGAATAACTCTGCCTTCTCCACTGTGTCGATTCTATGTCTTTGTTCCCGCCAGACAAACAAGAGGCCTTCTGGTATTAGCCATCTATAATTTATCCTCTCTTCAATAATTCTCTGGATAAAATGCATATTCTCCTCTCCTCTCTCTTATTCTTCTTGGTATCTGTTTCAATACCGTGACATCTTTATTGTTGTGCTTCAGCGCCTTGTCTCTGACTGTTTGCAAAATTTGTGATTTAATACTCTTCTTAGTAAATCTAATATGAATTTCTCTTGGGAGCTTATTCCTCGTTGCATATCTTGTAAAGACACGAAATGCTTCATCTATTCCATCCTCATCTTCTCTTCCGTTATTTCTAACAGTTCTGCCAAAATCTGTGTCATTTTCTCCAGTAGATTTTCACCCTTCTCTTCCTCAACATTTTGGAATCTCAAATAGAATTCGATCTATCAACTTCACTTCAGAGATTCATTATGGTCGCCTCAACTTCCCTTAATCTGGTATTAAAACTCTTCATTTCCTTGTCTCTTTGTTCTTGCTGCTCTTCAATTTTCTTCATCCTCTCACCATATTTCTCCATTATTTGCTGTAAAACCTTTATATTTTCATCTGTCTTGTCTAACTTTTTATCTGTCTTGTCTAGCTTTTCATCTGTCTTGTCTAGCTTTTTATCTGTCTTGTCTAGCTTCTGTTCAATTATCTCTGTTCTTTTTCCAATCTCACCTACTGCTTGTAATATCTTCTGTATTGCCTCTTCTGTTGTGGGAGCCGTTACTTGTGGAATTGAAGGTCTTCTACTCATTGTTGCAGAGGTTGTCAGAACCAATTCCAAAAAGAAGGAAGGAAAAAAAAAAAAAAAAATAAAATAAAAATAAAGTGTTATAAAAGGAGAAGAACAATCCTTTTAACAAGAAAAAGGAAAAAAAGTAAAGGAAAAAAGGGGTTCAATTACATATCAATAATACAACAATAATTTAGAAAAAGGCAAAAATTTAAAACTTGAATTTAAAAAGGAAATAATAATAAAAAAAAGTCCAATAGTTAACTATCTTGTTTCCAATGCGTAGAATAAAAAAACCAACTCTCAAAAGAAAAAGGCTAAGAGTTAAAAATAGGAAGGTATCAATAAGAAAAAGGATAAAAATAGTAAAATAGTAAAATTCCCTTTAGGAATAACAAAAATATTTTAGGGGCTCAAATTATAAAAAATTAAATTCCAAACAATAAAAAGTCTTGGCAGGAAGCAATATCACTCTTTATTCCATTGCCACTATGCAGAGTCCAGAGCTTAACTAGTGAAGGCAGGAAGATAGCAGCTCCTCTGTTTTTGCCTCTCGAAGATCCAATTCTTTTATTTTAAAAGCTCTCCAAGGTCATTTTATTCTTCAGTTCCAAACTGAAGGCTCAGAGATATTCCAAAAGCACCTATCCAGCACTTTCTAATCAACGGAGCCTTGGATACAGTCCTTGCAAGTGTGTATGTTTATATAAGATAACAGGTCTCTAGTAGCAATATTGTATCTTACAACCAACTTTCACTTCCTTGCCAAGTGACTTCCAAAATGTATCACTTCCTGTCTTATTCAAAACAAGAAGGACAGTAAAAATCTCGGTGGCCATTTCTTATATGCAAAAATAAAAAGTAATCAAATCAAAATAACCAAATTACGTTAGAGCCCCTAATGCCAAAAAGGAAAAAGAGACAAGATTCAACAAAATGTAAAAGGTATTCAGAGAGTCCCAAGAGGAAAAGTAAAAGGAAAGTCTTTAAAGCCATAAAAAGAAAGAAGAAACAAAACCTTTACTTTCAAACACAATCTCTTCCGCCGCCTATTCCATATCACTCTCAATTTCACACCATTAGAGTTGCTAGGATGTTCCCAAAGGGTTAAAAACAAGATGATCTCACCGACCGACAAACTTCTTCCAATCTCATTCCTCTGGAGCTGTCACAGCTTCTTCAGCCCGATGGCTGCCTCAGCGCTGGGTAAAGAGGCTGTCCTGGATCAACCAGGGACTTTGCGACATCCCTGGGATCAACAGGAGGCGCCCCCAACTTTCACCAACCCTACGAGTCAGTTTAGATCCCGGGACCGTCCCGGCGGCAGTATCAGAGGTGATCTCAGGAGTCAAGATCACCTCCGTCTCGCGGCGACTCCAGCTCCACCCCCTCTCAAATTTGAATGGCTGTTGTAACCGGTTTTTAAGTATAACCTGTCATCTTTAAAACAAGACACAGGAATGCACAACTTCCCTAGCCTTTATAAAATGATGGCTAACATGCATGATAATCTTGTGGTGATAAAAAATATAATTGGCAGGTTGTTAACTGATTATATAAGCAAATGATTTTGCTTCCTCCACAACAATTGTGGGAGCATCAGTGCCCATGTTAGTCAACATATTTGTGAAGTTCATAATTTATGACTGTTCATTATTACAATTTATAATCGTCTCATACAGGTAGTCTGGGACTTATGACCACAATGGAATCTAAAATTTCTTTTGGAATGGAAGACAGTTGTTAAATGTGCTGTGTCCATTTTACAGCCTTTTTGCCATGGTTGTCAAGCCAATCACTGCAGTTCTTAAATGAATCATGTGGTTGTTAAACCAATCTGGCTTCCTCCATTGACTTTATTTGTTGGAAGCTAGCTGGGAAGGTTAGAAATTGTGATCACATGACCTTGAGATAGTGCAATAAATAGATATCATTTGTCAAATGCCCGAATTTTGATCATATGACTGTGAGGATCCTTCAATGGTCACAAGTGTGAAAACTTCGTTAGCTTCTGCTAACATCGTCATGGTGTAAAACAGCCATTGAAGAGATATGTGCCTTTATACATCATTAATCAACTTGGCCATTGCGTGCATAATAGGCCCTCCGAAGTGGACAATATAGTTTTAGTTCCAGAGATCGTGATGTCCGTCTCTTCTTTTATAGCTATACCTGGAACTCATATTTTTAGAATAGTTTGCAATATCTGTAAAGTTTTGAAGGATCAAATAAAGTTATGGAAAATAACAAAAAGAGATTAGCAAGGCCAAACAAAACCTCAGTGTGTATATGGAATCATGGTAGTTGGATTCTGAGGAAAATAATACATGGCTGTTGTCTCAGTACTCCTGGCTCTGCTAATGACTTTTGAAGCCAAAGTCATTTCACTGCTGATGCTGGAAACAGATCCAGACTAGGTGCTGATCCAGCAAGTCATTTCTTGTGTTCTTATGTTCCTAACACTATTTGTAAACTTCCTACTGACAGGAATGGAAAAAATTACTTGTAGCAGTTTAACTATTAACATACGAACCTTACTATATGCAGTCAGGATAATTACAATCAATATACAGTATATCAGCTGCAGTATAAGCCTTGGACATGCATAAGGGAAGAGTTTAAAGCTATGCCTGCACAATTACTGAATAGAATGGGGTCCATCCCAGTCACTCCAGTGTAGAAATGAGTGGTGTGAATTATATCTCCAATCACTTGAAGTACTAAAAGTGAAGATATCTCTAGAAATTGATATATAATGTTTCTAAAAAATATTCAGCCATAGTAAAAGTTGTTTAGGGCTTTGATTTTTACTCTTTTCCACTGTCTAACTTGAAGGTTTTTATGTAGCTCGTGGATGGCTGCCAGAGTATGCATTTATAGGCATGAATTCTTCAGAAACTGCAACAAGAGAAAATGGCATTCTATTGCTACCCTAGAAAGAGGTTTGACATTGTTTCAAAGACTTTATTTAGGTATTATATCCAGTTGACTCAAAATAGAAATACTTATCAAGGTAGGTACTAACTGCTTTCAAACCACAGTTTTCAAACCTGGTTGTCTATCATTTCTACAGCTTAGTAGAACAGGAAATTCTCCTCATCTTGGCAAATAAATACTCTTTTCAGCCTTCCCCAAAACTTGCCATATCTGCTTTCCATTCAAAGTACACTAAAAATATCCTCATTTAATTTTATTTCCATTTATTTATAGCTCTCATTTTGCTTGTTGTGCTAAAGCAATAGATATGTCTATGTATCTATTTTATATGTGTATTATAAGAGTTACATTACAATTAATGATTTAGTTTTCCATTCTGTTGTCATGACAGGCAACTCACTAATGATTTGTTCCTGTCCAGGTTCTCAAAAATTTGATATTGAGAGGTACCATTTTGGAATTAATATATAGCCATCTCAATATCTTCCATTTCTAATTCCATTTTAAAATGACTTAGCATTCATTGGGACATCTTGTAATGCAGATTCCATAGGACCTACTGTACTATGGAAAGCAAATTTGGTCAGACTCTCTATTTAGTTTTATTGTATGACTCTAGATTACAAATGTCAAAAAAAATGTCAACACCATGCAGTATTGTATATATTTCTGCTATCTGGTTCTTCTTATTCTTTAAAATCTAAATAGATATGTACAATAGATTTGTATAAAAATATTAGGATATTCACATTTTTATACCTTTCTAATAATCATCAATATGAAATTTATGACATTTGCCATTTTTTGTCTTGGTGGGCCATGGGCCATGGTGTTCTGACCCAGCTGGGTTCCCAGAAAGCAAACACAGACAAACTCAGTAACTCAATCCTTTACAGCTTTAATCCACAAATAAACTTCTTTGTAGATAAAAGATGGCTTGCAGCCAATTAGTCCAACCAGAAAAGCCTTGACAGAATTCTTCAGAGAAGCCAGTATCTCTACACACAATGCTGGGTCCTTAGAGCTTCTTAGTACATTTTTGCCTTCTATAGAGCAAAAACCCTTTGAAACCAGGCTTATATTCCCAGGAGGGAGGGGCCATTAATTAGCATTCTTACTCCTGAATCGCCTATGCTGCTCTTCTATGAATCATCCTGCACTCACTGGCACTTAGCACAGGCTCCTCGGGAACCTCCTCCTCACTGCTGCTGGCTAACCACAACACATGGCCACAAAAGTTATTTTAAGGTGGTCCTGGTGAAGAAAAGATTGAGAACTAGTGTGCTAAATCATATAGGATTCCCCTATCCCCAGCCTCTATGTCTTAACAAGTTAGTGCTTAAATAAGTCATTTTATGGCACTCTCTCCCTTTTCCCTTTAAAACCCATAGAATAGCTTACATGGCACTGTCAGTAATTTCCCATTTCAAGAAGAACCAAGAACATACCCATTTCAGTTCACAGGACAGTTTTGGATTGAGTACAGAGGTGAGATAAAAATGGGATAACATCTCCAAAGCACTAGCTCCAAAACGATTTTCATGCCACATTCTATTTGCAGCTATCTAGGGAATACCAAATGTCCAATATGTTTTATCTGTTTCCTGTTCCTTGTGGGAATCTCATATAACACTGGTAATAAGGGAGAGAAAGTAGAGTTGCCAGAAACTTAAACTGTATTTCTTTTGTATGCTAATATGCAGGGTAGCTATTATTGTAATTACATTAGTGCATCTCCCTCTGGATTCAAAGTAGCATGATGGAGTTGGTGCCAGCATTTATAGTCTGCAAAGTCAGCTAGCCAGTCAGGCTGGCTATGCTGCAAAATCCATTTGCATTTAATACTTGCTCAATATGGGGAATGCTGGGCAAATGAACATCTTGTTTGTCTGGGAAATAAGGAAGAAAAAGAAAAAGAGGAAGAGGGATCTTCAGAGGAGGAAAGAAATAAACTGTGTGATTTAATACAAGAGAGGTTTAAAGAAAAGGAAGCAGAGCAAAGGGAAAGGACTGAGATTCTCAGTCATCCAAGTCATGGTTGCTCACAGGTGCTTTTTCAAGAGGCAACTGGATTTTCTTTGTTTTCCTTAAAGACATTTCGCTTCTCATCCAAGAAGCTGAGATTTTTTTGAAGAAGCTTCATGGATCAGAAGCAAAAACAAAGCAAAAACAAAGAAAGTCCAATTGTCTTTTGAAAAAGCACCTTTGGGACATCGGTAGGGATGCAAAATTAAAAGACAGTATGTGCTGGGTGGGGTGTTTGAGAAAAAGGCAATGGGTTTACAAGGTTTTTTTTAAAAAAAAACATAGACAAAACATGTTACCATAATGCATTTCTGCATGGAAGATGGAGATTATAATGTTTTCAAATTAATACAATGGAAAAAGAAGCCCTCAGAGTAATAAAGGTTGTATGGGTCCTCAGATAGAGCATCACTGCCAAGGGAGGTCCTTTAAACAAGAAGACACTAGCGGTAAGAAGTTGTGTGGGTGACAATTCCAAAAGCTATTTTGTTAGGTTCAAAACCTGGTTGAACTTGCCTCAACTTGTTTAATCTGTAGAAGAGAAGGCAAGATATATGAAGTAGTTAGCAGTTGCTTAGAAATACCTTACATTGGGTTTTTTTTATTGCTTCCTCTATTCTTTCTCTTATATTAAGGCCAATTGTAAACATGCTTCTTTCAGCAAAAATTCATCTCAGCTAAACAGTCAGTCAAACAGTGCTCAAAGATCGTGCAGACAAAACATATTTTTTCCAAAGAATTAGTGATTGGAAAGAAGCAGTGATATGGATTTTGACACCCTTCTCTTATTCTTGCTTCTGCAAAATACATTTTGTCAACTTGACTATCGTTTTTAAAAGCTGTTTGGTTAGAAACCATATAAAAAGTCTGTGTACATCATAAAATATGAACCCTTTCTTTCTTTGCTTCATTCCCCAATGTATAAACAATTACTGGGTTTAGGCTTTGTGAATTAAATAAACCTGAGCTAGCTATGTCTGCCCAATATGCTAAACCAAAATGAAATCAACCACCTTATGACTTAGCATGTTAATCGACTCTATACAGTATTTAAAGAAAAATTGAAAGGGACACCAAATTATCAAGCATTTACAATTAAAACAGTTTCTTAAATAAAAAAGACACTATTTCAGTATTACTAAATGGAACTGCTTCAGATATTTTTAAGACCAGTCCAAAATGAACTGCCCAACAACAGAAATAATCTTTAAAGTCCTCCTGTATTACATCCAATGAATAAATGTAGTTGGTTGGCTATAAGAAAGACAGCCTTCTCAGTTCTGTAGCCTCACCCATAGAAGAGATTCCTCTTTTTCAAAAAGATTTAGTTAACATTCAATATCCTATAGGACCATATGAAAGCATTTCATTCCATTTCTTACAAGAATTTTAGATGTTAGCCGTTTGGCTTTGAAATATTATGTATCTACGCTAGGCATTTCTGCATTTAGATTTCTAGCCTCTTGTAGGATCACCCTTCACTTCTGTACATAGGTAGTCATTGACTTATATTCATTTGGTGACCTTTTGAAGTTACGATGGCACTAAAAAAATGACATATGGTTGCTTATCACACTTATGCTCTCTACCTGGGGCTGCCACATTGCTTATCACACAATGCTGTCTACCTGGGGCTGACCTTGCGGACTATGCGGAGGCTTCAGCTGGTGCAAAATGCGGCCGCGTGGGCGGTGATGGGAGCGGCCCGATTCTCCCATGTGACACCCCTCCTGCACGGTTTACATTGGTTGACTGTTGCCCTCTGTGTAAGATTCAAGGTGCTGGTGTTAACCTATAAAGCCCTGCATGGCTTGGGTCCGGGGTACTTGCAGGAGTGCCTCCTACCAGCATCGAGGTCCAATCGCCTGGTATGCTCCCATAGGCAGGCTCTCCTGGGGGTGCCGTCGGCCAGACAATGTCGGTTGGCGATCCCCCGGGGGAGGGCCTTCTCTGTGGGGGCGCCCACCCTTTGGAACCAACTACCCCTGGAGCTACATCTGGCCCCTGACCTGCGTTCCTTCCGCCGTGATCTAAAGACCTGGCTGTTTTCACAGGCCAGCCTGGATTGAGTGGGGTTGGGGTTTTTAATTTTGGGATATTTTAATATTTTAGAGTTATTTGGATTGGGCAAATTTGGAATAAGTTTTATATTGTGAATATGTTTTTGTGTAAGCCGCCCTGAGTCCCCCCGGAGATGGGGCTGCATATAAATCCAAATATAAATAAATAAAATAAAATTATGACATGACAGCATTCCCCCATGATCATGAAATCAAAATATGGGTGCTTGGCAACTGGCATGTATGTATGTATGACAGTTGCAGCATCCCACAGTGATGTGATCACCGTTTGTGACTTTCCCAGCTGGCTTCTGACAAGCAAAGTTAATAGGGAAGCTGGATTTGCTTAACATCTGCACTTAACAACTGCAGTGATTTGTTTAACCATGGCAAAAAAAGACAATAAAATCAGATGCGACTCACTTAACAACTGCTTTCCTCAACAACAGAAATTCTGGTCAAAATTGTGGTTGTAAGTTGAGGACTATTTGTAGGTGATTAATGCAGACATTATATCATTACAGCAGCATCTGGCAGAGGCTATTGATCGATACTGAGCAAACAGTTTAAGTTCAGATGGTAGCTTTTAAATATATCTTTATCCTGTATTTTATTGGCGTTGTTTCTAAGCCAGGGGTTGCCAACCTTTTGGACCTCAGGGACCACCAAACTCATAATTTTAAATCCTGCAGACCAGAGACCCTGGGAAAATCCCCCCAAAAGTCTGCAGGAAAATCCCCCACCATGTTTTCCTACTGATTGATCATTCTTTATTTGGGATCGCAGGATACTGTCTCTAGCTCTATTCTCAGGGGGAGAGAGAGAGAGACTTTTGGCTTCATGCAAGGAAAGCAGCAGAAGCAGTAGAAGTCTTTCTTTCTCTCCCCCAAACTCCACCAGAAATGAATCTTTGTGATATTTGTCACGCTGGCGGAGCCTCTTGGAGCAGGATGCCTTGCAGGGTCTTGTGTTTCCGCGCAGCCTGGATTAATTGCTTTGGGGGGCGCTTTGGGGTTGACATTCCTCTGTGGACCACCAAAATTTTCTTGTGGACCACCAGTGGTCCCCAGCCCACTGGTTGGCAACCACTATTCTAAGCTATGCAATATGGCACGTATTTTCTCTACTTTCAGCTTTTTTTCAAGCATCAAATAAAAAGCAAGGAAGAGCAAAACAAGATAATACTGGCTCTCTTAAGCATGACAGGATACAAAATCACTCCTTTTTTCCTTATTAGTTAATGGATCCAATATGGGACATTTTCTCTAAGACTAGAATAATTGGCTTGAAGCTAGCCCTTGTTGATTAATCATATATTTTGAACAGGTTTTGATTGGAGGATATTTCCATTTCAAATAACATGTAGATAAAGTGTATCAAGGAATTTCAGCTTTCTGAGAACTCTAGGCACATGTTTTCTATGTCCTTTGGGACACACTGATGCCCTTTAAATGTTACAGGTATGAGATAAAGATGGATGTTGCAGGTGTTTTCTGCTCTAATACAACTTCATAGATTTTAGATTCAGAGACAAATATAAATTGTTGTTTTTTTGATAAAGATGCACACAGTATGCAATGTGATAGACTGGAAAAAAGTCAATAAACTAATCTATATGGGAGCCTGCTAGTAATTACAAATCAGAAAAACATGTAAACACAATTAAAGAAAATAGACCTTGAGAATAGCAACAAACATGGCTAGTGAGCAAGAAAGATTAAAGCACATGTGACAATTAAGGATGATAATGGCAGTGATGGTAGTGATGAGGATGTTAATTTTATGGGGCTTCTGAATCAGATGCCTAATATCTTGGAGTGGTGGACACATCTGGAATATTGAGGTTATGTTTAGGCACTCTTGCAAATGAGGAAGCCTTTCCATTCACAAAAAATCAGTTATAGGATAAAAGCTAATTATAAATAACTAAATTGCTATCTGAACTTTCTTTTCCTGCAGGAAACTTTGATCAGCTTTAGCCAGTATTGCTAATGGTGTGGAAAGGTAGGAACAGCAGTCTGGATCAAAACATGAGAACAAAGCAGACCTAATCTTGGAAGAGAAAACATATCCATGACAAGGTGCATAGCAGTTCATCAGCCCTGGTGACAAGAAAAGGACATATTCCATTAATTGGTTGCTGTTATGAGAAAGATAATCATGATCAATCCAATAGGTTACCACCTTCATAATTGTGATAGTCTTTCTCAGCAACCAATCAATGTAGCTATGTTCTCCTCTTTCTTATATAACTGGTGAGGAAGGCCTATACTAATGCATTTACTGTTATTCTGAAATATATCCCTTCATTATTTTCAACAATTAAAAGTTGGGAAATATAATTTATTCTTCCTTTTAGGATGCATTATTAATGTTTTCATTAAAGGGTGTTACTTTCCTTCCTATAATATTTCTAAATTCTAACTATAATTCTTATTCAGAGCTTCATTCTAACCCATGTTTAGTATGTTCTGTTAATCTTGCTATTTCCTGAAACCTATCATCTGTGTTATTATTTCTATTAGCTTCAAACATTTTTTGTATTAAATTTATAGTTTTTATCTTTCTAGTGGCTAGCTAAGGCTGTAGGTGGAAAATGCAGTATTCCGAGAAGACCACAAGATGCTACAAATGAGTGTTTTAACTAGGTTTCAGAAAAAAGAATGCAACACTTCCAAATTATATTACAAGTCATAAGAAAGACAATATTATATCTTAATGCCCAGTCAAAAGAATGAAAGAGAATTTATTTATTTTATTTTTATTGGACTTATAGGCCGCCCTCTTTCCCGGGGGATTCAGGGCGGCTTACAATAAGAAATGAGAATACAAAAATTAAAATACAATTAAACCAGCCGAATTAGCCCAATAAAAACCCAATTAAAAACTAAAATCAATAAACCCCACCCCCACCCCATTCAGTCCAGGCTGGCCTGTTGAAACAACCAAGTCTTTAGGTCGTGGTGAAAGGAACGGAGGTCAGGGGCCAGCCGGAGCTCCAAGGGGAGTTGATTCCACAGGGTGGGTGCTCCCACACCCTACCCCTGGGCGCCGCCAGCCAACAATGTCTGGCCGACGGCACCCCCAGGAGGCCCTGCCTGTGGGAGCGTACAGGGCGATTGGAAGTCGACGCTGGCAGATGTTCCCGCAAGTACCACAGACCCAAGCCATGTAGGACTTTATATATGATCACTAATACCTTGAATCTCATCCGGAGGGCAACCGGCAGCCAATGCAGGTTGTGCAGGAGGGGTGTAACATGGGAGTATCGGGACACTCCCATCACTACCCGCGCGGCCGCATTCTGCACCAGTTGAAGCCTCCGGATGGTCCGCAAGGGCAGTCCCATGTAAAGAGTATTACAATAGTCAATTCAGGAAGTCACGAGTGCATGAGTAACCAACCGTCCATAGGGAATCTTGGTCCAAATAGGGACGCAATTGGCGCATCAGACGAATCTGGGCAAATGCCCCCCTGGTCAGAGTTCCCACCTGCTCCTCCAAATTGAGCTGTGGATCCAGGGGGACACCCAAATTGCGAACCCGATCCATGGGGGGCAACACCTCTCCCCCCATGGCCAATGATGGAACCTCTTGGATTATCCAAGATGCCGGTACGCACAGCCACTCAGTCTTGGCCGGGTTGAGTCGGAGCCTGTTCCTCCCCATCCAGATCCCACCGCATCCAGGCAACGAGACATCACGGAGAGAGCACCACCAATTTGGTTCGGAGTGGGGATGAACAACTGGGTATCATATTGATGATACCTCACCCCGAATCCATGGATGATCTCGCCCAGCGGCTTCATATAGATGTATATAGAATGCATACAAAAAAGTAAATTAGGCTGAGCACCAAATCAAACAGCACAATGTTCTTGACTTAACATTTTACCTATTTCCATAGAGACAGAAAACTTCCTGATGCAAAACTGTTCTCTGCTTCAGTGTTCTTGGAGTGCTCCAGGTTTTTGGAAATCCCAAGCTTTTCACAGAGGATTCTGGAAAGAATACTTGTGTTTCTTACCCAGTCTTTTTTTCTGGCTTCTCTACCATTGTGACCCTTCTCTGTATCCAGCAGAGAGAGAGGTTTGGGATATCCGCCCTTGTATCCTTGATAGAGAATATCATGAACGTGTATATTCTGTTTCTAGCAGGCAGCCTGAAGTTTTGTGAATGCCTAGCAAGAAGGCCCAATCACAACAGTCTTCAAACTATTTTTGTTTCATTTTGCTGAACCTCAACTTCCTTAGGTAAATCCTTCCAGTTCTTGAATTGAATGGAAGTATGTTGCATAGTGGGTGTTATTGCTACTTATTTTGATATTATATCACACACAAATCTTGGATGCCACTCAGGATTTAAGTCCATGACCATCTCTCTTGTTGGTCACATGATTATTTTAATATTTGGGTTACCTCATACCATTAGGTTCTCATGGCTCATCATGAATGTCCTTTTTACCATGGATCAAGATTATTTTTCCATTTTTTTTCTAATTTCTGAAAAATCTTGTCACATTACTTAATTGCATTGGCTTTAATACATTTGCCTTTTGGTTAATTGTAGTTGTTATTGCTTACATTTTAATAAACATTTAACAGTTAAATTTAGTAAGATTACATATTTTAAATTGACAAAATACCCATCAACTTAAAAAATTATTTCTCAGATAACAAAGTTTTAGCATTTAAGTTGGGAACTAAAACCACTACAGGAAAAAAAACATATTGCAAGTAAAATAAACACTATCCTTTCATGAACTGCAATTCTATTTTATTATAGTTGGTAGGCATTTATAAACAATACAGTTAAAATTATACTTAATATCACAGCGAGTCTGTTCAAAAACACAAACACAATGTGATTGAAAATAGTTCAGATCACAGGATCTAAAAACAAATAGTCAGTACAAATGTCAACTATTTGAATTGGTCATGTCAGAAAACCTGATGGTGTACCATTCTGGAGGTGGCTATTAGATTAAGAAATCCCCAAACTTTTCCTGTATACTTTGTGTTCCTTTCCTCCCCATCTTTTAACTGTGACTATTATTGTTATTTATTGTTTTATAATTTTAATGCCTTCTGGCTTTAATGCTTATAAACTCTTGGCAAGATGAGCAGCATATAAATCAAATAAATAAATAGACACTATAAGAAATACTAGAATTCTATTTTACTGATATACAGTAACAGAATCTTAAAAACCTGGTGTTTTTACCTTCCATCCTTTTTTTTTAACTAAAAAGAGTTAATCTTGAGTTTCTTTAGTTTTCAGTTTTCCTGAGCAAAAAACATGATTTAGTAACAGCTGCCACATGGTTTCTTCAAGTCCATCTCTGTATCCCTTTAATAAGGAATTAAAACTGTCATGGCAATCTGGGTGAAGACCAAGGTGGATACCAGGCATACTTTAGCTCTGGGGCTACTTGGAGGAGGATCTCCTTAGGTGATCTGATTTATTTAGCTCACTTTTCATGAAAAGCCATCACAAAGACATACAAATCTACATTTGCTTCAGTTGAAATCTCTCTGATATGACTTCTAACTTCCAGGAAACCAAAATTAATAAGAGTTGGAGGCATATCTGCTTACTGTATTGCTTACATGTTAATTGTTGATTTAACAATTGTTTAATTAAAAAGATTAGACAGGCAGTTTAGTGGTTAAGGCATCAGGTTAGGAACTGTGAGACCAGAAGTTCTAGTCCTACTGTAAATACGTCTCTCTCAGTTCTAGGAAGGAAGCAATAGCAAGCCACTTCTGAAAACCCTTGCCAAGAATACTACAGGGACTTCTCTGGACAGTCTCCAAGAAGTGAAAACAACTGAATGGAAGTAAAATAAAAAACAATAAGTTTATTTCTTCTCCAGATGAAGAACAAAGGCTATATAGTCATTAATCCGTGCACTCTTTTCATCTACACAGCTTTGCTACTGAGAAGCAGAAGGCTCCTGAATTGCTTCAAGAAGCTGAAAGCTGAGACTTCTGCAAAACAGGATTTGCCATATTTTTCTTCCATAATATCCTTTTCTACATGACAAATGGAAGATACTCAGTCACTTATGGTCCACTGATTGGGATAATGGGAAAAGAAAGGTCGCATGTTTTATCACTTGGCTGCATCAAAACAGATTGGTATCTATTTTGTGTCTTCCCCAATAACCACTCACCATTTTTGTGAAGAGAACAGAATTGAACTTGGGTCAAGAAAGGCCTTTGATCAAATCTCAACTCAACCACAAATGACACGCAGTGGCCTGCCGTAACTTACTGCAGAGGTCCGTGCCTATTGTGCCTGAAAAGAGTACCTCCATATTCCATCAACTTCAATCTTATTCTACTGTAAAGGAAAATCAATTTTACAGCCCACAAAACAGTATAGTGTTAAGCAGGCTTAAATCTAAATTTGCTCTTACCATGTTTGTAATGCTGTTGAATTATGACCAGTACCTGAAGTATTTGGTTTTAGCACTAATGATGATTCTACAACTAATCTTCATTTTTTCCTACTACTTCATGGGTGTCAAACTCGCTGCGTCACGTTGATGTCACATGACGTATTGCAATGTTTTTTAGTCTTTGGGGAGCTGGACTGGATGTGGCCTGCGCATGATGCATCCAGCCCATGGGCCACCAGTTTGACACCCCTGCTACTTGATCCAAATAAAACCAACATGCAGTGAAAATTGTTGGCAAAACACTCTAAATCTGTGATGGCGAACCTATGGCACGGGTGCCAGAAATGGCACGCAGAGCCATCTCCACCTGCATGCGAGCCGTCATCCCAGACCAGGTCCACTGTGCAAGCGTGCCCGCTGCCAGCCTACCGGCTGATTGTTGGGTAGCTGCCGTGCATGTGCGGGGGGCGGGGCATGTGCAGGAGACATGCACGCATGCGCAGAAACTGTGTGTGTGTGGGGGGTCACACGTTCATGCACAGATACATGGTGCATGCGCAGGGGTCATGCACACATGTGCAGCCCCCCCTGTGCATTGCCTTATGGGTGCTGGCGTATGTGTGCATGCACACTTTTGGCATGCGAGGACAGGAAGATTAGCCATCATTGCCCTAAATAATACTTTTTTAGTTTGTAATAATACATTTGATTTGAAATCTTGCTTATAAAAAGTCTTGTGTTTACAGGTCTTTCCCACTTGGACTTAACCATCACACAAACATGCCATGGCAACTTCTTTTTTTTCTGCCATTTCATGTCATTCCCAACTTATGAGGGAAACAACTTTCAATTATTCTTACCTGTATCAACCTGATAGCAATAGCAACAGTAATGTTCCCCCCTTTATTACAACACCATCCATGAGCAGCCACAATAAAGTTACGCTTCTACATTCATTGCCTTGAATGACTGGCAGTGATTGAGAACAGAAAGAAAAGAGGCAGGAAAGACATCAGCAATGGGAACAGCACATTTCATGTCACTATTTTGTCCTGGCAGCTCAAGGCTTGGTGGAGAAGACTACCTCAGCAATGAGGAAAAGCTATAGGTAGATCAACTCCCTCCCCTCCACCCCCCAAAATGAGGTACTGCCTAATCCTAAACATACTTTGGGGGAATCAACCCAACACTGGGATTTCTGAATTGCCAACATGCAATTCATCTTGTCAGTTTAATTCTCCGTTAGTTCCAAGGAGGTGATCAAACGCCCTACGCCTGAGATAAAACTCTGACCAGCCTATGCGTTTCTATTTTCTCCTAATTCCCCTCTTACGAAAGCGATAAAAACAGCCCCAATGTTGCTCTTTTTGGCACAGTCTTAGAGGAGGGAGGTTTCGAGGCAGCAGAGAAGCGCCCCCCGCCCGGTTTCTCACACACCCCCTACGGCAGGCTTCACGTGCGAAGAGGAGCGGCCCGAGCGTGCGTCCTCTTTCTTTGCCGAACAATCCCAGGACCGGCGCACGGCTGAGCAAGGTGCCCGGGGCGCTTGTTACACGCGCCGCCGCCGCCGCCGCCGCCGCACGGGCAAGTGGTGGCGGTCGGGAAAGAGGGGGCGTGGCGACCTGGAGTCGGACCCCCCCTTCTGTCCCGGTCCCGGGGGAGGAGGAGGAGGAGGCTGGCGGCATCGGCATCACGTGGACCCCACTCCCATCTTCTCCCCCTCCCCCTGCCTCCGTCTCCCCCTCCCTTCCCTTTGTTGTAGCTCGAGCAGTAGCTGCGACGCCGGCAGTAGCAGCAGCGGCGGCGGCATAGACGACGACAGCAGGAGCAGCGCACAAAGGGGCGCGGGGAGGCAAGGCTATCCCTGCTGGCTCCCGGGAGCCGGAGGAAAAAGAAAAACGCCAAACAACCGCCAGACAGCGATTTGGGAAAAGAACGGGGCGGCCCGGGATGCGGAGCGCTGGCTGGCAGCAAGGCCGGTGGGTCCGCGCTCCTCCCGGCGGCGCCCATTGAGACCCAGAAGGGCCTCTGGTCCCCCTTTGCAAGCCCTCGCCATGGCGGCCACCGCCCGGCCCCGGACCTCGCCCGGCTGCAACCACGCCGTGTTCTTCATGCTGGCGGTGGCTCTTTGCACCCTCGGTCCCGTCCGGACGTCCAACCCTCTCTCCCCCGCCTCCGCGCCCGCCGCCGATTGCGCCGGCAAGGGGAAGGCGGGCAGCAACTGCTCAGGTAAGCTGCAGGACCGGCGGGTTGGGCTCTTGGGCGGGGAGTGGAGGGAAGGGTTGGACGGCCCACAAGTGCGCCTGCTGCCCACGCCGAGCATCCTTCCTTCCTTCGAGGCTTATCTTCCCCGTCTTTCGCGCCCTTAACCGCTCGGGGTTTTTTCCGACCCAAAACGCCCATCTGGGCACGCCACGCCACATGGGCTCCTTCCTTCCTCGTTCTCGTCCATTCCCCCTCCTCCTTCCTTCCCTTCCATGCTTAATAGCTCCGTCAGTAACCAGCCCCATCTTTGTCTTGCTTGTCAGTCACACTTTTGAAAACCATCACGCCACTTTCCTGCCTGCCTTCTCTCCCTCCTCGCCCCCCACTCCCCGAATTCCCCGCGCCACGTTCCGTTTCCGAAGAGCGAGAGCCGCCGGAATTCGGAGGCACTTTGCTCCGCTGTCGACATGCACGGGATTTCAAGCGCTTGGGGGACGATTGCTGCCTCTTAATATGCCGCGAAACAGGTTCCGCGCAGGCTCTGCCTCCTTCCTGCTAGTTTCACTGGATAGATCGGGTTCTGGGTCTCTCTACCACACGATCTGCAAAATAAAGAAGAGGGGCCGATTGCAGGGCAATCCCAAGGAATCTGCTAGCCCAGAGCCATCATCAGGTTGTGCAGGTGGACATGGATGGAAGCGGTCAAGAGCTGAATTTCAACCAGTCTGCCTTTGGACTCAAAGTTCAGCCCTGGGCTAGAGAATATGATTTTCGTACAGGGATTGCACCTGATTGTTTTTAGGTAAGTTATAGAATTGCATCTGAAAATGACCACCTCTTCAGGTGCAGTTTGATAACTTACCTAAGAACAAGATATTGTTCAGTAAGTCTTCCTTTCTAAATAGAAATGCGTGGGATTATCTTCGAAATGTTATTCACTACTTCATACGCCAACACTATATGTGTATATTCCAAAGTAAGCAAAATTAGCCTGGGCTTGCTTTCAGGTATTGTATACAGTCGTTTTCACTAGCAACACCTTTTAAAATTTGCTTACTTGGAAGTAAATCCCACTGAGTTTAGTGGCACTGAAACCTTATGCACAGGCCTGGGTTCAAGAAGGTTTTCTTTTTTTAGTTCAGATGTGTGTGCTTTTTATTGTGGAAGCTGAACACTGCCTGGGTGCAAAATCACACTGGCCTGTAAAATCTCACAAATTATCATCCACATCTCTTTTTTATACAAAGGTCTCAACAGAAACTCCATCTTCTTTCCCTCTTTTCTTTTCACATCCATGCATTTCAGAGCCCTGACATGAACACGGGAAAGTAAATCTGGGAATGTGAACATTGACCTTGTGTGGGCAGTGAGGGGCTCAACAATTCGTGCACCTGGAACCACTGGCCAGGTGATATGAGTTCATTTCCTATTGCTGGAAGAAAAACAGTGCAGCTCTGATTTCAAAATTGTACTTTTTTAGTTGTATCACAAGAATGGAAAATAATTTCTGTTCAAAAGGCAACAAGAGCCTTGGTGGTGCAGGCTGTTAAATGCCTAGCACTTAGCTCCAGCTGCCTGCAATTAGTGCAGGCTCCAATCCCACCAGGCTCAAGGTTGACTTAGCCTTCCATCCCCCCCTGGGTAGGTAAATTGAGGACCCAAGATTGTTGGGGGCAGTAAGCTGACTTTGTAAAAATGCTGCTTGGTAATAAGCAGGCATATACAATGGAATGAAGGCTATTGCTGAGCATATTGGGTTGTGCTCCAAAGATTGTAAGCCGCCCTGAGTCTCCGGAGAAGGGTGGCATATAAATGCGAATTAAAAAAAAAAGGAAAAACAGCAAACAGGGAGGTAGCATCTCTTTTGTTTCTCTCTCCTGGATGTATATCAGTCTTATCACCACAATTACTGCATCCATACTCACCACTTTCCCACTGTTTTCTTTTTACCCCTGTTTCTTAAAAAGATTGCCTGAGAAACTCCAAGTGTGGAGATGTTGCTTCTGTAACCTGTTTAGATAATTGACCTGCTTCTTGTCAAGTTTGCAGCATTAATAAACATAATACAAGCTCCTAGATCAATTCTAGCCTCTATTATCTAGAAAGACTTATTGTAAAATACTTTTGTGATCAGAACAAATGTAATTAAAAAAATGGCTTGTCTAAATGGTTACTTTATTCACTTTCAACACCTTGCAGAAATCGATGCAGTTTTTTTAACCTCACATTTATTTTTAAAAGGTTATCTTTCCAAATTAGTAGTACTTAAATAGATGCAGGAAATTAAACTTATAATTGGGATTGTGTTTCTAAAAATGTTTTTCTTAAGCATGTTTCTAGTTCATTGTTCCTTTTGACTAGTGCTTTGCCTTCCTCAAAGCATTCCAGCTGTCATTTTTGTATGTTTTTTTCCTCATTTGAAGAGCATGGATGATTGCTCTGAAAGGATTGCTGGTAGAAATTACCTGCAACTGCTAGTGCCAAATTCATGAGAGATTCATAAGAGATTCTTCTTTCCAATCTCATTCTCTTCTCTGAGAGATGAAGCTGCCACTTTTAAAAACAGCTTTGAGCACTTGATATAGTACTCTGTTTTGGTAGCCTGTTATTGACAGCACATTTCACTGGCTTTTTCAGGAATGAATTCCAATATAGCCTTTAAAAAAAGCAAGTTTGTGTAGGATTGCAATCTTAAGATTGCAGCCTTTTTGAGACTTGGTAAAGAATAAATTCTATAGGAAATATCAGAATTAACAAACATATACTGTATAGGTTTGGGTTGAGTTGACTATCAAAAGAACAGGCAACTAAGGCCCTAAACAGATGTAACAATGGAATGATCTATGTTTACAATGTTGAAGCATATTGAGGAAGGAAAAGTGAAAAAGAGGAAGAGGATGTGGAACTCTTTCTTTCCTGCAGATTTCCTCCAAATTTCTAAACATTCTGAATCTGGCTCCTGCCTCCCCAGGTTTAAATTACAACTAGAAGAAATTAGTGAGTAGGGAGGAGCAGTTGCAAACATTACAAGCCCTGTAGCATTAAGCATATATCTAAGGTCTAGTAAGTGAGTTATTTCCATGTAGGCAGGCATAGGCTAAAAATATTTATATTGCACTATGCCTTCTTTGTCATCTTTTTTATAGACAACTCTGACAATGGTGGTTGGTGTGGTTAGCAATTTCTAGAAGCAAAAGTCATCCCACAATGTAAATTTCACCTTTGTTTGTTCCCTTGATCCTTGCTTGTTGAGTTTCTCATGCTGTGATTATAGACATGTTGATGGTGTATTTGAGCAAAGTGTTGCTCTTGCATGCTTTACGTGGATTTCTTTTGCATTCACATAATGACTTATCATGTTTTGTGCAAAGAAAGATTAGTAGGTTAATTTGCTACTGTCAAATGCCAGTTCGTCCAACCAGCATATATAGCTTGCATGCTGCTTGGGAAAGTCAATGAGATTCATTTTAAAAAGCTGGCAGACAAAGCAGATTTTTGGACCTGATATTTCTCTATAATGCCTATAAATATAGTAGTGCTGTTTTAAACAAAGAGAAATCACATGCATTCAGCATAAAGAACAAGAAAACAAAATTGAACAGTGTAACATAAAAGACAAAACTGCAAAGGTTTTGTTTTACTTGTGTAATTGGAGAACATATTCTGCAAATTATAATACTTAGTATGGAAATATCTCCCAAGGGTCTTCTTTATATTCAGAGCTGCTTAATTTGGATACAACACAGACTTTCAAATCTAATTAATTTATCTAGTATACACTAGGATGCTGTAGCTGGTGTTCTTTTCAAATTATAGTTCCTGCCTTTTTCACTGTGAGGTTTCTCTGTCCAGTAATGATAAATTACCTTTTAGAGAACAATGTTTCCCACTTTCTTTATATTTCCTTATGCAGATATTTGATAATAAGTCATACAGATGCCCTATGACCATAACTAGAATTCCTTCTCTTTTCTTTCCAGTCATCCAAATAATCCATTATTCCTTATGTACACTCTCCCCCTTCCTTCTGACTTAATCTCTCATTGTACTGGTGATATTTGACAGAATTACAAGGCAGTGCCAGAATTATATTTGCATAATCCATTCTAACATTCTTCTTCCATCAGAATCTCTTGTCCTGGCATGAGTAATTCTAGTGGATTCCTCCCTGGATCATGTTGTTCTATTATTCAGACATCTTTGTATGGCAATTAAGATATAATGAGTAAGACACTAATTAAGATCTTAATGGGAAAAAATCCTTTCAAATGAGCATGGCAGTTTCAAACTCTTTCCCTAAGTAGTTTGGTTGAATTAGATGATAAAATATCTAATGGAACTTCAAGAGGCAAAATTCCTCATATTCCTTAACTGCCAGCCATCTTCTGCCTCACAACCAACATTGATTGCTGGAGGAAGCAAGAAGGAGATGGGTTATTTTTCTTCTGTAAATCTTATTAACCTACTTTATGATTAAATATTTTTAGATTATTGCTTATCTTCCTTGCCTAAAATTTTAGCTGTTCAGTAAATTAATTTCAAAGTTATCTCCATCCACCGCTTCAGATACTTGGCTATTGCTATATCATTTATACATATTTTTTCTTCTACTGAAAATAAAATTTATGTAGAATTCGTGGATTTTCATTAGTCTTTTTATTGAAATGCAGAATGTGGCTTTCCCCCTTTATTCATGTTAAAAAATTAGGGATAGGACAGTAAACAAAAATAGTGACAACCTCATGATGACCAATTTCACATTTTTCTTGCTCATAACAAAATGTCTTCTAAAAGCAAGATGATAACTCAGTTAAATAATTGGTCAATAGATCTGTTGTAGTTTCAAAGGCAATGGAGAGCAATGATATATTGAGATTGCATTTATATTAATTTAAATAAATGATATCCTTCTGCTGATAAAACTGCTACCAGCAGCAAGAGAGGGCAATTTCCATTGCCAGTTGCAGGCTTTGAGAAAACATAGTAGATCTGTTCTCAGACTGAACTTCTGAACTGTAGTTAGCTGCTATAGTGTTGTTCTCAAGGGGGAGGAAGCATGGAATGGGAAAAGGGGCAGTAATGACCTCCTTGATTCAGAACTGTTATTCTGCTTTTTTAAAAAAGTTTTAAAAAGAAGTGGATGGTGATGATAATGTAGCTTCATGATACTGCGTCTTTCAGCTGTGCTGGAAGTGAAATGAGGGCATTAGCACACCTAGCAAGACCTACCATCAATGCTGCATGCAGAAGGAGGAAAGTGAATTGTGATACCCCAGTGAATCTTCTGTGTCAGATTGGTTCAGGCATAACACCAAGTGATTTATTTGTTTTTGATTTAATCTGGTGGGTGACTTCATCCTTTTAGGCTTATCTGGATGAGCTACAGTGCAATACTGTACATGTATTCAGTACTGTTATTTTGACTGGGTATTGCCCTCTAGAAGTGATTATGAAGTTTGCACTCAGTCGGTTTTTTTCCAGTGTTCAGGGGGAAAATGATCCAGTGTGCTCTATCAATTCTTAATCCTTCCTATGTCTTATACAAATAAAAGTAATCATGATCTCCTTAAAATGCATGCACTTTTTTGCTAATTGCTAAATTTTGTTTCGATTGTCAGGTTTACTTGGGAAATTAAAAATATTATTAATTAGTATATTATAGAAACCATATTGTTGTTGGTGGTGATAGTTGCATGTTTGAACGAAAACATAAGAAAGGCTTGCTGAACTAAATTAAAATCAGTAAGAGCAGTGCTTTTGGGAAGGATGGGACAGCAAAATCCCCCTCCTGCTTATGTAACCCCAAAAACTAATACTGAGAAATATACTGCCAGTATATATAACCATCATAACTAGCAATTGTTGATACTCTGCCTTCTATTTACTTAATCCTTTTTAAAGTTGTCCAAGCAGGTAGCTGCTACTAGATTTTGCCATACCAAATGTCATAACTTGACAATATTTGATATATGGAAGTATTTCCTTTTATCTCCATGTTTGGAAACAGATTATGTTACTATTAAAACCAAAATGGCCTTCTGCTGTTAGCCTGGTAACCACATAAATTGGCATACTTTTCAACATGCAAAGTCTGTGCCCACTAAATATGATCTTTCTAATATTTTCTGGAAAGCCTTTTACTGCCTTTTTCCCTCTTGGGTCTTCTGCTAGTTTTCCATTCAAAGGGCTGATAATCTCCCCTTCTGTTTATCTTTAATCTCAGTGCAACATCAGATGCTTTTAAACTATTTATTAATTTCTACTGTTTACTCCATATGGACTGTTCATTATGGGAATAGTTCTCTGCCTAATTTGATGAACAATTTTAAACAGCTTGCCTACATGTAGAACAATGAAGTGCATTTTCTATCTGAAAAACATTTGTCTTAGAGTTGATAAATATTCCAGTATGAAATAATCATAAAATCTATTTCAGCTCTTCAAATACTACTTTTTCCTCAAAGTCTATTTAAGAGAAACCCAAAAAACGCCATTCTATAACAATGTATTAATAATGACATATGGGAAATAGAACTAATGAAGTAGGTCACAGAATAATTAAGTGTTACTGAAGATGAGAAATAAGGGAATCATGAACTTTTCTAACAGATGACACCAATAATTGAAAGTTATCATCAATTATTTCAATGGACAAGTAGCCACAAGTAACCACTTTGGAACATGCTTCTTGGCTGCCTCCAGCCTTTTCATGGTTTTAGTATTTATAGAAGTTCAGATGAAATTGTAAACTCTTTTGAGGTTTATATTTTCACTTTGGATTTAAAGAGATGAATGAGATATTCAGGTCCAGGCAGATGTTGTAGAAACATGGAGTCTTGTCATGTAGGTACAAGAGAAGGAGAACTTTTGGAGAGGGACCATTTATAGAGGGATAAAGAGGATGCTTCCTTGTTCCCTGATGATTGCTTTTTTCATCCATGCCTCTATCCAGTACTTTGCCTGGAGATACAGCAAATACTTGCTTGAGGAATCCAAGTAAGGAGCGATAACTAAAGGGGAACGTGTAAAGTAGGAAAAAAGGAGTTTTTGACTACTTCTGTTGTCAATTGTCCCATTCATTGACATTTTCTTATTGCTTAACAGCCTGTGGAATTTCCAGGCCCTTGAAAAGAGAACCATGAACTAACTGCGGTTTATTCTAAAAAGAAATTTTAAAAAACCCACGGAAAAATCTCTAAATTAGAATGCTGATTTCAAATAATATCAAAGACATTTCAAATAAAATATATTTCACTGACACTGATAATTCTGACTATAGTCAGCACTACGTCTTGTCTTTCTTTAGATAAGATACTTGTTTTTTCTGAAACTCCTCAGTTATGGTCAATAGAGATATTCAATATGTATTGAAAGTGTGTTGCATTGTGCAGTCTAAAGTGGTAGACATAGCATTGATGTCACTCTGAGAATGTATAGAACTTCTGCCTGATTCTGGAGAGTGAAAACATTTGCAACTAACTGCAAGTTGGATTGAATGGAAATCCCATAAGGGATTGTTCAGTAGTTACAGTTAGAAACATTATTATATGTTTGACATTTTTCAGTTAAGACTTTACAATTATACTTACTGAAATATCTAAATTCATATCCCAAACATCCATATTCATATCCGAACCCAAATTTGTAATAGTAAACTAGGGTTCACTAGAATTTGTTAAGTGGAGATTGGAAGAGTCTTGCTGTTCTGTTTATAAGTATGGCTTTGAAAGACCATGTGCTCACTCAATTGAGTCCAAATGACTTTAGACAGTTCTTGCCTACAATATAATACATAAAGTGAACATTCTTATGTAGCAAAGCCTTATTAAATACTGTATAGATTTATGGTATACTTTAATAAATAAACAGTAGGCTCCCTATGCAAATAGTTTCTTGAAAACTTGACAATATTTTAAATATTGGTTGCATACAAGGAGAATAATTACATATTTTAACTACATCTAGCGGGAATACAATTTCATAGCCTATATTTGGGAACCCAGTCAGTTGCTCTAGCCCATCATTATCTTCTGCTATTTCTAAGCAGATATCAAATACTCCTTGGATTATTTAAAACTGTAGGAGAAGCTGTTCAGCAATTCATTTTCAACAAATAATGAAACAAGACTCTGTAGTCTAGAGTTAAAA
This sequence comes from Naja naja, assembly GCA_009733165.1. Classification (NCBI taxonomy): domain Eukaryota; kingdom Metazoa; phylum Chordata; class Lepidosauria; order Squamata; family Elapidae; genus Naja; species Naja naja. The sequence goes on along the minus strand of CM019150.1, from coordinate 129,830,122 downwards.
AAAGACTGCTTTACACATAAGTATATTAAAAAGGGAGGTGCAAATAAATGCTCAATGGCACTAATGCATTGTGTAAGCTAAATTCTACTTAAGATTGCTATGAAAATGAACAGAGCCATATTTGAAAGTAATAATATCATGTGACTAGTCAGTTTTCAGGAAAGTTAGAAGGACAAGACATCAGGTAGCTGACTCAATGGATAATGGAAAATAGCAAGGGAATACAAAAAAATAGGTTTGCTTTTGTTTTGTTGATTACAGCAACAATTTTGATGGGTAGATTTTACCAAAACTCGGAACATATTAAGGACTAATGGGTGTACTAGAACATCTGATTACTCTTCAAAGGGATTTCTCATTCTCCACCTCGTGTGAACTATATGATGTGTCCCTGTAACTTTTCTGACGGTTAGAAAGCTAGAGAACAGTCTTTCCTAAGAGTACAAACCTTTCTAGCCTTTAGAACAGGGGCATTAGCTGGAAAGAGGGCTAGAAAGTTAGAGAACGCCAATCTTCTGAGCCTTCAGAACAATGGCGTTTACTAGCTTTCCAGCACTCTTCTGTGCGCAGAAGAAAATGCCTCTGCTGGGCTGAAGTAATGGAATTTTGGGGATCCAAGCCCAGTTTCTGCAGCTCATTGGAGGGGCTGAGCTCCATTCAGCAGGCAGCCCCCAGAGGGGATGTCCTCTCAGCAAGTGGCAGCAGTTTGCAACCTTCCTTGCTGGTCTTCCCATTTAGTTTCTGGGGAAGCTGGCAGAGAAGATTGCAAATGCCAACTGCATGATCACAAGATACTTGGCAACCGCTCATAAGAGCAAACAGGTTGTCAAGTATCCCAATGTTCTGACCAAGGCTTCCTGAGACATCAATAAACACACATAAAATCCAAGACCCTTTTATTTTAGTTCAATGGCTGTGAATTTCGTCATTCACACCTATAATTAGTCCCAGGGATGTCTGCCAAAGTTCTTCAAGAGACATCTGATAAGAACGCACCTTATCTTACTTGAAGTGCTGCCAACGACTAAAGTCCCAATTAGTCTTTCCAAAACCAGAGAACAAATTAACCATAGAGCTTTCAGAATCCAAACCGATCAGAGCGAACAACATTGCTTCCTGCAAAGGTTTTCTTACCTTTGCACTTCCTTTACACCTTTATGGGAGGGGCAATCATCTCCAAGCCTTACTCCCGAGTTGCCCCGTTCATCTTAGCTGCTCTTGCCTTCTGGCAGCTCTGCGCACACATGCACTGGGAACAGGCTCCCCTTGTTCCTCTGCCTTACTGCTGCCAGATTCTGGAGGCTCCAGAGTCAGCACATAACTCCCAGATGGTCCTGGCTCCATCTCTGTATTGGATGCAGGACTCTCGTTTGAGTCCTCCCCAGACAGCCGGACTGGTCCCTGTCCTTCCCTACTGTCTGATTCTGCTGCTGTCTGCACAGGCTGCCGGCGAACCACAACACCCAAATGCGGAGTGATCAGATGGGTGGTGGTGCGATGTTCTAGGATGGTGATGTGTATCTTTCTTGCATTCATTTAACTTATAAAACCAATATATTTTAAGACTGGGAAGATTGGAAGGGATGACAACTGAAGTAAACACTAATTATATGAGATACTCAGGCAACACTTATTTGTTATCTGAAAGTAAAGAAGACTTAGAAGTCATGATGATGAAGAAAATAAAACGATAAAATGAAAATATGGGTTACAGTAATGATAAATACTAAGGGTGCAATGACAACTTCAACTGCACACTTTTTGAAGTTACAGTTAATTGTGAAAGGGTGAAGGTGTTACATCAAGCTTTTTTTGAGCACAAGATTAGATAAGATGGATTGTGTTGGAGAAATGAAGAGGGAGGAAGCAATGACAAACAATACCATGAAGGATTGCTATCTTTCAATGAAAACAGTTAAAATAGTGATTATCTACAGCTATGACTTGACAGGGTAAGAAATGTAGATGCTTTTCGTTTCTGTTTTTGAAGGTGTTTACTAAGAGTACCATGAATTGAAAGAAGAATCAATGAATCACTCCTAGACTGAAAAATATCTGACTGTGGCTTTGAGATGCTGATCACTAAGAGAAACTTAATTTAGACAAATTATATTAATAAGCAGAGGGCTAGAGAAAATAACTAAGCTTGGCAAGGTAAAGGAAGTAGAAGAAAAAGACAATAGATAATCTGGGTGGATGGTATGAAAGAGATTACAGTGATGTGGAAGAACTACGAGTTATTATTAAAGAAGTTCAGGATGGCAAGCACATCTTATAATGTCGCAAAGAATTAAATCTGACTTAATGATATTTAACTAACAGAGAGCTGGTAGATAGAGGAGTTGATTCTAAAAGAAATTTAAATAAATGTTAACACTTGTTAAAATCAGCAGGATTTAAATTCTTAGTTTTGGCTTGATAATCCTATTCTTTTCAATTTAGTGAATATCCTGTTCTTCTATTTCATGTTAATTTTCTTTGTTTAACCACCTGAAAATAGGTTATTCAACTTTTATTTCAGTTTAGATTAATGTAAATCATGCAGCTGAAAGGAGAGAATTAGATTAAGAGGTAGGAAGAAAGGGAGATATATGAGAGAATTTTCCAAGGCTGAGGAGAAGTTTGAATTTTGTTATTTCCATATTATTATTATTATTATTATTATTAATTCAACTTATATGCCGCCCCCTCTCCCAAAGGACTCGGGGCGGCTCACAGCTAAAATACAATACCAACAATAAATTAACCTAAAAATGTATTAAACAAATTGAAGCCGAATTAACATTAAAAACCCCAGAATTAAAATAAACAAACCCCAAAGAGTCAGCACAGCCCAGATTGTAAAAATAGCCAGGTTTTAACTCGTAGCGGAAGGTGCGGAGATCAGGAGCCAGCCGGAGCTCCAGCGGAAGAAGATTCCATAAAGTGGGGGCTGCCACCGAGTAGGCCCTCCCCCGGGTCCCCGCCAAGCGACATTGAGTCACAGACGGCACCCTGAGGAGACCCAGTCTGTGCGCCCGTACAGGGCGGTTGGTATTTGATGCGATATGTTCTAACCATGTTCACCAATCTCAATAGTACTTCAATAATTATCCTTACATAATTCGTTTTCGATTCAAACAATATTTATTTTGTAAATAGTAATCTACATTATTAATATTATTAGTTTGACTAGTATCAGTTGTCTTTTTATAATCAATCCAGACCATATGTAAATTGTTTTTTCACCTTTTGCAATTCTCCAAAACCATTTTATCTATCTTTTGTACCTCCACTATTCTGATTATCTCTTTTCTGTTTACTGGAAAGATGTTACTTTCTTCTAAATAATTTTGGATATTGTTCACTATTACGTCAGTGAGTAATTTAAACATTTTAGGCAAGAAGGTTATCAGTCTGTAGTTTCCTGGTATTCTCTCTTTCTCTTTCAGTCCTTGAGTATTGAAGATTTGTCTTTAAATGAATCCAAACTCCAGCTCCTCTTTAGGACAGTGATGGAGTATAGCATCAGTATAGCATCATCAGATTCAGTATAGCATCAAACAACAAATATTCTAATCAGGCAAAAATGGCTAAAAGCCAGGCAATGTTATAGTTGGGTTTAAGTTTGCTCCCTTTCCTTTTATCACCATTATCATGAGACACACCCCACCACACCCAGGCCTATACGAAGTTCTAATTCTGGCCACGCCTAACCCATTATCCTTAAATGCTATTAACCCTATAACATGTCTACATCCCTACCTTATTCCAACCCTCACTAACTGATCCCCACCTGGTGCCATCTTTATCATGTTTTAACCTAAGTCCTAATTACCACCAATATGTGCCCCAACCCACTTTAACAATATGCACCACATCAATAAAGAGCCAGTTCCAGTAGCCCTGCAGTTGTTGCAGAATCCATCCTGTAGCCCTGCAGTTGTTGCAGAATCCATCCTCAGCTCTGCTGAGTCATTCCAAAGCCATCGGACAGCACACAGCAGAAATACAGATCCGGCAGCAGCAGAGATAAGGTGACATGGCCAGCTGACTTGCTGCAAGGCATATCTGGAGCTGACGGGCTCTGGGTGAACTTGGAGCCCGACAGGTGGCCCCCTCTACCAGAGATCTGTCTGTAAAGCAATAAAAAGGGAATAATTATCACCATAGTGGTTCACATCCCCCCCTTGGGTTTCCCAGGGTACTGTTTATGGAACCTCAGTTGAAGACGTGGTGCATTAACATCAATGTGGCCAACCTATTATGCCTCACCTAAAGGATATCCCTTCCATTTTACTAAATATTGTAGACCTCCTCTATACATCTGTGAATCAAGAATAGACTCTATCTCATAATGATCTGCCTTCACTGGACCAGGTAACCGATCATTGGGATTACGTCTTCCGGGTTTAATGAGACTAATATGGAATACTGGGTAGACCTTTTTGAACCGTGTTGGTAAGTTCAACTGTACCGCACCAGGATTAATCACCCGACTTATTGTAAAAGGTCCTATATATTTGGGGCCCAACTTTTTACACGGGACACCCAACTTCAGATATTTGGTGGACAAATATACTAAATCTCCCATTTGAAATGGTGGGTGATCATTCCGTTTCTTATCGGCATGTGTCTTATAAGCTTTAAATGCCTTATGTATAGCTTCATGTACGTTTCTCCAAGTTTCTTCGTAGACCAGATGGTAGCAGTGGTAGGGTTGTCCATGTAATTCAGGTACAGCTACAAAATCCATTCCATATACAACCTTAAAAGGGGTGTGTCCTGTGCTGCTATGTACTCATTATACGCTACTTCAGCAAAAGGTATTAATGTAGCCCAGTCTGTCTGCTGGTACAACACATAACAACGTAAGTAGTGTTCTATCGCCACATTGGCTCTTTCTGCAGCCCCATTAGTACTAGGATGGTATGCTGTATTCAGTCCTTGCGATGACCCTATAATCTGTAAGAATTCTCTCCAAAATATAATCCGTCATGGAACACCATGTAACCAATAAACATGTTTTTATGAATAGACCGGCTAATTTACGTGCTGACGAAAGACCAGTACAGGGTATAAAATGTGCCTGCTTGGAGAAAAGGTCTATTACGGTCCAAATAACAGTATAACCCCGGCTATTAGGTAAGTCTACAATAAAATCCATACCGATATCCTGCCATGGACGATGAGGATCCGATACTGGTTGTAGTAATCCTAATGGTTTTCCTGGTCTGGTTTTTGTTGTCGCACAAACATGACATCCTTTAATATAGTCCTCTATATGTGTCCTCATAGAGGGCCACCAAAATTAACATTTCACTAGATGTAATGTTTTTAAAAACCCATAGTGACCAGCTGGTTTAGTGTCAAGACCCTGGGTTGTTATATTTTTGGTATATACAATTTTGTGCCCTGCCATGCCATGCCATCTCGAATTTCACACAGTGTAGGATTCTCTTTCAACCATTGATCATGCCGTATTGCTTCACACAAATCCATTGCCAGTTGGGACTGTAAGGAGATATGGAACCTTGTGCCAGAATGAGAGGTTGTATCACCTCACTTCTCCTACTATTATATTGCGGCAAGTGGGAAAGTGCATTTGCCATAAAGTTTTTCCCCGCAGGGACATATTGCAATATAAAATTAAAATGACGGAAATATAATGCCCAACGTACCTGTTTAGGGGACAATTTCCGTGGTGACTGTAGTGCCTCAAGATTTCTGTGGTCAGTCCACATTTCAAAAGGGACTTGGGCTCCCTCTAACACATTCCCCCAGGCTGCCAAAGCCCAACGGACCACAAATGCCCAATTTCGTTCAGTAGAACTGAATGTTTTAGATGTATAGGTACACGGCTGCAGTACCCCCTTTTCATTGTGTTGCAATAGCACCACTCCTACTGCTCTGTCACTAGTGTCAGCTTGAACCACGAAAGGCAGATCAGGATCGGGGTGTTTCAATACCGGTGAATACCCGACACTCTTATGCTGGATCTTTTTGAATCAGGTAAGTTTTGCCAGATATTAACCAGTTGTTGATGTTTCCTTAATGAAATACTTCATTAATATGTTGAGCTGAAATTGAATATAAGCTACTCAGGTATTTGAGCCAAAAGCCATGCAACTGATCATTTCCAGGAGAGAGTTTTTAATTCTTTTCACTCCATTTTAACCATTTTGCTGTTACTGTTCTTCCATTTGATTTTTACTAAATTTACTTTCAAATTCTTTTATCATTCAGCATTTTTATTATAGTCTCTTTGAGTTTCCCATAGAGCTTTCCAAAACTGGATTGTTTCCTTTTTGTTTGGTTTCCTATTTTCAGAAATTCTAGGGCTGTATATATAGACTTACCTATGGTCTGATTAAAATGGTTGATTTTGCTTAAATTGGATTATTTGTGCTCATAGCATTCAATTTTCCTACTATTGCTGAGATTGTTGCTTTATGATTTCTGAAGCTTTCCCCATTTTTCTGGTAAGTGATTTTTTAAATTATGGTTGTCTTGTTTCTTCATTCTTTCTGCTCTTTCATGTTCCTTAAATTGCATCTGATCTTAATGTCTTTGTCTTAACCTCCAGTCTGATCTGTCACTTCGGGATTGAATATGATTTTGTTTTGGTTTATTAATTTCAATACTTTGTACCACCTTGCTTTTGTAACCACCCTTGTTGCATTTTATTTTAATTTAAAATAAGTATACAAACAAATAAATGAATAATATCCCTTTATTATTTTTTTTACAAATAACTCAAGGCAATGAACCAACATACCTTCCTCCTGCTATTTTGCCCACAACAACAACCTTGTGAGGTGTGTTGGGCTGAGAGACAGAGTGACTGGCCCAAGATCACCCGGCTGGCATTCGTGGCTACGGTGGGACTTAAACTCACAGTCTCCACTTAAAGTGTAATGCTTTAACCACTAGAGTCTAGACCAAACTGACTTTTATTGTAAGCAGATTGTTTGGTCTTTTTGATAAATGCTGTTTTAATCCTTGCAAGGACTTTATATTCATCCTTCATTATAGATGCCAGATCTTTTGGGGGAACTATTTTCAATGCTGGCAATTTTTGTCTTTCTATGAATCATTCTGCATATGTCATATTTTTTCCTTTTCATTCCCGTTTTTGTAGAGAGGGACCATTCATATGTTGTTTCAGGACTGGCCTGTACTGGCTATGTTGTTATTACTACTTCTAAGTTATCATTTCTGAAGTTCATATTAGATTTTTGTTTATTTGATATTATAATAACAATTGTGTTATCTGAATTTCTTCTAGTATTTTACTATTGTTTTGGGATCTTCCATTTTCTGAATCTTTTCCAGTTCTGCATTCCTGAATATTTTATTTCTGGTAATGAATCTCCTTTGGTTTCCTAATCATTGTTCAGTGATATTTGAGTCTGGATAATTTTTTTTCTAATGTTCAATCATTCACTTTAAGTATTCCCATTTTGTTGGTTCCAATTTATAATAAGAGGCCATAATGGCATGATTTTCAAACACATTATGCTTTTGTTATGTCTGTGCTTGTTGTTCCTCCATTAATCTTACAATCCCAGCCATAGCTCTTGAGTCCCATTGCCTACTTGTCAACAATTGCCCAGGAACTGTAACATCTGACATGATTTTAGTTGACCCCTGTGATGACCGAACCGATCTGGTATAGAATTCTTTTTCTGTTTGCTCACTGTATTAAATGAGTTGATGTATTCATTTAGTCTGGCTCTTCCACTAAGACCTGTCTAACATGAATAATCATTCTAGTAGAATACATTATTGCTAAGAATTATCAACCTCATCAGAGCATCACAAGCATAAGCCTCTCCGGAAACATGGGGGTATGCATGAAATGGAATAAATGTTATTATGTGTTTGTAATATACAGTTAGATTCACTGTCTAAAACTGGTGGAAATTTAATATTTCAAGTCCTAAGAATCTAAAAATTATTAATGTAGCATCCACGAATATAGGCATGTCCAAGCAAGGTGATTTTTGGGGGGTAAAATTAGGGTGTTTAGGTGTATATCATTATTAATAGCTTACTTTTAGCCATGTAAATTAATGGCATCATTTGTATAATGGAAGAAATCAATATTCATGGGAATTCAGATTGCATACATTGGGTAGTATGCAGCTTACTCGTATTTAGAATAGAGCGATGATTATGTTTCTTTGATTCTGATGGGTCTCTACTACTATTTTTTTCCTATCCCACTTCACTTCTTTACTTTCTGAAACTTCAGTAGTGTATTTTAGTAGGGTAATACATATGGAAATATATTGTTACAGATTCCAGCTAAATAGCCACCTTACATTTTTCTTTCAACAGAGAGAAATATTATCATAGTTTAATTTTTTTTGTGGCATAGCTTAATTGCAGGTTATTTTCAAATCAGATATATAAAGTGTTGTTTGCAAATAGGGTTAGGGTTAACAGGCCAGGATTTTCAAAATGTTGAGCTTCTGTCAAAAAACTGACAAAAAACATTCAACGTAGGAAGAGAATGCTTTATTCAAAAGAGCATAAATTGTACAGTCTTACAAACTGAAATGTAAGAGAAAAATCATAGTTTTGAATAGAATATAAGTGTACAGAATAAGAGCTTTTGATATTTTGTGATTGTGAAGTCCTATTGAAGATATTTTCTCAAGCAACAGAATATTTTGGAAAAATGAAATATTTTCTTGGGAGAGTTTGCATATGACTGTCAACTCGCGAAGCATTCCTGACCTCCTTTCAAGTTGCCATAGGCAAGAGGGATGGAGAATTGAACCTTGCAGCTGCATCTAGGAACTTGCATTTCAGTCAAAACAAAGCACATTCCAGCTGGTAACGTCAAGGTCATCACGGAGATCCACAGTGGCCAGAGGGAGTGACTTCTACAACCCGCGAAATTGCTTTGTTGGGGAATGTGACTGTTGACACATCTTGGGGGGAAGGGGAAACAGGGTCAGAGCCAAAGAGCGAATAAAGTGAGGTCAGGGTTGGCTTCATTTGGTCTGTGCCGACATGAAGCTCCTAATAAATAACTGGATTTCTTTTGAAGCTTGGCCTGAGGCTCATGATTTGATTAAGGCATCAGTCAGAATCCTGACAGTGGCCATTCTAGCATTCTACAACATGTTAATGCCATTTATCAACATAGTCTTTGGAATTAATAGGTAGGCATCAGCATAATATAAACTCAAATTCATAACAGGTTCAAATATAACATAATCCATGCCAAAATTGAAAACACTAGCAAAAAATAAGTATAAACTAAGTAGATTTTGAATTAGCATTTTAGGGAGAAATACTAAAGTATATACAAGTTTATAGAAATGGATAGACAAGGCATCAACCCTGACCTTTTCCAACCTCCTGGGATACACCTTCCATCATTGGATGCCCCAGCCTATAGTCCTTGAAGAGTAGAATGGCATTGGCAAATGAACTGTTAAAGGAACCCCTGAGAATCGGTCTTGCTGGGTTCTTTGCTTTTGTTTGATAGAGGCTCTTCTTTGTTTCTGAGTTGATTTGGGGCTTTTATGTATTTTTAGGCATACCAGAGAAGTCCCATGAGAGAAGCTACAAAGTATAGATGGTCTGTGGGACTAATTATTCTCTGAGGGCTTTTATTGTCAGAGAATAAATCAATCCCACAATCCCCTTCCACAACTTGGAGAGGCCATGCTCGGCTGTTGTGGGAGTTTCAGTGGCAATGCAGATGGAGACAATGGGAGGTTGGGAAAAGTTGGACTATTTCTTTAAAATGCTTTTGGCTGTGCACCATGTAGGCATAAGAAAAATACAAATTGAAATAAGCCTTGACATATAGAGGGTTTTAATTGGTCAACATAAACAAGTGTAATAAAAGCCCTCTTAAAAGCACATAGAATCCATCAGTATGTAGAGAGAAACTGTCCACAGAATTCAATAGGTTACAGATCAAATACCTATCTGGATCAGTTAGTACTTCATTGAAGGCAGAAGTATTTTAGAGCAGAACTAGTATCACGTCTCTTGTTAGAGAATTCCTAAGCCAGAGTCAGCCACTGAGAAAGTCCTCTCTCACATTCCCACAATACCTCTAATGATGCTGGAACTGAGAAGAATTCAACGGGAAATTTTATTTTTTCAGCTTAGTTCCAAACAGTGCATAATTTATATAGACCTACGTGATGTATAGAATCTAGCACATCAATCATGTACATTGGTGAAATAATGACTAGTATTTTGCATCATGCAAAAAAAAAAGATGATGATAAGCCGGTGTTATAATAAAGAAGTAACATGTTTCCTATAACCCCATTTAGTGATCTGGCTACAGCTTTGGCACTAGCTAAAATTTCTCAATTCTTCGTAATGGAATCCTGGACTGACTACATTGCAGTAGCGTGAAGAGAATGCAATTAAGTCATTTACCATTATGACCAGATTTGACATTAACAGGAGCAGGTATAGTTGTGCTTTCCTGGCCACTATTGAAAAAAAGGACATAAATGTTCAAGGCTGAATCCAGGAGGACACCCAAATAACAAACTTGAGCTTCACTCAAGGAAAGGACCTTTTTCTTGATCTGTCTTCAGATGACCAGAAGAACTTTGTCTTGGTGTCCAGATTAAGCTTCAAATTGTGTCCTCATTCAGCCTCTGCTGGCATCAGATATTAATTTTGGGTGGGTTAAGGGGATGGAGATAAAAAATTGGTTGAAGACCTCATAATGCAGAGTTATGGGCAGCCTCTCCTAAACTTTCAAATATATGTTAATTGCAAGGGGGGCAAATTGTGTGGTTCAGTAATACGGGAATCAACAGAATTGAAATGGCAGGTACAACCAGGGTAATCAAAGCGACCCTGGTTTTCACTTGCATACAGTAAATGCGACACATGATAAAGAGAGGCAATACTTTGATCACTGTCACAAATATTGTTGACTCCTTGTGGATGCTACAGCACTAAACAGGATTTTCTAACCACAATTTTCTGAAATCTTTCATCTAGAGCCATAATAAATCATTGCCTTCAAATCAGTGGTATTCTACCGGTTTGACCTGGTTTGGCTGAACCAGTAGCTCTGATGATCAGCTGCTGGGCCCTCCCACCTGTCCCAGCTCTATACTGACTTTTATTTCATGCTTTTCAACCTCAGCTGCTTCATGTGGCACAGCTGATTTCTACACATCAGCTGTTTTACACACAGGGCTTGCAGCAGAAGGTGAGTTGCAAACGCACATGCATGAAGCAAAGCGCGCACTCACACCAAACCAGTAGGAAAAAGTTTTGAAACCCACCACTACTTCAAATCCCATTCTAGCCAGGTTATTTCAGTGTATAATATGGTAATAAAAAGTTAACAATGTTACCACTGAATTAATAGGAACACATTTCCTTTAATCTGATCTTAGCATAGATTATTCAATCAAGGTAGCCAAAGCAGGCTCTGGGTCTTAATGAGAGCTAAAATAGGTGGAAATAAATATAGATAATCCCTTCAACTCAGATGAAGCTGCACTCCAGTATATTGTCCAGGTACAGAATATTGGAGAAGTGTTATAGTAAAGAAACCACATGTTCCCAGTTATTGATATGATTATAGAACAGGCAATCCTTGATTTACAACAGTTCATTTAGTGACCATTTGAAGTCATAATGGCACCGAAAATAGTGACATGACCATTTTCCACACTTAAAATGGATGCAAAAATCCGCACGGGCACATGATCAAAATTTAGATGCTGACTCGTATTTATGACATTTGCAATGTCCTGGGGACACGTGATCATCTTTTGTGACCCTCTGACAAGCAAAATCAATGGGGAAGCCAGACTTACTTATTAATGACCTATCATTAACTTAACAAGTGCAGTGATTTACTTAACAACTATGGCAAGAAGGGTTGTAAACTTAACAAATGTTTTGTTCAGCAACAGAAACGTTGGGCTAAATTTTCATCATAAGTTGAAGACTACCTGTATTTGTCCCTAGCTAAAATTTCTGAATATTGGGGATGAGCTGGAAAATATTCAGAGTAATGCAGTTCAGAGATTAAAAACAAAAACAAAATTTACCTCAAGCATCTTTTAGGTCCAAAAGGATTACATCTTACTATTAGCAGGAATTTAGTACTCCTACCAACTGTGTCACTTTTCTCAGCCTGGCTGCTTTTGTAGGGTTGAGCAGTCACTTCTCACCAGTCTCCATAATCTTTGGAGAGTCCCAGTTGTCCATAACAAAGCAAATCCAAGCTGATTTTGTAAAAGCATAAACAAGAGGCTTTACAGATGCAGCACAAACAAAAAGTCTTTCATGTGCAAAAGGAAGAGTTCATTGTGTCTCATTAAGTGCTAGAGATCTTGTTGTACGGTAACATTATATATACCTCTTTGTTCTAGATTCCTGTCAGTATTTCTGGGAAGACAGGAAGTCAACATTTACTGAAGGAAAGTGGGTAAAAAGAGAAGCCCGGATGACTAATTGAAGACAACTAATAATCAGTTCATGCATACAATTTGTGTTTTGTGGCTTATAGATGCTTTGAAAAAACAATCTGAGACATGAAGTGGCAGCAACTTGCATCCACCATCATTCCCATATGCAGAATAACATATGGTGGCTATGGCCATCATGGGACAACATGGATTAATTCCAACTTTGACAACTAAACCAAGCCTATGAAAATATAAAAGAGGGTCTATTAATTGCTCGTTTAGGTGATGAAATCTACATGCCCTGGTAGATCTTGAAAAAGTAAGCAGGACTGGATCGACTTAGTATTTCAGTGGGAAAGCACCAGAAATACTGGGACCGTAACCTAGACTTGGAATTTCAAAAGTCAAACAGGAGGAATGTATAACATTGTTAGATTTTTGGGAGTTGGCCCAGCTACAAATCTGTAAAATCTGATGACTGGTAGAGTCAAAATTATTGGATTGGGGGACACACACTACAGTTGATCAGTATTCTGTTTATTCTAACTTATGGCTCTTGGGCCATATGCAGCTCTGCTACTTGCCAGACAGCAGATTGGCTGGCCAAGTATTCCTTTGCTGCCCACAAGGATTTTTCATTCACCAATGTGTCCCCTTACCTTCAATTGTGCAGACCTGAGCTAGAACAACTAGAGCTGTTAGGTGAAAGTTATTTGAATAACTGAGCTTTATGCAGGAAAAATAAAAGCAGCATTTTTATTGATGAATAGTCAGTTTGACATAATAAAGTGTTATGAGAAATTGGTTGGGTGGAAAATTAATTATCCTTTGCTTTCACCAAATGCAGTAAAATTCACTCATCATGCTAGTGGTTTTATGTGTAGAGCTCATAAATGAGAATACAAGATACACACACACGTATGTATGTGTGTGTGTATATGTGTGTGTGTGTGTGTGTATACACACCCACCCCTGGGTTTCACCCACCCCTGACATAGAGGCCTGTTTGATTAGCTCATCTGAGGTGACTAATCACCTCATGAGAAAGATGAACTCTGTTGGGCAGCTTAAGGTTTCCTTAAGGATCTAATGGGCAGCTTGGCTGAGGAATTGGTTCAGCCTTGGGAGACCATGGCCTTGAACTAGATTGCTCCTAAGTGGCCTCTTTGTGTGCCAGCCTTTGCTTTCTGAGGAGTTCTTGGACATGAAGTATGAAAAGGACATCTAGAACACCATTGGAGGAAGAAATTGCCTACCGAGTAAATTGAAAAAAAATTCAGGTAGTGGTTTTTCAGTCCTTTCTAGTCTTTTATCAGGCTTGACCTCTTAAAGGCTAGCAAGGAGGGCCATTTTGATTTAGATGTCCCACAGACTGAAGAACTCTCTGATGGCATGCATATCCTTCTACCTGCTCAGCCTTCTTCCGTGACCATTTGTCCTGCATTTCTTGAACTTCTGTTCATACTTTGGACCAGGGGTCGCCAAACTTTTGGACCTCAGGGACTACCAAACTCATAATTTTAAATCCCGCAGACCAAATGAATTTTGACTGATGGTGGCTTGCTGACGTTGGTGGGAAACGTTGGTCGGGTCTATATTCCAGAGCTGCAGTAGTCAGAGGACTGGCCCTTTGGTCATCCCGGGACAGCTGCTCCTCAACCTGGATGCACTGGCCTGCCATGGACAGGAGGAGCTGCTCCGGGATGACCAAAGGGCCCCGTCTTGTGACTACTGTAGCTCTGGAATATGGGACCAACTTTCCCACCAATATCAGCAAGCCATCCTGAGGCAGATTTCCCTCCCCTGCCATTGGTCTTACCTTCCAGTTCCAGCTTGCATGGCTCTACTCAAGGTAAGGTTTGCACTTGGCCGAAGGGTGGGGGCCAGCGGGTGGGCCGGCCATGTGGGTGGCACAGCCTTGTGCTCTTGTGCAGTCTGGATTAATTGCTTTGGGGGAGAGTGCTTTGGGGGGACATTTCTCTGAGGACCACCAAAATTTTCTTGCGGACCACCAGTGGCCCCCGACCCACCGGTTGGCGACCACTGCTTTGGACTGCAGTTGCTTAAACTTGTCTTTCTTTGAGACAGATGTTGGATCATTCTGCCAGTCTTTGTAGGTCTAATTCTTGGCTTGGAGGGCTGCTGAAATGGCTTTGTAGTTTTCATCAAGCCAATCTTGATGTGGCTGGGTTTTCAGTTCAAGTACAGTTGTTGCACTGTGTGTGATGACATCTTTAAACTTTTCAGGACAGGTTCCTACAAATGATAAATTGCTGGAGAGTTTTTCATTAAATACATCTTGGAAGCATTGGATCTTTAAGATCTCACTGACATACTGTGACAGAGTCAAGCATGTGCCAGTGTTTGGACCTGAGATGCATCCAGATAGATTTGTACTTGCTTGCATTGTGTTAGTGTTGCATAGGTTGTATTCAGAGGCATCAGGATGTTACAATTTAGTTTTCCTTTCCCATGCCTGCCAAGAACTCTGTCCCAGTTGTCACTGTCTGTCCCTACCCTAGTGTTGAAGTTACCCAGAATAACAAGTTTGTCACTAGTGGGAGTTATTCAAATAATCTGGTCTGGATGTTGTAAAACCTTATCTTCGTCTGGATATGTGAGAAGATAGACTCCTCCACCAGAAATACTATTCTTCCCTGAACACTCCCTACATATTTAAGTCAATCTAGACTTAGTCATATTTATATTAAATCCAATAATGGAAGTCCTGTCGGTTTCTATGGGTTACTTGAAACATGAGTAGATCTCATTGCAATGTCTGGTATGTCATGAAACGAGGGAAAAGAAAGGCTTTTAGGAAGCAATTGATTATTATGGTTTTTAATCACGAATTTATTGATCAAAATAAATACATTCCAAATTAAAATTCTGAGTCATGCTGACAAATTATTCTAGTTTAATTAATACCATCTGCATTGATTATAAATTATATACATTACTGACTGTTGCATTGCCTGCCTGGATTCACAAGAATATCCCTTGGCTTCATATAACAGGCATACGAGGAATGCGTCATCTTTCCCCTCAAACAGAATCAGTAGTGGGAGAGGCATAACTTCCGTCCTGCAGAGCAAAGGGAGATGTCACAGCCTGTCCCTCTCCTGGGTAGGAAAATGTTTTGTTTTTATTTTTAAAGAGGAAGCAGAAAACTGAGGAAACAGAGAAAGAAATTGCTGTGTCTGAGCTTCGGAAGGGAGTGTAACACTTTCCCAACTATTCTGATATCCGATACAGGGGTCGGCTGCTACCAATTTGCCCCAGTTTGAGCGAATCTGTAGCTAACTGGTAGCTAATTTTATGGCCGGTTCGGCAAACCGGTAAATCCTACCTCTGGCTGGCCTTGCCCACCCCTCCCCTCCCAGGAGACTCCATGTGGCCCGTTTTGGATCCCAGGTATGTGCAGGGCCCACATGGAGGCTTGGGGAGGGTGGAAAACAGGCCTCCAGGAGGCTCCAGAAGGCCGGACACAGGCGGCATGGAGACTCCTGGGAGGTGAGGGAAGCTTCCAGAGCCCAGGGAGGGCGAAAAAGAGGCCTCCCGGAAGTTCTGGAAGGCCAGAAATGGGCCCGTTTCCAGACTCCAGAGGGCTTCCAAAGCCTGGGGAGACCATTTTTGCCCTCCCGGAGGCTCAAGAAAAGCCCCCGGAGCCCAGGGAGGACAAAAATGCCTCCCCACCCGCTGTGGTGCAGGAGGCCAACTAGGCCTTGCCCACCATGGTCACACCTATCCAGCAACCGGGCAGAGAACCAGTTGGTAAAATTTTTGAAGCCATCCCTGATCTGATAGTTGGTATTACCCTCAGTTAGCAAAATGGGGAGATCCAGAGAAAAAAAGTGAAAATGACTTTGCTCATCTCTAAGAAAAAGTGCAGTGAACTAGGCAGAGGTTGTGCTAAGTTTTAGGTTATTGTTTCTGTGTGTCTTTATGTTCAGTATAATTTATAACACTGAATAAGTTCAGTCATTATATAAACTTGAGACTTTTATACATAAATTAGATTGTATCGACTTTTATTATTTTTTTCCTTGACAAAATCTTTTGCCTCTGTTAAAAACTGGTACCTGGGGGAGTTGTAACATATCAATACCATCTAATGTTTTTAAAAAAGCAACTTCGAAGTTTAACCAGCTTTCCAGATGTTGCTTATAAATTAGGCAGCTCTATACCCTAGGTAGTGCAGCACAGCATAATTACAATTTTAAAGTTTGAAATATACTTCCCTATTCATTTTAAAAACAAAGTTTTATTTTATCTCTTATTTTCCATGATTGTGTGGGGATGGGGTGGAAGAAGACTGATGTTGCTAGTCACATATTTCAGTGTTGTGCACTGAGGAAATGGCAAGCACAGCAGTTATTTTATTGCTATTTTTTATTCACTGAGAAGGCAGCAAAGAAAACTCTGTCACTCGTGCCTTGGAGGTGAGCAAGAAGCAAATGACCAGTGAGAAAGCCCTTTGGAAGACAGGCAGGGCAGCAGAAACTACCAAACTGCTGTGTAATTCAGAATGTAGGAAGAAGATGCAAAGAACTGTAGGATCTGTAGGAGAGCAAGTTTGAGAGATCCACCCCATGCACTCAGTCCTCCTAAATACATACTCTTTATTTAGATACTGTAGACGAATGACCCTTTTAATTACATATCCCCCCCATCTATGCAGAAGTGATAATTTAGTGCTCATATGCATTTGGAATATAATGTACATTGCAAGCTCAAATTACCATTTTAATATTCTCGTTAAAGATTGATTGCTATTGTTCAGAGCTGCTATTCCCTTTATTTCTCTATTCACCCTGATTTGAAATGATTATGTGTTAGAGAAATGGGAGGGAATCAGGTTAACTACTCATGGTAAAAAGCTTTTTTCTGTTTCAATTGGAACATCCCTTGTTCTAGTGTATTAAGAGAGATAGTTTACAACATTTTAATTTTATACTAGTTCTGCTGACAGAAATGGGTGTCAAGGATGATTAATAAGCAGTTTTTTAATAGCTACCAATAGACAGCAGGAGAGTTTTCAACAAGACTTGAACAAAATTGGCTTTCCCCTTTTGACTTCCATTTGTATTCTGATTTTTTTTCTCATTTGAATGTAAATCTGTTGATTTGCTTTTCAACTGTTGTTTACTTAATGTTTGAAGAGGGCCCTGCAATTAGTTGACTTTGGGCATTGTTAACACAATCCAGAAATCTGAATATGGGGATCAGGTGATATCAGAGAGGTCTTATTGAGCCTTTGCCTGCTATAAATTTCCCAGATCTCTGATTGCTCTCTGCTTCAGCATTGAAGAAAGAGACAAGATTGACCAGGGATTTCCTATTCTTAATTCTAAAGTATATAACAACAACAACAATTTCTTGGCCTACAAGAAAGACCAAATGAAGACCAGAATGGAGGCATGGGAAGACAAAGCACTACATGGCCAGTATATTAAATAAATAGGAGGTAAAGCAGATAATAACAAGACCTGGCAACGGCTAAGAGAAGGAAAGTTGAAGAAAGAGATGGAGGACTAATTCTGGCTGCATGACACCTAACCCTTAAGGACAAATGTATATAAAGCCAGAATTGAGAAGACAGCAACAGTAAGTGCCACCTATGCAAAGAAGCTGAGGAAACAGTAAGCTGCTGCAAGAAGATTGCACAGACCAACAGCAGCATGACAAAGTAGCAGCAATGGTGCGCTGGAAGATCTGCAAGAAATATCATTTGCCTGCAAGCAAGAACAGGTGGGACCATAAAATAGAGAAAGATATAGAAAACGAAGAAGATAAATTGCTCTGGGACTTTAGAATTCAAACAGACAGGCACCTGCCACATAACACCCCAGACTTAACAGTTGTCGCTAAGAAAGACAAAGATGTCTGGATAGTGGATGTTGCAGTACTTGGAGACAGCAGAAGAGAAGAGAAAGAATTGGAGAAGATAACAAAATACAAAGACTTACAAATAGAAATAGAATTACCGTGGCAAAGGCAAGACAAGCAAGAGTAGTACGAATAGTAATTACCTTTGGGTGCAATCCCAAAACAACTGGAGCACCACTTGAACACCATTGGCATTGACAAATTCATCACTAGTCAATTGCAGAAGGTGGCTTTACTTGGAACAGCTTCCATTCTGCGACAATATCTGTAACACTATCAAACATCCAGATCCGTCCATCCCAGGTCCTTGGTAAGGACTCGTAGGTAGACAAAAATGCCAAACCCAGTCTGAACATAAGGTTGACTGTGCAATGATTTGTTGTTGTTGTTGTTGTAAAATCATGCATTGGAAATTGTCAGAAGCTTGGGTTCAAATGCAGCAAAAATTATTGGAAACACCAAATTGACAAAGTTCTTGAAAATGAACAGGTCAAGATGTTATGGGACTTTCAAATCCAAACAAATAGACATCTGGTCCACAACACGCCTGACCTCACTATGGTGGAAAAGAAAAAAGTCTAGTTCATTGATATTGCAATACCAGGCAATGCCCGAATTGAAGAGAAACAACTAGAAAAAATAACGACATACTGTTATCTACAAATTGAAGTTGAGTGATTGTGGTAGAAGAAATCAATTATTGTACCAATAGTAATGGGAGCCCTTGGCGCAATACCCAGGAATACCCAAAGGGTTGCCGAGATGCATGGAAAATTTGAACTTATTAGACCTAAATATTCTGACAGCAGAAAACCCCATCTTAAAACCCCCTGTCTATATACCCAGACATTAGCTTAACAGCTCTTAGATCCTTGGTTAGGACTTAAACTGTTAAATTTTACCCGACCCAGACCGTGAATCGAATTGAAGTTTAAACCTCAAACAATAACAATGGCGACACCTTAACAGATCTTTGGTCCTTAATTAGGACCTGAATTATTGTTTTTAACAGTCCCAGACTGTGAACTGAACTGAAGATTAAATAATAATAAAATAAATTATTGAGCAACATGTCTGAATATTATCACCTTTGCAATATGCTAGTAAGGTAAAACAACTCTTACAACTACTACTTACAACTCTACATAGAGATTGTGACAGAAAAGTGTCAATGATCCTCTAAAAAGTTTATGTCAAAGGCAAGATTTATCTCAGTGTTTGTACATTTGCATAATAAGAGTCCATAGACTACCACAATTCATTGTCACCAAAACCAGTCCTCATAGTTTTCTTGGTGCAGAAAAATACACATTAAGCTGTAGAAGCAGCTTTATAGATGCCAGCTTGCCCACCTGCAGGTTTTATCTTTTTTGGTCTGAGTTGATTGCTTCAACTTTTCCACTGCAGTTGTGTCATGGATCAATTTCACTATAGGATTTCCCCCACTATTCCAGGATGCAAACATCAGTGCCAGTCAATGACAATATGCCATTTAGATAATGCTCTTGAAGAGTTACATGTGGGAGACAGTTGAGGAAGTAATAATGGCAATGCATCAGACCAAAAAAGAGAGCAAGACTGATGAACAGGAAGAAAGTGAGACTGGGATAATAAGAAAAGGCAGGGAACTGCTACCTGCAGTAAGGGAGGGAGAAGGAAATGAAAAGCTTCTTCTGGAAAGTTACTTTTCAAAAAAAGTTTTAGTTTTTTTTTTAAAAAAAGCTTTAATTAAAATAAGTTCAAAAGAACTTTTCCTTGCCTTGCAACACAAGCTCCCTCATAAAAAAAAGGAAACATTCCTCTTTGATAATGCTGGAATTGGAATGCAGTTCAATGAAATGTAGAGGGCAGCAGATCCATTGCCAGTGTGATTAGTTGTCCAGATAAAGCACAGGTTACCCAATCAGAGATTGTGGTGATGGCCAATTTATTATTAACCTTCAGATGTATAACCCCAGTACTGATTTTAAATAAGCAAAAAAGAATTCTTTCCCCCCCAAGCATTTAAGGTAAGAAACCAGAACTGGGAAATCTTGGCTTACCCTTTCCCTTTGCAGCAATTTCCTTCTTGCACAGTATCAAAACTAAAGAAATTGTTTTTTTTAAAAATTACATTTATATGCCGCCCTTCTCCAAAGACTCAGGGCGGCTTACAATTTTTGGGATACAACTGTTAGATTTGCATGAAGAGTCAGACGTGGAGTGCTTCAGTGAAGAGTTTATTAGTGACTACAGCTCATAACAGACCCAATTTGGCTGGTCTGCGCTGCTACTTATAGCCAGCAGCCGCAGTTGCCAGCCAATCAGAGTGCAGGGTTTTCCCGGACTTTTTAAACCAATCATTTCTGACATTTTACAAGAACAGTTCAAACTTAACCAATGACATTAAAACCTGCATACATAACACCCCTCCCCACTAGGTTCAGTCCATACTCAAACCCCAACCTATCTAATGTATTCTTTTAAAAGGTGGGGCTCTTTGTGCGTTGAGACCTTCGTGGTTCAGAAGTTTTAACGTTCTTACCCAGTGAGAGGGGAAATGTGTCTGTTGACATTTCCCTAGTTGGACTTCCTGTGAAAGAAGACCCTATTTGATTGTTAGACTCTGGTGTCTCCTCCCAACCCATCTCCAGCCCAATGTCAGCACCCAAGTCAGGTAGTGATGTGCAATCTTCCACTTGTAAGGATGGATTTTGGCATTGTGACAGGTTTTGGGATGGTTCCTGTCGTAATGGCTCGTTACACATGGGGTTGATTCTTGTTTGCTGATTATCCTCATGTTCCTCCCCTCCCCTAGAAAAGGCATTAGGTATGGGAACTAGAGAGGAACAATTGCGATGTTCCTGAGGTAACCTGGATCTAAGCTGATCAATGTGCCTGCTCCAGAGGACTCCATCCTCTGTTTGTACCCTGTAAGAACGAGGGCCTGTGATTTGAGTTATTTCAGCAGGAATCCATGAAGGTTCACCCATAAGGTTCTTAGCATAAACAGAATCACCCACACTGAGCGTCGAACTTTGCTAGTGGAATCAAGTGGTGCGTTGGAGTGCGTAAGAGGATGAAGGCGGTCAAGGGAGACCTAAGTTTCCTACCCATCAACAACTCTGCTGGGGATAAGTTAGTTGATGGGTTAGGAGTGATGTGCTGAACACTAAGAAGTTTTTCAACTTTCTCAGTGATGTCCCCAGGACCCAATTGCTGAAGCTTTTCCTTGGTAAAACGTACCATTCGTTCAGCCTGGCCGTTAGCGAAGGGTGCCCAGGGGCTGTCAGGGCATGTCTGATACCCAGTTGTGCTAGATAGGATTCAAAAGGGTTGGATGTAAATTGAGGGCCATTGTCAGAGACAAGAACATCAGGTAACCCGTGGGTTACAAAAAGCTTTTAAGCTGCTTGATGACAGCATCAGTTGTGGTGGATGCCATAAGGATTACCTCTAGCCATTTGGAATATGCATCTACTATAATAAGGAAGGTGTGCCCTCTGGTAGGGCCAGCGAAATCAATGTGAATCCTAGACCAGGGCCCCTAGGACATTCCCATTCCTGTTTGGGGGCGAGAGGTGGGGCAGGCCTGACTACCTGACAGTTGGGACAAGATGCAACCCAGTTTTCAACCATTTTGTCAATACCTGGCCACCATACATAACTCCTGGCCAATCCCTTCATCCTTACAATACCAGGATGACCCTCATGTAGCATTTCCAAAACCTCCCTTTGCAGTTTTGCAGGAATAACCACCCTGTTACCCCACAAAATACATCCTCTTAATACAGATAATTCAGTTTGCCTGGATTTAAAAGGTTGGGCAAGGTGAGGTAGATCTTGAAGAGGCCAACCTTTCTTAATCCAGCCTATAATAGGAGCCAATAAAGTGTCTTTGGCAGTCTCTCTGGCAATTTCAGCAGTGTGTACTGGAAGCTTGGCAACAGTTTCTAGGAAAAAGGTGTGTGCCTCAGGTTCAAAGTCCTCCTTGTGACAAGGAAGTGGGCAACGACTCAAGGCATCAGCATGTCCAATGTCCTTGCCAGGCTTGTGGATAAGGTTGTATGAATAAGCAGCAAGAAATTCAATCCACCTCAGCATTCTTGGTGACAGGATAATGGGTGTAGGTTTGTCTCCTGCCACAATGCCTAACAAAGGTTTGTGATCTGTGACAATGGTAAATGTTCTCCCATATAAATACTCATGAAATTTCTTGATAGCTGCAACAATTGCCAATGCTTCCTTGTCCAATTGGCTGTAATTCCTCTCTGCTTTGGTCAAGGTGCAGAGTAAAATGCAATAGGGGCTTCCCTCCGCTGGGAAGCCTGTGGCTCAACCCCCACTCCAAAAGGGGATGCATCACAAGTCAGTACAACAGGTAAATTCTCAGAGAACTGTATGAGTACAGCATCAGGCGTGATTAGTCTTTTAATACTGTTAAATGCTGATTGTTCTTTCCTGCCCCAGACCCAAATAGACTTTTTGTCAAGCAATCTGTGTAATGGTTCTGCAATGGTTGCCTTCTGAGGTAGGAACATGTGGTAAAAGTTAATAAGTCCAAGGAAGGCTTGCAAATCTGTTTTACATTTTGGTCTAGGGGCTTCTTTGATTGCTTGAACCTTGGCATCTGTAGGGTGGATGCCATGCTTGTCAATCATATAGCCCAAGAACTCAACCTTGTCAGTTCTAAGAGTGCATTTTTCTTCCTTGACTTTTAACCCCGCTTTCTTGAATCTGGTAAGGACTTCTCTGAGTCTCTCTTGTAATTGAGTGTCATTTTCAGCAGAGATTAACACATCATCAAAGTAAGGCACTACCCCTGGCAGTCCTTGGAGCATCCTTTCCATAAGGCTTTGGAAGATGCCTGGTGCCACGCTTACTCCAAATTGTAACCTTTTACATTTGAAGGCACCTCTGTGAGTAACAATGGTTTGAGCCTCTGCAGTGGCATCATCAACTGTTAGTTGTTGATATGCCTGGGCCAAGTCCAATTTGGCAAAGACTGTACCCCTGCCAAGTGAATGTAACAGATGATGCACAACTGGCACTGGATATGCGCTCTGCTGCAGCGCATGGTTCAATGTCCCCTTATAGTCTCCACAAATTCTCACTGACCCATCAGCCTTGACTGGTGTGACTATGGGTGTTTCCCATCTGGAGTGATCAGTGGGCTCTAAAACCCCTTGAGCAATTAATTTGTCTAATTGTGCATCAATTTTTTCCTTTAAAGCAAATGGAACCCTCCTGGGCTTTAAACGAATTGGGGGCACCTTGGGATCTAGGTTGAAGGTGATAGGGGTCCCCATATACTTGCCCAATCCATCGCTGAAGACCTCTGGAAACTCAGACTTCAAGGCCTCCTCCCATTCAGTGTTGCTCACGTGATTGATGCCAGTCACCTCGATGCCTAGTGGATTGAACCACTCAAGTTCCAGCAAGCTTGGGCGATCCTTGTCCACGATGGTCAGAGGCAAACGTTTGGTGTGGCCTTTAAACTGCACGTTGAAATCTCTTGCTCCAACTACTGGAATCTTGTTCCCTTGGTAGTCTTTAAGAGTCAGTGCTTGCTTCTGGAAATGCTTCTTCTGAATGTTGGGAAGTAGCCTGTGAATAGTGTCCCATGACACCATAGATAAATAGGAGCCTGAGTCCACTTCCATTTGGCAAGGCCTTCCTTCAATTAGTACCTTCACATGTACTTTTCTGCTTCTTAAGGGTGAAGAATGACCAATGGTGACTGTTTGATGAGTTTCATTCTTCCCATTTGCTTCTGTGTTGCGCCCCATTTTCTCACTGAAGTTGTTAGGCTTGAATTCTTTGTCAGGAAACTTTCTTCTGTGGGGTGGAGTTCTGGAGGATTTGCAGACTCTTGCTAGGTGACCTCTTTTTTTACAACGGAGACAGATGGTATCAAAAAACTTGCATTCAGTGCGGGGGGTGCCCCCCCCAACCTCTGCAATAAAAGTCTTGCCTCTTTCTTCCAAGGTCTTTCCTTTTCTTCTCCATTCTGAGTCTATAAATTCCTTCCTCCACCTCGCTACAGTCTGAATCAGAATCTAATTGCTCGCAATGGGTTGTTGTGGATCTCTCCACATCAGGATGGCTTGTGGCCTTGTTAATTTTCTTCATGGCTGCTGCTGAGGACTTGGTAGCTTCCGCTGAGGAAGCTTCTTCTATGGCCTCCTTAAGCGTGATCTTAGGTTTCATTAATAATTTGGTCTGCAAAACCTTGTCTTTTAGGCCTAGAACAAATCGATCGCGCATGGCCTCTTCTAAGTTGACAAATTCACATGCACCCCCAATGTCCCTTAAACTTGCCACGAAGTCATTAATGTTTTGCTTTCCCCTTGATCCCGACGGTAGAATTCGTGTCTCTTAATGAGGCACGATACTTATGGCGCGTAATGGGCTCTTAATAACTTTTCTAAATCGGGCCAGTCCATTACCTTCACGTCTGCAGCTCCCGCCAATGCCTTCGCCATCTTGAAAACCAGACCGCAGTGGGTGAGAAAGACCGCCCTCTTCTGCTTGTCGGAAATGTCGGCGAGATCGTTTCCCTCAAATACATTTGGAAGCGATCTGCATCGAGTCCCAGTCTTCTGCCGTCGGATCGAGCGGGGCTGGGGGTGTTCAGCACAGCCATCTCTCTCGGCTTCTTCTCCGCGTTGTCTTCTCTTGGAAGGATCCCACCTTCGTCGCCAGTGTTAGATTTGCATGAAGAGTCAGACGTGGAGTGCTTCAGTGAAGAGTTTATTAGTGACTACAGCTCATAACAGACCCAATTTGGCTGGTCTGCGTTGCTACTTATAGCCAGCAGCCGCAGTTGCCAGCCAATCAGAGTGCAGGGTTTTCCTGGACTTTTTAAACCAATCATTTCTGACATTTTACAAGAACAGTTCAAACTTAACCAATGACATTCAAACCTGCATACATAACACAACCCAATGCGCTCAGCAATAGCCTTCATTCCATTGTATATGACTGCTTATTACTAAGCGGCATTTTTTACAAAGTCAGCTTATTGCCCCCAACAATCTTGGGTCCTCAATTTACCTACCCCGAGAGGAGGGAAGGCTGAGTCAACCTTGAGCCTGGTGGGATTCGAGCCTGCACTAATTGCAGGCAGCTGGAACTTAAGTGCTAGATGTTTAACAGCCTGCACCACCAATCACTGTTTATCCTTAATTTCCCATCACTCATTTCTTTGTGATTAATTTCCCATCACTCATTCCTTTCTGATAAATTCTTGCCTCCCAAAGTTATATTTTTTTAAAAAATCCCAGGGTGCTGAGCTATTCGTGCTTATGCTATTTGTGTTGCTTGTATTTTCTTATGTGCTTCTTTCAAAAATCATTCTAGATACTGACTGGTGGCTAAGCTAGTTCAATTATCTGCCTAGCTTAAGGACAGTGTGCATTTGAACAATGTATGATAGGAAAACACAGCAGTATAAGAGAACAATTGGCTTTTGATCCCTTTGAAGTTCCAAAGGCTTCTAATTGACTACTGTTGGAAACAAAATGTTTGACTAGATGGATTTCTGTTTTGATCTCTTAGCTCCCCTTCCATTAGCCAGATAGATGAATTGGCAGGGGTTCTCTGGGTTGCTGCAAAAAGCCCAAGATTACTTTGAAGATCTATTGTACCAGAGTAATTATTTTCAAATAAGATGAAAACAATAACTTTTCTCTTAAGAGTTGGAGATTTTATGTACATCCTCATTCAAAATAGGCACATTTTAAATAGTGAATCCATTTTATCTTTTTTTCCCCACAAGAGTCAATGTGTGTTATGATAAACTCTGAGGATTGATCAAAATAAGACAGCCTTATTGACTGATTGAAATACTTTCTGCAATCCTGCTGGTCAGAGCAAGAACGGAATTTGCAACAAAGGAAAGTCCAATTTGCTCTTTTTAGGGCAGCCCTCCCCAAATTATTATCCCACTGTTGAATTCAGCACCATGTATCCTGCCTGCCCTTCGTATAAAACAGGGGTGGCGAACAAGTTTGACACAAAGAGCCACAATTTTAAACTGTGAGAGTCAGAGAGCCACACCACGCTCGCTGGCCCGTGCAGTTGTTCCCGAGGGATGGGAGACGGGATGACGCAGCCGGGGGCGGGACTACGCGCTCGGAAATCTCTCCTCAGAGATCCCTCCTCAGAAGCAGCATAACAAAATCCAAACTTGGCAAAGAGCCACAGTATACAAAATAATATAATATAATAATAATATAATAATAATATAAGAGGCAAAGAGCCGCATTCATTTTGGCCGGAAGCCGCATGCGGCTCGAGAGCCGCGTGTTCGCCACCCCTGGTATAAAATATCAAAATCCCAAACCAAAATATAACAAGTCTTATTTTATGAAATAAAATCCAAATAACTACTTAAATTATGAACTAATGTAATTACAAAGTATGTGAACAGGGCAAATGGCTCAGCAGCTAAAGACACTGAGCTTCTCAGCTTCAAAACTGACAGCCTCGGTTTGAGACCAGAGTGCTGCACGATGGGATGAGCTCCTGTTACTTGCCTCAGCTCCTGCCCACCTAGCAGTTCAAAAACATGCAAATACGAGTAGAAATAAATAGGTACCACCTTGGTGGGAACTAACAGCACCCTGTGTGCCTTGGCGTATAGTCATATTGGCCACATGATCACAGAAGTGTCTTTGGACAATGCTGGCTCCCTTGATTAAGAAACAGAGATGAGCTCCGTCCCCTCAGAGTTGGAAATGACGATAGGGGAAACCTTCACCTTACAAAACAGTGTGACTAAAACTGCATAGATAAAGCTTATGTTTAACTTTATGGACAACAATAAACTCAAGGACAGCAACATCAGAGAAATCAGATTTTGAGGAAGATAAAACAAAGCAATGGATGAATTCCTTGCTTTGTCTTTAGTACTAAACAAGACTTCCCAGGAACTGATGTATCTTAGGTTGTACAATATTTTTCATAACCTGTATGATGTTGCCTGAGTATAAAATTGTAATTTTATGCTCATTCCATACTGCCATTTATTTATAATTCATTACTTTGCTATATTGTTAATTCTTATTTTTTGCTGTTTCTCGCTAGCTTTCTCAGTGCTCTGTTCACATTGATTTTTGTGAAATAAACAGTCTGCTTCTATAGGTGATCTGGCCTAATTCCAATTTCAGGTCTAGTCTAGATAAACTGGAGTGCAGATCAACTTGATTTTTAAGCTGAATATACACTAGATGTATCCTTTAGTAAAACCTCTCCTCAGAAATAGATTATTTTGATCTGTAATTGCTGAATAAATGTCTGTTTTTGCACGTCTTGAGAAGCCAGGCTCCCTATAATATAAAATGTTTTTTAAACTTGACAACTTTAAGATTCAGTTCCCAAAATTCCCTAATCTGCATACCTTAAAGCATTGATCTAAGACATGTGATCATTTGTATATAAAATCTACCTACTTGTGTTTTTATTCATTTATTTTTATCCTGCTTTTATTATTTTATAAATTAGTCAAGGCAAAGAACATAGCTAATACTCCTTCCTCCTTCTAGTTTTCTCTCAACAACAGGTTGAGTTGAAAACAGGTTGAGTTGAAAAAGAGTGACTGGACCAAAATCTCCAAGCCGGCTTTCATGCCTAAGGTGGGACTAGAACTCATGATCTCCCAGTTTCTGCCAGGTGCCTTAACTATCACTAGATTAAATTGACCTAGTTATTTCTGTCTTCAGAGCAAGGGTCTCCAACCTTGGCAACTTTAAGCCTGGGGGAACTTCAACTCCCAGGAATTCTGGGAGTTGAAGTCCTTCAGGCTTAAAGTTGCCAAGGTTGGAGACCCCTGCTTCAGAGTACTGCAGGATTGCTGTCTTGAGAGAAGCACCACCTGGAGTGAAGTTGCTTCCTCCCTCCAGTGCTATGTTCCTCCCATTCCGGCTTCTCCGGAACATGCTCAGTGTTGCGTCTTCCTCTGGCTTTGGCAGTGGATGCCCCAGCCAACCTGTTGAGCTGCAAGCCTGCATCATTTAAAAATATGCGTTGTTTTCATACCATAGAAGCTAATTGGCTAAATTACTAGCAGTCTTTGGATGCTGCTGAGTCAATAATGGCACTGATAAAAAGCCAATGCCTTAATGTTCCAGTGCCCTGGTGAGTCAGGTAATCCACAGGTAGCATCTGATTGGATTAGCTTGATTTTTAGGCTCATGCTTAGTAGAACAGCAGGTGCAGTATTTTTTGAAAGCAGAAATGGAAGTTGCAGAACAATGTACACTTGTACTGCATACATAATACGCCGTTTCTGGGAGTTGTGAGTGGCTCATTTTGACCATGGACTATCCATGATGATACTTCGTTGGAAACTATAAAAGAAGCCTGCTGTTGTATTTAAATACTCCTGCAATAGTTGCCACCTGCCCCAGGAACTAACTGGAAAAGACATCTTGTAATATAGTACTTGTGCTTTCCATGCCAATGTAACAGGTGCTGGTTATAGGTTTGTTTTCTTTTCTTTTTTTTTGAAAAAAGTTTTTATTTTTAAGACAAACATACAAACAAAACATAAAAACATAAAACCATCTTCCATTTTATATACATACAGTGTGGCAGTTGGTTACAAATCTTTTGTGCTATCCTTCTGTAGTCATTACAATTTATATAAACTTTCACATTGTCAAGCTAACATATACTTATATATTTATCAGTTATTAATCATCCATGACTAAACCATTTATACCATCATTTTATACGAGATATTCCAAATTTTATATTAAAATTTATATTATACTTTCATCCAATGATTATATATGTCTATATTATATTTTTTATCAATCTATTAATCTTCTATTACAAAATTATCTACTCTATTACATTACCAATTCTTTTTGTCCAACCATTGATAAAACAAATCCCATACCATATAAAATTGTTTATCTTTTTGTTCTCTAATTTCAAATGTCAATTTACTCATTTCAGCACAGTCCATAATTTTCTTAATAACTTCCTCCTGCATAGGTATTTTATAATTTTTCCAATTCTTAGCAAATACAATTCTAGCTGCTGTTAAAACATTTACAATCAAATATTTCAACTCTTTATTGTATATTTCCAATATAATTCCCAATAAAAAGATCTCTGGTTTAAAGTCTATATGTTGTTTTATCATTTTTTCCCAACCATGTGTGGATTTTAGTCCAATGTTTTTTTGCATCCGGACATGTCCACCACATATGGTAATATGAACCAGGTATCTGATGACATTTCCAACATTTATATGATTTGTCCTTAAACATTCTCACAATTCTAGTCGGGGGTAGTTGCCACCTGTAAAACATCTTATACAAATTTTCTTTATATGCAGTTGACATTGTCATGTTATAATTTTGAGACCACAATTTTTGCCACTTCTCTAAATTAATCCCATATCCAAAATTTTCCCCCCAAGCAACCATCGTTTCTTTAACTTGTTCTTCTTCCAGTTTAAATTCTAATGTCCATAAAGTTATTTAATTACCTTTTCATCAGTACCCATCAAAATTTTATCTAAATCAGTCAACTTATCATAAATACCTTCTGTTTTAAAATCTTTATTAAATCTAGATGGTACTTGCAAATATGAAAACCAATTCATTTTTACACCTTGTTCTTCCAACGCTTGCATAGATTTAAGTTCACCCTTTTCATTCAATATCTCACCATATCTAACTGTTTGTTTCTTTTTATGTATTACTGGATATGAAAAAGCTTCAATAGTAGATATCCATAATGGAATTTTTAAATAATATTGTCTTTTTGTCTTCTCCCAGTTCAAAAACAGTGCCTCTCGAATATAATGTCTTCTGAAATACCCCTGTGTTTTAGTTCCCTTATACCAGAGGAAAGTATGCCATCCTAGCAGCAAGTCATGTTCTTCTAAAGTCAATAGTCTAGTATTTCTTAATGTTATCCATTCCTTTACCCACAGCAAACTTGTCGCCTGGTAATATAGCTCCCAGTTGGGCAAGGCAAACCCTCCTCTTATTCTTGCATCTTGTAACAGTTTAAGCTTTATTCTTGCTTTATTTCCCTGCCAAATATATTTCAACACAATTCTATTTAAATCTTCAAAAAACTCTTTTCCTAATCTAATTGGAATTGTCTGGAATAAATACAGAATTCTAGGCAATACATTCATCCTAATTGTAGATATTCTCCCAATCAATGATATTTGTAAATTCTCCCATTTTGCCAAATCTGTCGCAATCTGCTGTTTGAGTTTAATATAATTGTCCTCCTTCAGTGTGCTACATCTTGGTGTAATGTGGATCCCTAAATACTTAACCTTATTTGTGACCTGTATTTCTAAAACTTCTACCAACTCTTTCTTTCGTTTTTCTAACATATTTTTTGTTAATATCTTTGTTTTATCTTTATTTATTTTGAAACCTGCTTCTTTTCCATATTCTTTTATCTTTTCTATTAATTTAGGTGCTGTTTCCAATGGATCCTCTAAAATAAATGCCAGATCATCTGCAAAAGCTTGCAATTTATACTCTTCCTTTTTAATTTTCATTCCTTTTATTTCTTTATCTTCTCTAATATTCCTATTCAACACTTCCAAAGTTAACACAAACAGCAGAGGCAACAGTGGACAACCTTGTCTTGTCCCTTTTCTTATATCTATAGATTCTGTTAATTCTCCATTTACCATAATCTTTGCAGTTTGTTCATAATCTATTGTTTCAATGGCTTGAATAATTTTTTTTACCAAAGCCCATTTGTTCCAATTGCAATAACATAAATCGGCAACTCACGTTGTCAAAGGCTTTTGTGCATCTAGAAACATCAAAGCCATTTGCTTTTCTGGATGTACCTCATAATATTCCAAAGTGTTCAGAATTATTCTCACATTATCTTTAATTTGTCTCTTTGGCAGAAATCCATTTTGGTCAACATGTATAAAGTTATTTAAGTATCTTTTCAGTCTTTCTGCCAAAATTGAAGCAAAGATTTTATAATCTGAATTTAATAGGGATATAGGTCTATAATTTTTAACTTGTTGCAGGTCTGTATCCTCCTTCAGTAGAAGTGTAATATATGCTTCTGACCATGCTTTGGGTATTCTTTTCTTTAACATAACTTCATTCATAACTTCTAACAAATGGAAATTCAGTATTTCCTGGAAAGTCTTGTAAAATTCCACTGGCAATCCATCTGGACCTGGAGCTTTTCCAACACCGTGCCTTTTTAAGGCTTCTGTTAGTTCCATCATCGTTATGTTCCCTTCTAGCATTATTTCAATGTCTTTAGGTATCTGAGGTAAATTCGCTTTCTGTAAGTATTGCTTAACTTTTTCTTCTTGAATATTCTCTTGAAAATACAGTTTTCCATAGTAATCTTGTATAATTTTTTTCTTCTTCTCATTTCCATAGCAAACATGTCCTTCTTCATTATTAATTGATTAATCCTTCTTGATTCTTTTCCTTTCTCAGTTTATAGGCTAGCCATCTGCCTGGTTTGTTTACATCTTCAAAGTAATTCTGTTTAGCATTTTTAATTTTTTGTGCTAGTTCCTCTTTTTCCATTATTCCCATTTTATGTTTAATTATATCCATTTTATTCTTAATGTCTTTTTTTTGCGGGATCTTCTGTAACTCTTTTTCCAGTCTTTTATAGTCATCCTCCAAGTTTTTGAAAGTCTTCTTCTGTTTTATATTTCTTTTCCTTGTATAGTCAATTATCAAATCTCTTGTGTAGGCCTTCATCATGTCCCAGAGATTCTGTAAAGAAGTATCCTCTTTTCTATTTTCTTTAAAAAAGAAAACCAATTCTTTCTCTATTTTCTGTTTAAAGTCTTTTTCCTTTAGTATTGTATTATTTAAAGTCCATCTAGATCTCCTCTTATATCCTTTCCAAATAACTGTCATTGGATTGTGATCTGCCCAAGTGCTTGTTTCTATTTCAATTTCTTGTATGTTAGTGAGTAGTTCTGCTGACATCCATATCATATCTATTCTAGACCATGATGCATGTCTGTTTGAATAAAAAGTATATTGCTTATTTTCCCCATTTCTCTCTCTCCATGCATCTTTTAAGTTTAATTCTTCTATCATTTGAAAGAAAGATTTTGGTAATATCTTTCTAGCTTTCTTTGTTGCTTTCTGTGTTTTGTAGTCCAGCCGATCATTCATTATTCCATTAAGGTCTCCCATCATACAAATATTAACTTAGTCCAATTCAATTATTTTCATATGTAATTTCCTGTAGAATTCTTCTTGATTATCATTTGGAGCATAAATTGCAATTAAAAGTGTTTTAACATTATTATCCATTATTTCCACCATCAAAATCCTTCCGTCATCATCTGTATAAATTAATTCTGCCACAATTGTATCTCTAATATATAAGATCATGCCTCTTTTTTTTTATTGTGTCAGCGACGTGAATAATTTCCCTAATTTTTTTTGTTTCAATATATTTTCATGTTGCTTTTTAATATGTACTTCTCGTAAACAAATTATATCAAATTTTAATTTCTCAAATTTATGAAATACTTTTCTTCTTTTAACAGCGAAATTAAGTCCATTTATGTTAATTGTAATCAGTTTCCTTTCATCCATGTTAAGCTTTATAAGAGGGTTTTATTCACTAGTGGATCTTAATTCTTGTTGTTCTCTGGGTACACCACCTACTGCACCTTCTTCTTTTTCTTTTTCAATTACTGCTATACACTCCTCTTGAAATTCAATTAGTGACTCTTCTTTTCTTCTAAAGAAAATATTCTAAAATATTCTAAGTAGAATAACTCCGCTTTTCCAACTGTGTCAATTTTGTGTCTTTGTTCCTGCCAAGTGAACAAGAGGCCTTCTGGCACCAACCATCTATAATTTATGCCTCTTTTAAGTAACTCTTTAGTCAAAAATGTATATTCTCTTCTCATCTCTCTTACTTTTCTTGGTACTTGATTCAGCACCACAATTTCTTTATCACTTTAATGTTTTCTCTCTCTCTCTACTTTAATGTTTTTTCTCTTGCCACCTGTAGTATCTGTGTTTTGATTATCTTCTTAGTAAATCTAATATGTACTTCTCTTGGTAACTTGTTTCTCATTGCATATCTTGTATAGACACGGAACACTTCATCCATCCCATCCATCATCTTCTCTTTGGTTATCTCTAATGCTTCTGCCAGTATTTCTGTCATTATTTCAGCAAGATTTTCACCTTTTCCTTCTTCCACATTTTGAAATCTCAAATAAAATTCTGATCTATCAATTTCCTATCCCAATGGTTCAATCCTGCCCTTCTCGACATCGCTCAATGGAGTATTAATATTTCCAATTTTCTTATCTCTTTGTATATCTTCTTCTTCAATTTTTTTGAATCTATCTTCATATTTCATCATCATCTGTTGAATATTTTCCACTTTCTCATCTCTTTTCGATTCTTTGCTCAATCTTTTGAATTCCTTGCATGATCATCTGCAATGTCACTTCCTTCTCTTTCTCTTTCTCCTGTTGTAACATTGTCTGTATAGATTGTTGTCCTCCAGATGGTGAGGAGGTTGGTATCAAAGAAACTGGGGCTGTTATCTTTCTACTCATCTTATAATGCTTATCTGTGAAGAAAGAGAGAGAGAAAAGAAAAAAAAGGGGAAAAGAAAGAACGAGGGCAAACAGTTGCCACTCCAAAAAGAAAAAGAGAGAATGGTGTGTTTTCTTGAAAGCCTCCCTTGACTATGACAGTGCAGATGGATGAATTGGTCCAACCGCCCAACAATTGCTGAAGGCCAGCAGCGCATCACAGTTTTCCCCAGCTTTGGGGTCAGATGAGCAGAGCATGAATCGGAGATTTCAGTTCTGATTCCTGTTTTATTCTTTTATTGTTTAAGTAACTCTGAAGGAAATATGTTGTTATACATTGCTTGTTTATACCTTTTTTTTAAAACAAGTTTTATTCAATTTTCCACTTTTTAACGTCTCTTTTCAGTAAACAGCATTACAGGTTTGACATATACATACAAATATGACCATAACTACACATTCAGTTTTTATATTCAATTTCTTATCTTAACAATGTTTTTATATATTTTCTATTTTATCATATTGTTCCAAATGTTTATCTCATTATTTAATTCACATATATTAACTTCATAATTATTATATTTTAATACTTTTGGCTGTCACATTTGTATATTCCTCTTAAATTCTAATTTATAACATTCCTTCTATGAATTGGTTTCCCCCCTGAAATAATTTAAGTGCACCACCTTTGAATTACATATTCTTCCATTAAATATTAACATTTTATTACCTAGCACATTAAAATTACTAATCCCATTTAAGATTATATAACACATATAAGTCAGGTTCTGCATGGTTTCCCTTTCTAATCTTAATTTCATAAAGTTTATCTAGTTTCAGAAAAAAAGAACATGTTGATCTGCTCATTTAATAGGCCCTGATGTTAACTCCATTTCATCCCTCCTCCTATATCATTTCATTTATTTTAATATATTTAAGATATTTAAGATATTTCAATGTGTTCAATAAACATATTTCATTATTTATTGCAATTATCTTTATAGGTAATAAAGAGCATAAAATTCCATTATCAATGAAATAACAATTAGTCAACTCTCATGCCAATATCACCTTCAAATCTCCTCCTACACTATTACATTTATTATTTATTCCATTCATACTTAAATCAAGAGAAATAAAAAAGAAAGTCAGCATTCCAATCCTCAGAAAAGAAAGATTCAATATATTTAATAATCACGTTCCATTTAATAATCACGTTCCATATGTTCATTATATTTATTTCTTATACATAAAGGAGCAGAGCTTTACCAAAAAATAACACTTCTATTATCCATCTTCTATGTCCCCTTTTCACAACTAAAAATTTATCTATATTATTCCCCTACACCTTGCAGAACCCCCTCTCCCAAGGTTATTCAACCATTATCTCTGTAAGTTTACTCCCATTTTTTTCAAATTTCCCATATTCCTTTATTCCCAGATCCTGTTTCTTCTGC
Organism: Naja naja; assembly: GCA_009733165.1. Lineage (NCBI taxonomy): Eukaryota > Metazoa > Chordata > Lepidosauria > Squamata > Elapidae > Naja > Naja naja. Next base: position 129,794,843 of record CM019150.1, on the reverse strand, counting down.
CTTCCATCCCCTAACATTTTCCCTTTTATTATTTCACTCCAATTTTAACCCTTCTCTTTTTGACTATCTTCTAGCCTTCAAGTTTCTGCTGATTCTTTTCCCCTTTTTTATTTTCCAGATATTTCCCTCTTTACTCAATTTCTCAACCCTCCGTATTTTTCCCAATTCTTTTCCTCTTTCCCTCTGGTTCCTTTGTTCTCGACGATAATAGTTAAAGATGGCCCCTTCTAGAATTTGCTCCACCTCTTCTTCGATACTTTGTTGTTCATACTCTGCAACTGCCTCTTCAAGAAATTTAAAACGGGCCAAAAGTTTCACCTTTTTCCTGCAAGGTTTTCTTAATTTTACCCAGTTCCAGTTTTAGTGCCTGAAAGGATATTTCCATTTTACAATTTTTATTTAATCCAATTGATGTCTTTAAAGTTAATTCCCAAAAACCCAGCTTCTGTTTCTTTCTTCTCAGCTTTTAGTCCTCAATTAGTCCAATACCAAGTCCATAACAAGATCAGCAAAATCCAAAAGCAAAGTCTTCATATATCTTTCTTTACTTCAATATTTCAATTTTCGGAAACTCATATTTTATTATGTCAGTTTTCTTTGTATTTTAGGAGACAGGTTCTTTAAAGAAAAAAGTCAAGATAAGTTTGACTCAGGTGGCGCTCTTTGTTCTAACAAATCCACAGCCCTCTCCTTGCCAAGCGACATTGTGTCAGACGGCACCCGAGGAGACTCTGCCTGTCGCCGGCATTGGCATTTGATGTTGGGAGGAGCCGTTCCCGTAAATAACCTGGACCCATGCCCTGTTGGACTTTAAATGTTAATACCAAGACCTTGAATCTCACCCGGAGGTGAGTGGAGTTCTACATGTGGGTTTGGAGGCTGTGGTAAAAATCAGGGTAGTTTTGAACTCTTTGGTTAATAGTTTGCATCTTTTCTCTTAAACATTGCTTTCCTCCAATAAATAAATATATATAAATACTAAGAACGTCCCTATAAAATGTGCTTGAACATGATTTCCCTTTGTACATTAGGGGAGAAGGAAATAGCAGCACTAAAGAAGTTGTACATAGACTTTGTTATATTTCTATTGAAAATATTTAGCTCTAAACAATAAAACTGGAAACTGAATTAAGATATTAAATATATTTGCTTGTGTAAAAGGAATTGACATAATAGGAGTTCAAAGAAATGATCGTAGTTGGTTATTTAAAACTTATTTCATTATTTCTTTTAAAACAGAGATTTTCCAGACTACAAAAATGAGTCAACTGGATTGAGATGGGCAGCTGTAGAAGTTGAACAAACAAATAAATAAATAAATACAAATAGCCTTTTAAAAGAAAATTGAATTCTGTGAATGTAACCTGAAACTGGCAATTGGATTTTAGCCTAAGGAAAGCTAGATATTAAAGATAATATACTTTTTTTTATATCCCTGCATTAATGTGATCATGCTGAGTTCATTGAACGCTCGAGGATTTTTTTATGTGCTCTGCTGGATACTGTTGGATACTTTGAAGACATTTTGATTCCTATAACGGAAATTTAAATCCTAGTTTAAAGTTTTAATGTGCATACAGGTAGTCTTCACTTACCAATGGTAATTGGGATTGAGAACTCCATCACTAAGCGACACAGTCATAAGGCACAATGTCACATATCTGTGCAGACTTACAAGGGCAATTCCAGAAGTCCCAGTTGCTATTGTTAGGTGAATCCTGCAAGATTGCTGTGTCCTGCAATCACTTGATTGCTATTTGTGACCTCTTGTTGGCATCTCTGTTGACTTTGCTTGTGGGAAGCCAGCAGTGAAGTTCCCAAAGAGTGATCATGAAACGAGATATGATGTCATGATGGTCAGTTGACAAAGCATCGAAATTGTAATCATGTGGCATGGGATTACTGTGAGGGTGCATCACAAATACCCCTAAAGTCTAACTATTATTGCTATTAGCAATAGCAATAGCAGTTAGACTTATATATGGTTTACAGTGCTTTGCAGCCCTCTCTAAGTGGTTTACAGAGTTAGCATATTGCCCCCAACAATTGGGGTCCTCATTTTACCCACCTCGGAAGGATGGAAGGTTGAGTCAACCTTGAGCCTGGTGAGATTTGAACTGCCAAATTGCAGGCAGCCAGGAGTCAGCAGAAGTAGCCTCCAGTACTGCACTCTAACCACTGCACCACCATGGCTCATATTGACTTTGTTTAGCACTGTGGCATCTTTAAACAGTCACTGAATGAATGGACATTTCCTGAGGACTACATGTATATGACTACATATGTGAGTGTCAGGTTCTAGTATTCTGATATATTTGGTTTGTGCAACCAAAAGGGAGAACTCAAGAAAGGGCTGAAGAATGTATACAGTCCCTAAGAAGGACTCTTTCCCATGACATAGGGCCTGGTTATTTGCGAAACCACCTGCCCAGTCAACTTGAGTCATTGGGATTGACATGCTCCACTGCTCCAGGTTCCTTCAATTGAAAAACATCATCTTCCCAAAGCATGCCTTCTCTGTAGCAGTGTCTGCCCTCTGGAATGAGGTCCTCTGCTGAGATCTGAATGGCCCCCATTCTGCTGCTGTTTAAAATAGCTGTGGAGACCTGGCTCTTCAATGCTTTGGTGAGGGAAAGTGGGACCATTCATCATGCTTGCCATCTTTTACCTTTAGTTTATGTGTTTTATTGATTTATTGCCTTATTGTTGTGAGCTGCTCAGAGTCATTGAGAGTTGGGTGACATGCAAGTTTATTGAATTATTATCATTATGGATTGTCACACAGCCAGACAGAGGTTTAGACTGGATTTGACATCTTTATCCATCTATCAAAACCTTCCCAGGAACTTGGAGTAGACAGATGTTTGATTATGCTAAATATATTGTTATAGGATGTTAGCTGTTCCAAGTAAAGCTGCCATTTGCAATTGATTGATGGTAATTTTGTCACTGTCAAAACCTATGGTGTTCAAGAGATGCTCCAGACGTTTTCTGATTGTATCTGTGGCACCTATTACTATTGGTACTATCTTTGCTTTCTTTTGCCACAGTTGTTCTACTTCTGTTTGCAAGTATTTGTCTTTTGTGATTTTCTCCAGTTCTTTCTCCTCTATTTTGCTGTCTCTAAGTCCTGCAATGTTGTTTTTTTTGTCTTTTCTTCTCAACAGTTGTTCAGTCTGGGGTTAAGTATCAGGTGCTTGTCTGTTTGAATTCTAAGGTCCCAGAGCACATTAACTTTTTCATTTTCTGTTAATTTGATTCTTTTGTACCCCCACCAATTCTTGCTTGCAGCCAAAAAGTATTTTTTGCAGATCTTCCAATGCACCATTGTTGCTGCTTTGTCATGCTGTTGTGTGTAGTCAGTCTATGTGGTTCTCTTGCAGCAGCTAACTAGCTGGTCCATTGTTTCTTCAGCTTCTTTTCAGAGGTGGCGTTTGCTGTCTGTTGCTGTCTTCTCAATTCTGACCATATGCACTCGTTCTTAAGGCTTGGTCTTTGCAGATAGAATTAGCCCCTTAGCCTTTCCAGGTCTTGTTGTTATTTGCTTGGCCTACTTTTTTTAATGTACTAGTCATGTAATATCTTGCCTTGCCATGTCTCTTTTCTATTCTTAGTTCAGTCATTTTTCTGGCCAATTTGCTTTTTTCCAGTACTCAATAAGCTTTCCTAACATATGAGCTTCATTGCATCTTCATCACTATCCTTCAGATATTCTTCCAATGCCTTTTTTTCTTCTTCTTCAATTGTCTGGTTGCACTTGCAACATTCCATTTCATTTACCTGTTTTCCTTGGTAGGTAGAGCCTGTCAACATTGATGCATGGATGAAGGGCATGATTCACTCTCATTGTTTTTCTGGTCTTCCTATCCAGTTCTGCTCGAATCTGCTATTCTAGGTGTGACTGGAACTACCCTGGTGTTCATTCCCTTGATGGTATTTCTTCCACTGAGATTGGATTTTAAGATCTTCTCACTCTCGTGATGTAACATTCTAACATTCTTTTTGATGCTGTCAGCTTGAAGGATGCCTAGGTGTTTGTAGCAATTGTATTCAACTGGACTCTTAATGTTATTTCCATAGGGCATCTTGATTTTTTTCATTTTTCACTATTTCCCCCCCTGTTGTTGGTGAGGATGGCACATTCGCCCAAACTCATTGCAATATCTTGGTTATATATATGAATGGTATTGAGCAGCCATTCTATTTCAGATGGTGATTTTTCATACACATTCAGATCGTCCATATAAAGGAGTAGGATAGCCTGGTAGATGTTTTTAATGTTTGATATAGCCATGGCCTGAGTTATTCAATATTATTGACAGAGGAATCAGTTGAATGATAAACGATAGTGGGGATAGTGAGTCTCCTTTAAAAATTCCTCTCTTGATATTAACTCCTCCCAGTCTATCACCATTGACTAGGAACTGTGTCTTCCATTCTGCCCTTAATCTTTGCACAAAGATTCTGATGTTTCTGTGTCTTACATTAACATTTGATTATCCAATCACGTAATAATAATATAATAATAATAATTTGTTAGACTTGTATGCCGCCCTCTTTCCCTAAGGACTCAGGGCGGCTAACAATATAAAACTCATTACAAATTTTACAATAAAAAGAAATTAAACCAAATACAAGCCTAATGATTAAAATTCCATTAAAATTTAAAAACCCTCTAAAACAAACCCACCCCTCCCCTTGGTTAGCCCAGACCGGCCTGTTGAAAGAGCCAGGTCTTAAGTTCACGGTGGAAGGAGCGGAGATCGGGGGCCAAACGAAGGCTCAAAGGAAGTTGGTTCCACAGGGTGGGTGCTCCCACAGAGAAGGCCCTGTCCCTGGGCACCGCCAACCGACAATGTCTGGCCGGTGGTATCCCAAGGAGGCCCTGTCTGTGGGAGCGTACCGGGCGATCGGAGCGTGATGCCAGCAGGAGACGCTCCTGCAAGTACCCTGGACCCAAGCCATGTAGGACTTTATAAGTTGTTACCAACACCTTGAATCTCACCCGGAAGGCAACCAGCAACCAATGCAGGTCGCGCAGGAGGGGTGTAATATGGGAGTATCGGGACACCCCCATCACAGCCCGCATGGCAGTGTATTATTATTGTTTACTTAACTTACAGTTGAAGATAAACAAAGGCATGAACCTGTTTACACAATCTTCTGTATGTTAAATTGCTTTCAGAGAAACCACATAAGGTCAGTGCAGCATCTTCCCTATTGTCTTGACAGTAGTTATCTGGATTGTCTTTCAGATAACCCTACTTTAGAGTTTGGTTTCAAGATTTTCCCTATGCGGATATCTTGCCCAGCATTGGACTAGCATTTGTTATTAACTGTTGAAGCAATATCATTTTTGTTGATTCATTTCTGATTTACTCTTCATTTGTGCTTCAGAACTGGTACACATTAGCCTCTCGATCTGATTTAAGTGACATCATTTTAAGCAGGAGCAGAAAGGAAATCTGTTCAAATATAAATGTTTTTGCTTTTTAAAATTCTGTTGGGTCTGCTAGTAAGAAATCATGCAAACGGTAGAGAAGCTAACTGGAAGCTGACAGGAAAAAAATATTAGAAGTGTGGGAAGATTCTAGGTCTTTTGGCAACCAAAGAATGTGTTACATTGATTGTTATTGTTGTTGTTGTCAGAAAACACAGGAATATAAATGTGTTTCTAAGTAACTCAGAAATAGCATGACTAGAATGGATACTGCTAATAAGCTAGGATGTTGGTCCACCAAGGCTTACAGAATTTTTGTAACTTTAAGATAAAGTTACCTGCATGAAAGAACCAATGTTAACTTGGGCTAGAAATTTTGGCCATAACATAAACTTGGATCAATGGTAGCAAATTTGGGATCGGAATAAAAAGATTACATTAGCTACATCCTACAAAGAAAACCTGTTTAAGATGTTTTACAAATGGCATCTCCCACCTACCAGGTTAGCCAAAATGTATAGCTCTCAATCACCTCTATGCTGGAAATGTTTGAAAGAATGGGGCACCTATTATCATATGTGATAGGAGTGCAAGAAAATGCAAGAATTTTGGCATAAAATATGGCAATGGTTAGAAGAAATGTTGAATCTAAAAATCAATTATACACCAGAAATGTTTTTGTTGGGAATAATAAATGAGAATTTCAAAAAGCAGATATATACCTAATCATTCATATTATTTCAGCTGCAAAATTATTAATTGCCCAAACATGGAAGTTAAAAGGAATTCCGAACAATGAAGCAATAATAGAATTTTTTTTTCAGTGTGCTGAGTTAGATAGTATGATGTTAGAACTGAAGGAGTGAGACACTTCAGAATTCTATGCAATATGGGAAAATTTTTATAATTGGAGGGATATGAAAGGAAATCTAAAAAATGTGAAATAGAATTTAAGAAGAGATTACCTTGTAACATAATGTCTAAGATAGAAATCGATACAAAGATTACAGTATAAATATATATATAGTTGTATATATGTATATAAATGTCTTTACTGTTTGATGATATTTTGTTTATATAACAATGTAAAGACTGAGATGTATGTCAAAAAGATCACCATGTTCAATGTTTTTAAAACCTAATTTTCAATAAAAATATTTTTTAAAAAAGATAAAGTTACCTGCTTATGTAACAAAAGATAAGCTTTTGGACACAGCTACAGTTGAATTCTATGTCCAGATTTAATTTGGGCCTTTATTTGTTGCTTATAAAATAGAAATTATCTTTATTGGTTATCTTTTGGGAGAAACTTTCTTATTCTGAAGTGTGTGGTGTAGTTTGTGATTCTATTCTATGATGTAGGCATGGAGAAAAACTTAGATTATTTTGGTTTTTAAAGTCAGTCATGAAGTATTACTGGGTGCTGCTCGTGTTAAAACTGGGAAAGATATGCCTCGAGTAATCTTGGGGTAATAAACTCTTACATTTATAAGGAATATCCAATGAATAAAGCCACTTCATAAGGCTTTACAGCACTCTCTAAACCAGGAGTGTCAAACTCAAGGCCTGGGGCCCGGATCTGGCCTGAGGGGTGCTTAGATCTGGCCCATGGGGCTGCCCTGAAGACAGTGAAGGACTGGCCCATGGTACTTCTGCCAGCAAAAATAGAGCCCAGCAGGACCAGGTGTGCCCCCCTGGGCCCTGTTTTCAGCTGCAACGGCCTCCTGCAGCCCTCTGCCTTGGTGGCTCAGGCTGTTAAATGCCTGCTCTTAAGATCCAGCTGTCTACAATTACTGTAGGCTCGAATCCCACCAGGCTCAAGGTTGACTCAGCCTTCCATCCTCTCGGGGTAGGTAAATTGAGGACCCAAGATTGTTGGGGGCAATTAGCTGACCTTGTAAAAAATGCCGCTTAGTAATAAGCAGGCATATACAATGGAATGAAGGCTATTGCTGAGCACACTGGGTTGTATCCCAAAAAATTGTAAGCCGCCCTGAGTCTTCGGAGAAGGGCATATAAATGTAATTAAAAAAAAAATAGAGCCTGTGGGTGTTTAGCCATCGTGGCTAAAAATGGGGCCTGGTGGGAATGTTTTCATTGGCAGAGGGCTGCTGGAAGCCATTGCAGATGAAAATGAGGCCCGGGGGGACAGGAAAGGAGAAAGACAAAGAGGAAAGACAAAAAGAAGGAAAGATGGGAAGAGACCAAGGAAGGAAAAAGAAGGAAAAAGGGGAAGAAAGAAGAAAGGAGAATGAAGAGAAGGAAAAAGGAAGAAAGGACCCCCCCCCAGCCCTGCCCAGGCCACCACAGGTGCTCTCAACACGAGTGACATTGATCTGGTCATACCTACCCCGGGCCCCCAAGATCAAACACAACCCTGATATGGCCCTCAATGAAATCATGTTTGACTCCCCTGCTCTAAGCGGTTTATAGAGTCAGCATATTGCCCCCAACAATCTGGATCCTCATTTTACCGACCTTTGAAGGATGGAAGGAAGACTGGGTCAAGTTTGAGCCTGTCAGACTCAGACTCTTGCAGTGAGCAGTGAGCTAGCCTGCAACACCACATTCTAACCACTGCGCCACCACGGCTCATAATAGCAGCAGTACTAAATGATTATTTCATCCTGTGGTGAAAGAATAAAAAAGGGATAGATGAATTCATTTTCTTGAGAATTATTAACTTCAGGTTCCTATCTGGATTTTTTCTCATTGCATAAAGGTGGGTATGTGCAACCTTTTTTCTTACAGGCTTTTAGAACATTATTGTAGCTAAGGCTTATCCACTTTGAGGATGATTGTGTGGGATGGTGATGAGTGGAGAAAAGGTTAGAAATTGATAATCTGTCTGTCAAATCTGATAGGAATTTATTATGATTTCCTGCCTTCTTATAAGCCCTAAATTTCCTGCTAAAATAGAGCAACTGATTATGCCTCGTGATTATCCTGGCCAAATCCTTGCTGAGTGGGAACTAAAATTGTGTGTGATCTGTCAAGGCACCTTCACACGTTCAGAATAATATTGGGAAGGTGCATATCATGTTAGAATTCAGTGCAGTTCATATTGACGACATAGAACAGGACTCGTATGCCAAAGGTTCCCAGGTTGTTTATTGCTATTAAAACAAATGTTTGATAAAAACCAGGTCAGATCAGGCATAACTCTACTTCCTTTCCATATATTACTTTTATTCAGTTTGTTGGGTATGTTCCTAGGGTACTTGATATCTATTCTTATTAAAACTGGGAAACATCAAGCGATGAACTTACCACCTGCAGTGGATTTAACTAGAATACGCTTCATACATACTCCATAATTGTACGTATTCAAATGAAGAGAAAATGGAAGGTTTACCCACTCACCCCTATAGATTTTTATTCAGGCATAAGGCCGTGGCACTGAATTGTAGCCAAACAGTTGGTGCGCCGTATCCCAAAATGGTCTAATAAGGGGACTGGACACGGTCTTTCTTCAATGCAGGGCAGGACATTCCTACAAAGATCAAAGGAAATACCTTGGTATAGCTAATTTCAGTGAAACCTCAGATGCTCAACTTTCTCTAGATTGTATCTGCAATTTAATTATACTATCCCACTGCTTTAGTGGCTAATTCATTTTTATAAAGAAGATTTAAGCTTGGTAAGAGCATATGAATGCCATTTCATCTGATAAAGGGGACAAAAGGGATATATCATATTCCAAGGTTTGCTTTAACAAGGAGGATATTATTGGCTCTTAGCCAAAATGCTTCCCTAGGATAAAAGTCTTCTTGACTTCAGAGAGAATCGTGAACATGTATTTTAAGAACACAAATTGAGACTGTAAAGTCTGACACTTACGCCTTCTATTTTCAGAGAAACATCAGACCAAATCTAGCCAAATTATTCCTTCTTTTCAAGGGTAATGGTAATCAAATTGCCTTCCCAGTCTAAATTGGCAAATGAAGCAAAATTTATAAAGGTGCTATTTTTATGAACCTGCCAGGAGAAACAAGACTTTTGTTGCATATTAGAATGGATAATCACATCTGGGATTCCCATGCAAGCTATTGTCTGTCAGAAGCAATGAAAAGGTAATTAGTATTGTTTTCATGAACTTTGCACATCAGTCATCATGTACCTTACTCAAAACTAAGGTACAGAAGCATGTTACAATGCACATCAGAGCTAATCTCCTTCCATTTTCACACAATCCTTGGTGCTGATATTAAGTAGGAACTGTAACTGATGGAAAAATATCATTTGGAGTACAGGTGAAACTCGAAAAATTAGAATATCGTGCAAAAGTTCATTTATTTCAGTAATGTAAGTTAAAAGGTAAAACTAATATATGAGATAGACTCATTACATGCAAAGCAAGATAGTTCAAGGAATGATTTGCCATAATTGTGATGATTATGGCTTACAGCTCATGAAAACCCCAAATCTACAATCTCAGAAAATTAGAATATTACATGCAATCAATAAAACAAGGATTGTACATAGAACAATATCGGACCTCTGAAAAGTATAAGCATGTATATGTACTCAGTACTTGGTTTGGGCCCCTTTTGCAGCAATTACTGTCTCAATACGCCATGACATGGAAGCTAGCAGCCTGTGGCACTGCTGAGGTGTTATGAAAGACCAGGATGCTTCAATAGCGGCCTTCAGCTCTTCTGCATTGTTCGGTCTCATGTCTGTCATCTTTCTCTTGGCAATGCCCCATAGATTCTCTATGGGGTTCAAGTCAGGCGAGTTTGCTGGCCAATAAAGCACAGTAATCCCACGGTCATTGAACCATGTTTTGGTGCTTTTGGCAGTGTGGGCAGGTGCCAAGTCCTGCTGGAAAATGAAGTCGGCATCCCCATAAAGGTCGTCTGCAGAAGGAAGCATGAAGTGCTCCAAAATCTCCTGGCAGACGGCTGCATTGACCCTGGACTTAATGAAGCACAGTGGACCAACACCAGCAGATGACATGGCTCCCCAAATCAACACAGACTGTGAAAACTTCACACTGGACTTCAAGCATCTTGCAGTGTGTGCCTCTCCATTCTTCCTCCAGACTCTGGGTCCTTGGTTTCCAAATGAGATGCAACAGTTGCTCTCATCAGAAAAGAGGACTTTGGACCACTGAGCAACAGACCAGGTCTGTTTTTCTTTAGCCCAGGTAAGACACTTCTGATGACATTTGAAGCCCATGTCCAGGATCCGTCTGTGTGTGGTGGCTCTTGATGCACTGATTCCAGCCTCTGTCCACTCCTTGTGGAAGTCCCCAACACTTTTGAATGGCCTTTTCCTGACAATCCTCTCCAGGCTGCGGTCATCCCTGCTGCTTGTGTACCTTTTTTTTCCACACTTTTCCCTTCCACATAACTTTCTATTAATGTGCTCTGATACAGCACTTTGGGAACATCCAACTTCTTTTGCAATTACCTTTTGAGGCTTTCCCTCCTTATGGAAGGTGTCAGTGATGGTTTTCTGCACAACTGTCAGGTCAGCACTCTTTCCCATGATTGTGATTCCTACTGAGCCAGACTGAGAGACCATTTAAAAGCTCAGGAACCCTTTGCAGGTGCTATGGCTTAATTAGCTGATTAGAGTGGGACACTTTGAGCCTAGAATATTGCACCTTTTCACAATATTCTAATTTTCTGAGATTGTGGGTTTGGGGTTTTCATGAGCTGTAAGCCATAAGCATCACAATTATGGCAAATCACGGCTTGAACTATCTTGCTTTGCATGTAATGAGTCTATCTCATATATTAGTTTCACCTTTTAAGTTGCATTACGGAAATAAATGAACTTTTGCACAATATTCTAATTTTTCGAGTTTCACCTGTATTATGAAAAACATAAATTTCAGGTCACTTAACTTAGGAAAAGACTAAATGATTTACCTTCATATAAATCAAAGCTATTACTACACTTGGAATACTGTGTACAGTTCTTTTGGTGTATCTCAAAAAAATGATATTGTAGAGGTATAATGGAGGAATCAAGATGGGTGTCTTTTTCTTCAGAAAATCTTTTTTTGGGGGGGTTGTTGGATGAAAGTTAACAATGTGAGAATATGATCAGGATGAATAAACCTAAGCACTGCGGGTAAACATGTTTCTTCTTTCTGTGTAATAATAAATCCTGGAAAATTGAATGCCCTGAGTTTTCCAGCTAGTCAAAAAAGGTACTTCTTTAACATGGTACGTTTTGTGGCAGCAAATTGCATGAGAAGCATTGATGTTCTCCAACTTAGGTTGGGGTTGAATAGTTTGAGATGTGGAGCTCTTGAGCAAAAAACAAAACAAAACAAAGAACAGCAAAACCAATATATTTCCTGGTGGCTTATTTCTACTGATAAGAAGAATGTATTATCATTCTTATCATCTGCATAAAACAGAACTGTTCTAATTAAAACGGAACTGTGGTTATCTTTGTAGCTTGATAATATAAGAGCTCAAAATTTTCTCACTGCTTCCAGTCCTTTGGTACTTTTTTCTGAGAGGCAGTCTACATTTTAATCTGATGATTTTCAGTTCTGTACGTACAAAATTGAGTCTCTGGACTCTGTGCACATAGAATAGTGTATCTATTATTAGGACTGGGTGGTTTAGTGGCATCAATTTTGCACGCACAAAACTGAGTCTCTGGTCTCAGTGCACATGGAATAATATATCTATTATCTGTTTAGCATATGTGTGCACATTAGGTCTAAGTTATACACAAGATGTACTGTATAAACCAAATACACATTTGATTTACAAATATACTCAGTTGAAGTAGGACTTAAGCCTAAGAAGCACAGACTTTTAGATAAATATGTTTTTTTCTACTAAAGTATTTTGGGAACTGGTTTTTTAAATAGTCTATCCATAACCTAACAATTCTTTCAAGGATTGTGGTTATGTATACAATGCTGATTTTAGTCTTCTCCATCACAATTACATAATTTGACTTGGACCGTTCCATGATTTACTAACTCCCCAAAAAATCTGTTAGGAAAAAAATACACAAAAGGGACTTTCCTGCCCCAAAGAATATCATTATAGGTTAATATCAGGAAATGCCGAACGGGTAAGAGTTAATAAAATGGATGATTGGTTGGGAGAACAAGTTGTAAAGCTGAATGTGTATGATACTAATGTTAATTGTCTGCAGCTCCAGTTTAAACTCTACAGTGGGAAGTTGAAAACACCCTAGGGAACACAGTGCTAATCTCTCCGTAGCATGCTAAAAAACTGAATCCTATCAGCAGGATTTAAGTTCAACTTTATAGGTAGCCCTTGACTTACAATCACAATTGGGACAGGAATCTTGGTTGTTGAGCAAAGTGGTAATTAACCAAAATCTTCAGGATTCTGGCTCAGTTTCTGACCCTGTTAAAGGAGTTCAGCTCTCCTCAAAAGGCAGCTCTTTCAGCCAGCCCTTAGAGACAGAGGGAATCCTTTTCGCCAGTCGGCAGCAGAAGCAGCTTACAATCTTCCCTGCCAGCTTCCCCATTGACTTTCTGTGGAAGCCATCACTTGGCAATCAGTTGTAAGTGTAAACAAGTCGCCAAGCATCCAGATTTCAATCACTTGACCCTGGTGCAAGATTTTCTGATCCTCTTTCTGAGGCTGTCATAATTCCAGACCATCATTAAATGAATGGTTGTAAGTTGAGGACTGTCTCTACCCTCTTACCCAATCACTAATTGGATAATAATGCATTTCTCCTATGCTCTAGGGGTCAGTGCACTCTTAATACTGGATTTAAAGAACTTCCTTATTCTGCTGCACTACCTTTACCATATTTAAAAGCTTATTGGCACTCTTATTGTAATTATAAATGGAAGTTAATTGGATGGGGTTTCCATCTACTCATTGTTTGTAACTTGCAAGTTGAACCTGATTTACAATCCATGCTACTCACAGAAACCTGGATAATTTTGGTCATGTTTAAAGAGGACATGGAGAATTTGTTCTGCACAGATGGAATACCACACAGTGATTAAAATAGTGCTACTGCTGCATTTAATTCAGCTTCCAATGGCTACTATGCAGTAAATATAATAATTAGGTTTTTAGGTAGCATATATGTTAACATTTTTAGATCTTTGTATGCCCTGCCTCCCAATACAAGTAAGTTAATATGTAACACGATTCTAGGAAGTGTGGGTTGTTCTTTCTTAATTACACAAAGAGAATTGTTTTCATGTAGAGTATATGAATCAGACTTTTAGAGGGCTTAATTCTCTTTAAAAGGTTTGCAATTGAGATCCAACATCACTTTTGCATATTATATGCAATATTTTCACTACAGAAAGAATATTGTTATTGCAGTATAAAATTTAGTGATGGTTTTCACATAGTAGCATTATTATTTTTTAATATATCATTTTCTAAAATGGGATGGATGGATGATGATGGATGGATAGATAAACTTTCATACTCTCCATGCTTTCTCCTTGCTTGATCTACTTTTCCATTAACTGAAACATTTCTAAGAACATATTGTGTAGGATTTTGTTAAAGCATGTTTGAACTGTTCATGCCTTTGTTATGTCCATAAGGCCAGTAATGATCTAGCTTCTTCTGGGCTGCAGAATTTTTTTTCATGTGCGAATAAGATGCTGAATTATTCCTCTGACATCTTGTTAATAACTAGCTTTTTTGTAATTATCCGTTTTTAGTTTAAAAATGGAAAGAAGCCATCTGTGTGTGAATATAAGCTTGAGATATTTTCTTTGTGGATATTGCACTGAAGAAAATTAATGCAAGCTATAATAGGGGGAGAAAATGTGGAATCAACAAAAAGCAAGCTAATCTGAGATGTATTGGCATACAACAGTTTTAAAATCCAAAGAAAGATAATTAGGAAACAAAATGTTAGAATCAAGATGAAGTAAAGTGTTAAAAACAGAAAATAAAGACACAAAATCTACTTTACAGAATACACATAACAGATATAATGTATATTCTAGGCCAATAACAACACTGCTCTGAGAATAATATATATTAATATGAATATGGGTCCACTGCAAACATCTTGCTGAACCAAAATAGGTTCAGGAAGTGGGTTCCATTGATTTAAATTTGCTCCTGCTGGTTTATAATTTGTCTTGACTGATTAATCAATTAAAGGTTTAGTTCATTAATCCACAGATTTGAGTCTATAGGCCTAGGTTAAAACTACAATTTCCCATTGGATTTCTTTCAGTCCTGGTGTTTCATTTAAGAAATTTGCTGATTGCGTGGTGCCCACCAACCCTTAAGAGCGAAGTCAGTTGGGAAAGCTGATATCAAGTGCAGGAGATCAGAAGTCCAGGCAATATAAATGAATATAGGTTGATTATATGTTAATGCTCTCTACAAGAATCTGTATTGCTAATGGTTAAAGCAAATTGGTGGTAGATAAGAATCAACAGAATTCAAGATGGGCTGGACTTAGATCTCTTGTGAGCACAAGACTGATGACACATTTGACTCCTCCCTCAGTCTCAGCCTGATCATCTCCTATATATGGATTTGCTCAATGGCTATGTGATTCACTTAATGACTACATGATTTGTTTAACGTCTACAGTAAAATTGATGGTAAAATTGGTCTGGTCATGAGGTGACTTAGGACAGAAATTCTGGTCCCAATTGTGATTGTATGCGAAGGATGACCTATGTACAATGGTCATCATATGTTTAAATTTTACTTTTCCTAAATTTCAAAGATCAGGTGCTTCAGACCGGATAAGATGCTAAGTCTAATACTTTGGTTAAAGAATTCTCAATTAAACAAGGTAAGTTGAAGATACATATGCACTTATTAACAGGTTATTGGTGTGTTGTGTGGATAATGCTGCTAAAGGTAAAAAGAAAGCAGCCGTGACAATAAGAAAAATCCAAGTATTCCATTTTTAACATTTAGCCAAGAAAGCATTGGATGCCTAATTAAAATGGCAACTCAGGTGACAATTCTAAGAAGGGATAAGGTAAATGGCAATTAATCCTAGCTGAGCCAAAGTGGTTTGCATTTTGTGAGGGAAGCCCTGCCTCTTTCTTTCCTGCTGATACCAGATGGACAATTATGTGGCGTTGCTATTTCATAATTTCTGCCACTGCTGCTAAGTGAACTGATGGGAGCAGACAGTCCCAACTAGGCGGATGGAATGGGCCATGCTGGCTTTGGTCCTCCTTTGCTGCTCTCAAGAAAATGCTTTTTTGGGGCACTGTACCAAACTGCAGTAGCCAGTAGCTTGGAAGAGCTTTTTTTTTTAATTCATATTTATATGCCGCCTTTCTCCAGAGACTCAGGGCGGCTTACAATGTTTGGAGCACAACCCAGTGTGCTCAGCAATAGCCTTCATTCCATTGTATATGCCTGCTTATTACTAAGCGGCATTTTTACAAAGTCAGCTTATTGCCCCCAACAATCTTGGGTCCTCAATTTACCTACCCCGAGAGGATGGAAGGCTGAGTCAACCTTGAGCCTGGTGGGATTCGAGCCTGCAGTAATTACAGGCAGCTGGAGCTAAGTGCTAGGCGTTTAATAGCCTGCACCACCAAACACTCTGCTGTAACCGTTCAACTAGCTTGATGAAGATCAAAGTTTCGTTTCCCCACACGTTCAAGTAGAGGTTAGGTAGCCGTTGAAATACTAGGCACAACCTAGGGTATGTTTCTGTCCAAGAGCAGTTTAGCCATGAAACTACAGCACGATTGCATAAGAGAAACTACTGAGGCACAGCACTTTGAGAATCTCAGAGGAAGTTTTTGCCAAGCCTGCTTTATATCATTTCAAAGTGATTGTGGAATTGATTTTTTGTTGGGAGGGGAGATTATTTGGTTAATTTTTTCCTTGCAATCCTTTCCCTGTGTCAAGACATTTTCTCAGAGAAAAGATACATCATAGCTATGTAATTTATACGTTTAACTACAGACACA
This sequence comes from Naja naja, assembly GCA_009733165.1. Lineage (NCBI taxonomy): Eukaryota > Metazoa > Chordata > Lepidosauria > Squamata > Elapidae > Naja > Naja naja. Next base: position 129,778,512 of record CM019150.1, on the reverse strand, counting down.
ACATTATGTTGAAAAACCATCTTCATTCCCTTTATTCTTCAGCTCCTTTCACAATGGAACTCATTGATAACAGTGCAGAGGTCTTTCATTGGTAGCGTGTGCACATATAAACACACACACACAAACGTAGGATCTCTATTTATTCACTGTGAAATGTAGCAATGAGGTATAAAACTCTTGCTGATAAAAGTTTCTATTGTTAAAGCATCATTATTGAATAAGAGACTGGAGATTTTCTAGTCCAACCCCATGTTTGGGAATATCACCTGATCCAGTATGAGACACTGAGAGATGCACATACATTTCCAGATGGATGGATGACAAAATATAGTCACATTAGGTTCTCCAGCACTATCACTCTTCTAATGATAGAGGGTTGGAGAATGCTCTGAAGAGGTTGTGTCTTCCACCCCTCTCTGCAGGAAAATTAGAACAGTCTTCCCAAGTAGACCTTTTCCATATAGAAAGAGTCAGAGAATTCCGTTAAAAATATTCAATTCAGTTCTGGTGTCAGACCTTTGAAGGTGCATTTCCCAAAGAAATGCTTCTCCTTACCTGTCTTGAACTCTGGGGAAATGCTGCTTCCAATGGCTGGGATTGGTCAAAAAACGTTTAAAAACCCATGACTCTTGTATGACCCTAAGCTGTCCATCAGATGATGGCCTAGACTCATGAACATTATTTATGATGTGTTATTGTATAATAAAAAGAAATGCAGAGCTGATATTACACATTTTGAGGATGGGCATATACATTTTAATTTTTCCATCACCAATTTTTTTTCCTGAAACTTCTTCCTACAAATTTTTCCTTACCTGGATTTACAGAGAAGTTACCATTATGTTGGAAGAGAAGGAAGAAAATAAATCACATCCTTTTGCCTTTGGTTCTTTCCTGCATAAATTCCTTCTCCATCCACAGAATTAGAGAAGTGTTTTTCAGCGCACTTGTCTTTTTGTGAGATTACTTAAAGTGATTGGGGGGGAAATCATCCCCAAAATCAAATTTTCCCACTAATATTATTTTCCCCCTTGATGTTTTCTTTGAAAAAAACAATCCTTACTGTTAACAGTTATTATCCGTACTACTAGGAATCTTGATTATTGAATGCAATAATAAAAAGAGAAATAGTGTTCTGAAGTTAAGCTAATCTTTGTCTTTTCTATCAATTTCTCTTTTAGTTTTCATTTAGCAAGAATTAATTTGGCTGGGTATACAGAAAGCCAGAGTAAATGATCTGACAAGGTGATTAAAGCAATGGAAATTCTGTGTTGATGTGCAGCACAAAAACAGAATAGGTGACTTCAGTAGCAAAAGCAGATGATGATATATAAAGTGATAGATTGATCAGGCACTCTATTGGTATATCCATTTATTTCTTCTCTCAAAAATAACTTGGAGATTATATTGAATGTTTTAAAATCTAAATTAAGAAACAATTGAAAACTTTGTTTATTACTAGCTTAAGTATTTTGGTTGTTGCAATTTCATCCAAAGAATTCTGGGGTTGTAATTTGTGAGAGATCATTTTCACCTGAGAGGATAATTCCAAGTTTAGATGGGAATGAGGAAAATTTGAATTAGTTTTTGTCCGTTTGGGCCAATATGTCCTAAGACACAGATGGGGAACTGGCAGTTTGTGAGTCAAATACTACCGGCAGAATATTTCTGCTCAGCTTGCTGTCAGGGCTCAGGAGTAAATCATAGATCTTTTGACAGATAACAGTTTAGCTCAGTTCCACTGATGAAAATTCTCAGATATAGCTTGTCTAGGTTGCAGTCTTTATTTCAGATGCTGCTAATGCAAAGATATAAATTACTGTTTTTCCCCTGAAGGGTTTAAAGTTAAAGTTTTTTCCTCCTGCTCTTTTGAATTAATGGGTACTTCACAGTTCATTTGGTGGCCCTGAAGCCAAGCAGTTACATATTTATATCAGGGCTGTGTCTGTACTGGGAACTGCTGGCTTCTCTCTTACCCATCTAAACCCTATACCTATTGACTCCAAGGTCCTACTCATCTGCTTAAGCCTGGGCTCACAACTCTAGCCTGATCCAGTTTCAGGAATGTTTTCTTCTTGTGGAGGATGGGGAATTGAGCTTGAATAAATTATATCAATCATTTACTTATATACAAATAAAATATTGTATACAATCCTTCTCCAGGATGGTGTGTTCATAGCATAGCCTTTCAGTCTTCCAAAAGTGCAACCCTTGTTGCTGTAGTCAAGTTCTTACTGCTTGCTTGCTTATTCATTCATTCATTTCCTGCCTTTATTCTTTTTTAAATAAATAACTTAAGGTGGCACATATATCCAACACCTTTCTCCTCCTGTTTTCCCTACAACAAAAATGCCATGAGGTGGGTTGGGTTGAGAGAGAGTAACTGGCCCAAAGTCACCCAGCCAGTTTTTCACACCTAAGGCAGGACTTGAACTCACAGGAAAACTGTTGGCATTATAATAAGGATTCCATACAAAAGGTGCCCCTACAAAGATCAGAATATGCAGGCAATAATACAGATATTCTTAAGAAAAGACTCATAAGAATACCATGGATAGGCATTAAAGCAAATAGATCATAGAACAAACCAATCCAGATTTCTCAAACCAGATTAGTTGCTGGTGAATTTCTGTCTTGAGTAGAAAAAGAGTAGATGGAAGAATATATCAATGAAGGATCAATCATCCAGATTGAGGGTAACAAAGGGTACCAAATAAATCAATATGACTTCATTGACATATTGCAATACATTTTGGGAGAAGCTCCTGAAGTTGGTATGGTAAGAGTTGGTACATTGCAATGACTCTCTAACTTTCTGCCTAACTAATGTTTTATTTTGACTTCCTGGATGGGAAGCGAAACCTCTCAGTGTAACAAATTTTGGTTCAGTTGCCATGATTCAACCTTTTAGATAGATGTAAGAATGTGTAATTCTGCTTCTTAATTCTGTGTGACTTTGGGGTGCTTGTTTTTGGCTTGTTTCGATGCAAAAGACCTGTGACTCATTGTAGCCTGCCATCTTTTGAAAATTCACAAGTTCCCGTTGTTGGCTCTTATTGAATGAGTTTTTCACATTTCTCCTTCCACATTTTCAAATGTGGTCCCTAAATATGCAAAGGAGCATCTTCACGGATACTTGGACTCTCATTAGCAAGCAGTTATTCAGGTCTGACTTTACAGAGCAGCAATATGTATCCAGACTTATCCTTGTTGGTTGAGATGAGCTATATGTTAATGGAGGATCAGCGGAGCAGACAGTTTGAACAGATGAGAATAGGAGGTGAAGGGAAATGAAGTGTGATAGATAATGGGTATAACTAGATACCCCTTTGGACAGCAAAATCAGAGGACAAGTAGGAAAGGAAAAATTAGAAGCCAAGATAGAAAAGACAGATGAACATCAGGATGTATAACTGGATGAAAGAATATATGAGAAACAAAGAAGATAAGATTGTGAGAAGCTGATGAGTGTAAACAGAAAATGTATCAATCTACTACAAGAAGGGAAAGATGCAAGGAGATCAAAAAATTATCTACCTGGATACCATCATATTGTTCCCAACCCAAGCCTTAATTCACAGAGTCAATGTAGTTTTCCACTGGAGCTAGACACTAGGAGGGCTATTGTGATCTACCTGAGTTTTGGCAGGTTCCTAGTATCTTTTTTGATAATCCCATGTTGGCCACAAAATTCCACCGACTATAATCTCTAGGTAAATTGAAGTTTATTTCAAATTAGCTTAGGAGACTTTGGAAGAAGCCTGCTCCAAAGCCAAATCACTAGACGTACAGCCATTCCAGCTGTCTCCAGCAGTAATGCTTCATAGGAGATATCTGTAGTGCTGCTACTCTAGAATTAGGAAGACCCAGAGGACCACAGGGAACATTATCAGACTCTTGCAATTATACTTCAAGATCAAGTGAAAGGAAGATAGTGCGGCATACAGATGGTGAAAAATACATGCACCTATAAGTCCAGTATACATTTTCAGCTACATTCATTCTGACAGTAACTTAAAATATAATCCTATGAGCCGCTAACTTTAACGGTACCAAATAAATGCATATATGTTACAAGTATTTGCAAATAAAAGCCTTTGTAAAGATCACAGCTTTGAACTGTCTACCTTCAAGGAATATTTTCAGTATGCATTGCAGAATGTTTTAAAATGCATACAGTGGTTTAGATATTGGTGAGGTAGTAAATTCATTCGGATAGGTAAGAGGATTTATTTGCATGACAGAATGGTCTTTCATGCCACATTTTTTTTTAAAAACCCGCAGAAAAATAGATGCCAGCGAAAATGATTCTTGACTAACATTTGTCCAATCTTTTCCCACACATAAGACATTGTCTTGTGTGGAATAGCATTCATTCATATGCCTCCAGCTCAGGATGAAATACATTTCAGTTCCCATAGGGGTACTAAGTACATGATCAGCGGAACACCCTATTGCAATTGAATTGAGAGTGGGTGGGTGGGAGCTAGGCAGTGATAAATAGCCTTCTATGAGGCTCATTCATTAGTACTGATCTTTCTCTGAGGAATCCCAGAGTTTTGTGGTTCATGGTTTAATAGGGAAAAGGAAGTATATTGGCAACTGCATGTCATCTTTAATATTGTATTCTACATATATTGGGCATAAATCATAGATCTTAACAAGTTATGTCAAGTTGACGTAAACTGCTGCAAGATACATCTCCAGTTCTCATTTACTGCAATAGCTAGCAGCTTATTGACATTCACTTTAGGTTTCTTCCCAACTCCTCCTCGAAATGGAAAAACTATAATCTTGCTTGTAGACCCAGAGAAGTATATGGGTGGCAATTGCTGGTAGTATTTTCCTTCCAACAGCCTTACTATTTGAACAATCATCTAGTTCGTCTTGTTACTTCACACTTGTGGTGTTCCAAGAACGCCACCAGCTGAGGCATCTTGCTGAGAACTGGCAGTCTGGGAAGGGGCAGAGTACATATGATCAGAAATTATTTTCTAAAGGGCAAAAAACAAGGCAGCTTTGACTCTGAGCTTCATAGATAGAGAAAAGAGATAGTTAATATCTTTCCTAGCATCTTTGCTCTGTTTTTTTCCTGCTCAGAATTAAATCCTCTCTAAATTGCCAACTCCTCTCCAAGGTTTACCTCTGGTACGCCTGAATAAAAGGCAAGTTATGATCTATTGATTATGAATAGCAAAATGGAAAGCAGGGAAGTGGGTTTTAGCACTATAACTATTCAATAGACTCTATTGATCAAAATTGCAACTTCTTGGGTGCTTTTTATTAAAGTTTTTTAAACAAATATTTCAGTGCTTCATTATACATATTTCTGTTACATGTATTTCTCCTTAATCAGTACAGCAAAATTAGTTCATATTTCTGAAAACACACAATATAACAGATGTTTAATCTTTTATTTTTCAGAGTTAAATGTTAAAGAATTGGATGAGAAAGTATGTGACGAATCATCATGTAAATATGGGGGTGTTTGCAAGGAAGAGGGAGAGAGTTGGAAATGTGTATGCCAATTACAGGTAAGGATTTTTCATATTTATGAATGGACATAAACTGAACTGTTGAGATAATTATAAATATGTCACTGACATTTTCATTCTTGGAAATACATAATGTGGTATAGCATATTGTTTAGAACTCAGTTAGGGTCCATTTTATTTTGTTGACAAAGAGATAAGGAGAAAGACTCAAGCATTATGGTCAAAGTTTTTGGAGTTATTTTGTTTGCAACTGAATTTGTTAGGCCTTTTTTCATTTTTTATTATTATGATTAAATGTGAACTTATCACATTTTAATATGGAATGTATACTTTTATTGTTTTACTTTTGCACAATAAAAATTAGAAATAATATATTTTTAGAAGCTTAATATAAACTTAAAGCGAAGAAAAACAATATTCTTTCTTATTGTGATTATACTACAGATAGTCCTTGATTTACAACCACAATTGAGCCTGGAATCTTTGGTCATTGAACAAAGTGGTCATTAAGTGAGATGATACATGATCACTTCACCCAGTGACCCCAATCCTAGTTGTGGTTGTTAACAATCATATTTGTAATTACGCAGAACATGAGGCATGTCCATTCAGCACCTTTGTGATTTCAAATGGTTGCTGGATGAACATTCATTAAATGAGAACAGGGGTAGCATTCTACTGGTTCGGACCAGTTCTATAGAACTGGTTGTTATGATTCTGAGCAGTTTGTTATGATTCTGAGCAAATAGTGCCCCTGGCTGGTCCCACCCGTCTCTGCCCGTCCCTTCTCTCCCCACCCAGTCAGTCCTTATTGCACATGCATAACTTCACACACATGCCTGACATTGCTGACTGCATTCTCCCCCACCCAGTAACTCCTTAAGGTATTTCTTTTCCCCCCCTCCTTCCAATGATCAGCTCTTCCGATGATCAACTGTGCCAGGATCCCCCTCGCTGCCTTAATGCTTGGCCCAGGAGGCTTCCCTGAGGCCCAGAAGGCAAATAGGGGTGTGTGTGTGGGGGAAACCTTCTGGGAGCAAAAACATCCCCCCCAGGAGGGTTCCCTGAGGTCCAGGAGGCCGAAAAACAGAGCACAGGGGGGTGCTGTGCACCCCCCAAGCTCCGTTTTTTTGCCTTCTTGGGCCCCAAGGAAGCCTCTGGGAGCAAAAATGCCCCCCCCAGGAGGCTTCCCTGAGGCCCAGGAGGCAAAAAAACAGGGGGGGGGCTGCAAAAAAAGAAGCAGCCATGCCCACCCAGTCACATGGCCACGCCCACCTGGGCACACCTACCTAGCCATGCCCACAGAACCGGTTGTTAAAAAATTTGAATTCCACCCCTGAGCGAGAACTACCTGTGATTGCAATATGTTGTGGGAATGTTGTTGCATAATTTTATAGACCTGTACTTAATTAGAATCTTTAAATATTGACCTCCATTTTGATTTGTAGATTGATTCTTTTACCTTGCCCTTTCTTCAGATTAGTACATATAAAATGATTTATTTACATATCATCCTTTACATTGCAGATTGCTCTAGATCCTAACTCTTTAAAATGTGTCAAATATACCAAGGATATAAGGTGTGTTAACATATCACAGACAATCATATGATAGCGTCTTTGCAGAACTGCATTTATTTTCAAAATTCACCAGACATCTGCTGAAGACTACTTTTCAGAAACTATTTTTTCACTAAAGTTCTCTTTCTGTTCTATCACACAGGCAAAAAGCACAAATTCATAATGGTAGGGTATTTGTGAATGTATGAATACATTCCTTTTAGTGAAGAAACCTGTGATATAATGCTTTCTATATGTAGCTATGGCTGTGTGTTTGTGGTTTTTTAAAACTCTTTTTAAAAAGTATTCTAACAAAGATTGTTTGTAGTCTAAATCGTGTGTAATTCCCAGATCCCGTGTTTGATAAGAATGCTGTTTTCCTGCCAAGTAATTCTATGAATTAGAGAAAACTTTTTTATTCCCATATTAGAATAGAAGGAACAGGCTGAAGATTTCCTGCTGAAAAGCATGGAGATCTTTTAAAATTAGGTCTTGTTTGAGAAAAGCTGCTTGCCCGGTGAATTTAACTCTTTTGGTAATGCTTCTTTCTTCTGTGCTATTCAGTTATCACTTACTTTGGCCTCAATTTATTTTCTTTCTTACACATCTCTTTTTAGTGCAGATATCTCTCCTTTAAAAAAAAAGCGGATCAATTTTATTATTTTTGGCTGTTTCTGTTGGAAGGATGAAAGGGAATGAATGTATGTGTGTTTTGTAAACTTGTACGTGTAAATTATTTGAGTGGATGAGGAAAAATGCTTGGTATATGCCAATCAAATGTTTTTGTAAATGAATCTTATTTTATAGGCTAATAATTTTATTAGTAATTAATTCTAATTACCTCTCTCCTTTACCCTCCCTGTCTTGATCTTAGCTCTTCTTTTGGGGTGCTTAAATTCAGTATTGTCTTCTTTTCAAGTAAACATTTTAAGTCTTGTGAACATCTGCTGCAGAATTATTTTAGGTTGTATGTATGCATGGATTAACGTAAATTTCCTTCCTTCCTTCCTTCCTTCCTTCCTTCCTTCCTTCCTTCCTTCCTTCCTACCTACCTACCTACCTACCTACCTTCTCTCTTTCTAGTGTCATACAAATTATATTCCTGTTTGTGGTTCAAATGGAGACACCTATCAAAATGAATGCTTTCTCAGAAGAGCTGCTTGCAAGCATCAAAAAGATATAACAGTAGTTGTCAGAGGGTCATGTTACTCAGGTGAGTTTGTATCATGATGTCATAATGTACATTTCATTAGTTGCCTGCCTTATGCCTCTCTCTTTCAGTTGCCTATGTCAGTATCTGAAAGTTTTGGATTTAGCTATACTGTTCCAGTGGTTGAAGCAATGAAACCTGCTTCAGATTGGCCAAAATGAGCTTGGAAGAAAATACGCAGTGGGTTTTTCTTCTATTTTTGAGGGCTCATCAGTTAAAATTTTAGAGGCTCAAAGATTTTGCAATTTAGATATCGAAAATACTGGTATGTATTCTAATACAGTGATCACCAACCGGTGGGCCGGGGACCACTGGTAGTCTGTGAGAAAATTTTGGTGATCCCCCCCAAGCACTCTCCCCCAAAGCAATTAATCCAGGTTACACAGGAACACAAGGCTGCACTGCCCACATGGCCCGCCCACCCACTGCCCCCCACCCTTCGGCCAGGTGCAAACCTTACCTTGAGTAGAGCCATGTGAGCTGGAACTGGAAGGTAAGACCAATGGTGGGGGAGGGAAATCTGTCCCGGGGTGGCTTGCTGACATTGGTGGGAAAGTCGCTCCCATATTCCAGAGCTGCATTAGTCACAAGATTGGCCCTTTGGTCATCCCAGAGCAGCTCCTCCAGTCCATGGGAGGCCGGTGCACCCGGGATGACCAAAGGGCCAGTCCTGTGACTACTGCAGCTCTAGAATATGGAACCGACTTTCTCACCAATGTCAGCAAGCCACTATCAGTCAAAATTCATATTAGTGGTCCGGGATTTAAAATTATGAGTTTGGTGGTCCCTGAGGTCCAAAAGGTTGGCGACCCCTGCTCTAATATATACAGCTTTTTACTCTGAAATGCTTTGGAATTTCAATGAGCAGCAGGGATTTGATTGCTGTTCTTTGAAACAAAAAAGTGGCAAAGCTCCCATTATTAACTTACAGCTATTTAACATTTGATACATTGTTAAAATTGCTAAAACAATCATAATCTAAGTTATGGAATAAGAGAAAACTGAACAAAACATTTTAGTTTTATGCAGAAGTGGTGCTTGGAATATTAATAGACATGCATTAAATTTAATGCAAAGTGCAGCTCATTTTATTCATATTTTTGATCTTGTTTGATGTCTCAATATTTTATTTATTACAGTGGTATTTTTTATATGTGTGCTATCTGTAAAAGTTAGATATGCTAACTGATGATTTTTGGAGGACTGTATAAATATTCAGGATGTTAGATATTCCTTGTATATGAAAGTAGTTGGTTTTGACGATATAGTAAGCAATAATTATAGTCATGCAAAATATGTATATTTAAAAATCTTTATTATGAAATTATTTATATAGAAAAACCATAAGAGAGAGGAGGAGAGTAAGTTAAATATGTTTCATTTATTGACCTGACTGGAGATTAATCTAGAGCAGGGGTGTCAAACTCAAGGCTCACAGACCGAATCTGGCCCTTGGGGTGCTTAGATCTGGCCCATGTGGCTGCCCTGGAAACAGCAAAGGATGGGCCCACGGTGCCTCTGCCAGTGAAAATGGAGCTCGGGAGGGCTACGGGCGGCTCTTCTGAACTCTGTTTTCACTGGCAAAGGGTTGCAGGAAGCCATCACAGCCGAATATGGAGCTCGGGAGCCCATTTTCGCTGGCAGAGTCTCAGGCCACCACAGGCGCTCTCGACATGAGGGACATCAAGCTGGCCATGCTCCCCCCTGCCCCCCCACCTTGGCCCCCCAAAGTCAAACAAATCTGATGTGGCCCTCAATGAAATCAAGTTTGACACTCCTGATCTAGAGGAATTTGTATGTATAAAATATTAGTCAAAGTCATTTTAAATTATTTAAATTATTTTATTGCATTTAAGTTTACTGATAAATTATTATTGCACAAATGATGACATATCATTCAAATATGTATTATTTGTGTAAATATTTAGCAGTATTAAATCCTTTTAAATTATTATAGGCTTTAGTGTTATCTATATTCAGTATTTAATTTATGCATGGTTGCAAGATGATGTAGAGTATTCTTTTTGCTATATGTTTATAACTTTGTTGTCCTAAAGAGAGAAGTTCTGATGAAAGTTCAAACTTGGCTTTATTTGTATTATTTGTTGAACTATCACTATCTTTGATTACAAAATAAAATACAATATTTTCCTTCTATTTTTCATACCACTTTCATCTTCTTGTGAAATAAATTACAGTTAATGTATTATTAATTTGAGCACCTTTTGAGATGAGAATAAATCAATAGGCTTTCAAATGTACTTATCATGACAAAAATGCATTTTAATTCATCTCAATAAAATAAACATAAAGAGTCTCTTATATTAGAGAATATAATAAAAACATTGCTGTCCCTTCCTCCAGTGGATTAGGGCAAGATAAATCAAACTATTTAATTGGGGTAGAACGAAGACTGAAATATGGTGAGTTGTAATTGAAGCAGAGAGGAAATGGGTGTCTACCAGCCTTTCTATTCCCAAAACTAGTTTAAATTATTATTTTAATTTTTGAATCGGAAATACACTAATTGGCTGGCATCCACATACTAATGGGATGAACCAAGTAGGCACCACAGTCTCTGATATCCTCCCATGGGTATCATTAATGTATGCTATTTGAATACAAGTCTTTATTTTTCTTTTCTTTCTCTGGCAAAGTTGAGTACTGTTTGTTAAGCTGCTTTGTTTGGTTCATTTGCATTTTGGATGATAAAATAGAATGGATTAAATTCAAGTAATATAATTGCCTAAAGGGAGAGTAAAATCATGCTCACAGTTCATTGTAGCTCTTTATTGACTGTGTAGAAGTTTCAGCCAGATTTTGTTCAGCCTGGTGCCATCTAATGGGCTGCATTGGCTGAGAGACTGAAAGGATATTTTATAGACGATATTTCTTCAAAACGTTAGACAGTCTCTCTTCTTTCCTTCCCTGATATTGTAACTTGGGTTAGCATTCTTTGGAGAAGATGGAAACCATTACACAGGCCTGCCTGAGGTCATAGGCATCAAAATTATAATCCTTTGTAATAACTACAATTGGCTGGTATCTTACAAGATCTTCAAATTGAAAACATAGGGATTTTATGAACCTTATATATGAACAGTGAAGTCTTAATGTGTGCTGTTAATTTTGTGAGATTTGACCTTTTTTTAGTTAATTTGTTTTTAAATTTTTCAGTAGTTCATGGAAATGAAGGGTTATTGTGAATGCCATGGTGTCAGTGCATATTATCAATTTCTGCTGTAATTGCTATGTGTGTCTAAGCTGAATATTTAAAATACTTATTACTGAGAATTATTGAGAATTACAGTGTCTTCTACAGAAGAAACAAAAAGCAAGCTCAAAAGCATGCAACTTTCCAAATCCAAATCACAACCAAGATTGCAAACCATTTCTTACTATTCATAGGCAGTAAAATTAGGTGGCTTTCCATACACTACATGAGTATTCAATTATTGTCAGTAGGCTATGTTCACTTAACAGATTACCTTACAGTGGCATTCAATTAATTTTCATTGCTCCCTATTTCTGATGCATAGATAGATTCAAGCAAAGTTTGTTTGATCTCAAGAATATAGACAAAATTAGTTAGAACATCCCACCTATAAAAGGTGATGAATGAAAAGTAATTAAAATGCTGTTTAGCACTGTTTTCTTGTTTGATAGTTGTGTTCATGCAGACAATATTTTTCCTAAGTTATTAAGAAAGATAAAGTTTTATTGTTCTTGTTATTTACTTTTTTAGAATATTTTAATTATCACACTTTTACTGTTAAAACAAAATTCATTAGTACCTGTGACTTCTGGTTGAAAGTTGCTCCATTGCCTCAAGTAGATATGAGTTATGAGATTTTAATAATGTTCTTGGGAACTTTTTTTATATTCTTGTGCTTATAGGAAAAGATGGAAATTTTGCAAAGGTTTAGCTGTGACAGAAATTCTAAAAGAGGGAAATGCATGATATAACCAAAAACAACTAAATATTCCATGATACCTTAAAGCTACAATGCAAAAATTATGACTTGGTTGATGGCTGCTAGTTCTATGGTCCCAGCATAGATAGAGACAAAAATTGGCTCTTGGGGGAAAAAATGGAGATGTGAGGGGAAATAAGAAGTGGATATGTAAGACAATCATTTCTCCCTTTATAAATTTTCAACACCTGCCCTAAATAGGCTTTGTTCCTGGGCACTTTTGTAGTGTAGCACTGAGGAACATGCCATGCAAAGCTGGTATGCCCTCAAGATAACAGAACTTGCATAACACATCTTAAAACCTAGCATATTTTTGATAGTTTGAAGTTGTAGTAAAACCATCTAAAATGGCAAATGAATGGTTTTGACTACAACTTGCCGGTCAAATTGTTATGAGTTACTTTTCCATTCTTGATCAAAAAAATTTTCTAGGAGATTAGGAAGGTAAAATTAAAATTAAGATTTGGTTCCACAAAGCATTTGAAAACAAAAATAGAAAGGTTTTAAAATACAAGTGTGACTTGCATACATCCCATTATTGTGGAAAATGTATACAGGTAGTCCTTGACTTATGATCTTAAGTGAGTCCAGAATTACAGTCGTAAGTGGTGGCAGTCATTAAGCAGGTCACCATAATCTTTTGGTTGCAGTCATTAAGCAAATCTGCTGTTGTTAAGTGAAGATGGTAATTGTTAAATGAACCCATTTTCTTCAATGGGTGTTTTTCCCCTGCAAACCAGAAGTAAACTGAAAACTGGCAAAAAATGACAAAAATTGTAGTGATGTGACTGCAGGAAACTACAAATGGCATAACTGCGAAATGGTTGCCAAGTGCACAATATGTGATCACATGACCACTGAGGGGGCATAGTTGTCAGTACTTCAGAACTAGTCTGTAAGTAGCTCTGAAGAGGTCTGCTGTAACTTCCAGTAGTCACAAAGTGTGAACAATCCTAAGTGAGGATTACCTGTAGTCCAACTTCTTAGACTCAAATCTTATTTTGAAATCCTAAATAAGCTGGGCATCCTATGTAGTAACTTTACAGTATAGAACAATTACAGTAACTCTTGCTGGTGGTAAGAAATTTGTGTCAGCAGAGGGAGCTTGTGATCCTATAGTGTGAATCTGTGATTCGCTCCTGGTCATTTTATTACAGTATACTTAAGGTGCATGGATGCTATCCACTTGTTTCTATATTATAATACAAGTATTACAATACTTTTTTCTGTATTATAATAGATTCTCACATAATACTTTTAGCTAAAATACCCCCTTTTTTCTTACTAAGTTCCAGTAATTTAGTAAACAATTTCATTACTTAACAACATTAGTAATTCCACATTTAATTGTAGAAGTTATGTCTTACAATGTTTTCACATTCTGAGTTCAAACAGACCTTGCTACAGGATGCTGACTAATTAGATATAGAAGAAGTGAAGCCTTTCTATTTCTTTCAATGCTGTGCATTTTTCAACTTACCTACAATAACCCAAATAATTGTTCCCTGGATTGATTTCGGCTAAAGCTGGCTTTTATAATGGAACTGAATTTCCTCTGTCAGAAAGTTGTGTTCATAAGAAAGTGCAGTCTTCTGGTTTTCTTATTATAACTGTTAAACTGGAAAAACCCAACTGTTAGTTATTTCTATAATTAAAAGTAAACTTTTTAATTGGATAACAGATGTGCATTTGGTTCTCTTGTTTGTTTTTTACCAAAGAAAAGGCCAAGACCACACTTAACTTCAAATCAGAATCCCACATTTTGAAGTAATTAACTCTTATTAGTAATTATCTCTTATTTAGAGCATCTAAATTTTGTAACATGCACTTAAACTTCAAAAATGCAATGATGACAACATTATTGGGGAGTGAGGTGGGGGGGCAGTGGCAGCATTGGTTTTGTTTTTTATCATGGGTAATTAAGAATTGCTAGGTGACTACTGAGAGGAAGATTTTAACCCACCCTCCTTTTGCTGTTCAATTCCATACCGAAGACATTAAGGCCAAACCAGAAGCTAAACTTTCTGAATGAAATGGAATGCTATTTTTTACTTCTTTATTAAACAAATGCATATGGCAGCTATGTAACCAGTGTTATTCTGTGTAACAAGCAAAGATAAAAATACAATACAATTATCAAAATAAATTGGGGAAAAAAAGAAAAATCAAAATTGGGACCAGGGGTGGGATTCTACTGGTTCAGACCGGTTCTATAGAACCGGTTGTTATGATTTTGCGCAGTTCAGAGAACTGGCAAATCGTGCCCCTGGCTGCCCCGGCCTTCCCTGCCCAGTCAGTCCTGATCACGCATGTGCAACATCACGTGCATGCCCGACATCGCTGACTGCATTTCCCCCCGCCCATTCACTCCTTAAGGTATTTCTTTTTCCCCCTCTCCTGACGACCAGCTGTGCCGGGATCCCCCTCGCTGTCTTACTGCTTCACCTAGGAAGCTTCCCTGAGACTCAGGAGGCAAAAAAAGCGGGCAGGGGGTGCTGCAAAAAAGAAGAAGAAGAAGAAGCCACGCCCACCCAGTCACATGGCCATGTCCATCTAGCCATGCTCACCTAGCCATGCTCACCTAGCCACGGCCACAGAACCGGTTGTTAAAAAATTTGAATCCCACCCCTGATTGAGATCACTATAAAGATATCATTGCAAACATATTACACACAGAGGGAAACATATCAGAGCTCCATTAATATCCTGGTCCTAGTCTTTTGAAAGCCAGGTCTTCTAAAAGGCCAGTTTAACAAGGCCGTCTGTATCCCCAGGGGATGATGGCACCATAACAGAGAAATTGGACTTCCTAGAGCCATCAGGCGACATAGCTTCATCAAGAGGATCCAGAGCACAGTCTGAGTAGGCAGAAATCTTCAGGGAATAGGTAGTTTGTAGGTAACTTGGCCCCTAGAGGGCTTTAAAGATGACAACTGACACATTGAACTATATCTAAAAGCCTATAATATATATATTCATATAGACATACATTTTTTGCTTTTCAGTATTGTTATTAGAGGAATGTTTGGCCAGGACTCATTGGCTTTCATTTGCAAATTGCTAATGAGAATGTGTGTGTGTGTGTGTGTGTACACACCCACACAACATGCCATTGCCTATGCCTTTTCCCTATGTGTATGCTGTGTGTTTATGTCACATGCCTTGCATAGAGCACATAAACTGTGGAAGGAACATGTAGATCATTCCATCATTGTGCAGCCCCCAATCATGTCTTCCCTCCATCTTCTTAAGTGTTCAGAAAGGTGCAACTCTTTTCCCACCACACTTTATTTATTAAATTTGTATTCTTCCTTGATAGCTATACCACACCAAGGTTGCTTGTAGTGAGACAAAGCTAAAAAGAATAAAACAATACAATGAAAATGAAGGGAAAATTAAAAAGTACAATTACAGCCAATCCAGTTAATTAATAAATAGCACACACACACACACAAAGATGGGTTTTGACCATTTCCCCAAACATTGGGAAATTGGGGCCAAACACACCTTCCTGGTAAGAACAGTCTGTAACCTTGAGAACACACAGGAGAAGCCCCACAGGCTTTTGGCAATGAGGGAATCTTTCAAAGGGTCTCTTGCTGATCTAAGTAACAGGTTCCTGACTTGGGTATAATACTGGTGTTAACTGCTGAACTGATAGATCTATCTCCAGTGCAAAACAGCTGTTAGTCAGACAAGCTACAAAATCTAGCTATGTATGAGAACGTGTCACCACATTTTACATTTTAATGCACAAGATATGTTACATCCATTTTGGAAAAGGGATTCTGAGAAAATGCTTTGAAAATATCTGTTATGCTACAGATGCTCTTTGCAAAAGCTGTCTCAGATCTAAAACTGTACAGCGTTGGAAATGTTTCTGAGCATCCCACACTGTCTTTATATTCGAACTGGAGCTGCCTTGTGCTTTCTGCCAAGGAGGAACAAATGACTCTGCCATAAGCAATCAGAATGAACTTTGCAAACACTTTCCCAGGATTTGTAGGAAAAAGCCTCCCTCTGTCTCCTGCCAAGCAATAGTTTAAAGGCCTATCTTCAACAGTCCTGCTCTGGGCAATTAGGTAGAAACTTTGCTGTTGACATTGAGACTGGAGGCTAATTGCCAGCAGGCATGCAGTAGATTGGAGAGAGAAGGGATATAAAGAGGACAGGTAGCAGATGGAAATGATGCTGCTAGAAGATTGGGCCCGAGTCTCACTGGGGTTGTAAACTTGTATCTGGGATGAGTAAATTCAGATGGCAGGTGGGGCACATAGAACTGGATGTTCTTTCAATTCAGAGAAAATGAGCAGTTGAGGAGAAGAGTCCTTGTCAAATGTCTTTTCTGGAATCCTGCTTTTGGTGTACGGCTTTTTTTTTTAATGGGTGAATGTTGGATTCCATGAGCTCCTGCACCAGCCTGAATGCCATAGGCGGTATGTTCTTCAATGCCTTACTAGTCCTGACAGCTTGTTTATTTGTTTAAATATTAACAGCTGCAGGGCGAATAATTTTCATCTTTTCCTCTTCTGATGGAATCCTGAATTCATGCTGCTTTTAACCTTGGGAAAAAAAGCTGTCACTGGATATTTCCCAGCCATCCTTTGCAATGATGCTACTACCTAGAACGTCGTGCCAATGCGAGCATTTCGAATTTTTTAATGTCCAGTCTCCACTATAGAGTGAACCATGGGACTCTCGTTTATTGGTTGTAATTTGCAATTCAAATTTTAGGTTGGAAGAAGAGGTCTACTTACAGAAGTTTTTTGCATATGGAAAAAACTGAATTGACTGTGCAGATTCTTTCCTTTCTTCTTTCTCTAATTTGAAACATTGAATTGACCCTTGTTTCATAGGTTAATCAGCCAAATTTAGTATCATTTAAAAATACAGGTGCAAATCATGTTTAATTATAGGTACTTAATTTAGCTATGAAAGCAAATGTCTGGAACTGGTCTTGCCTACAAAGAATTTTTGGCAGAAGGACTGTAGCATTTCAGTGGTGTTGCAGAATTTTTTTGGAGGGGGTAGGAATGAGGAACATCTTCACCCAAAGAAGACAACTTAGAAAAAAATGTATTTTTTTAAAAAAAATTAAAGAATGATTATGTTTTAAGGATGACAGAATGATTTAGGAAGAAATAAACCTATTCAGTGAATGGTACAGAAGGGAGCTGAACATTATTAGGCAATTGAGCTCCACCTATATAGAAGATTCTTCAGGATACGTAAATTCTCCCATGTGACACCCCTCCTGCGCGACCTTCATTGGTTGCTGGTTGCCCTCCTTGTAAGATTCAAGGTGCTGGTGTTAACCTATAAAGCCCTGCATGGCTCGGGTCCGGGGTACTTGCAGGAGCGCCTCCTACCAGCATCAAGGTCCGATCGCCCAGTACGCTCCCATAGGCAGGCCCTCCTGGGGTGCCGTCGGCCAGACAATGTCGGTTGGCGGTCCCCGGGAGGGCCTCTCTGTGGGGGCACCCTTTGGAATCAGCTACCTCTAGAGCTGCGTTTGGCCCCGGACCTGCGCCTCCTTCCGCCCGTGATCTCAAGGCTTGGCTGTTTGTACAGGCTGGCCTGGACTGAGCAGGGTTGGGAATTTTAATTTTAGGGTATTTCAATTGATTTTATAATTGGATTTGAATTTGATAAAGGCATATTTATTGTTTATATATTGTGTGCCTTGAGTCCCCTCGGAGATGGGGCGGCATATAAATCCAATTAAATAAATAAAATAAATAAATGTTCTTTGCTTGATATAAAATATGTTCTTAAACTTTTTTTTTAAATTACATTTATATGCCGCCCTTCTCTGAAGACTCAGGGCGGCTTACAATTTCTGGGATACAACCCAGTGTGCTCAGCAATAGCCTTCATTCCATTGTATATGCCTGCTTATTACTAAGCGGCATTTTTACAAGGTCAGCTAATTGCCCCCAACAATCTTGGGTCCTCAATTTACCTACCCTGAGAGGATGGAAGGCTGAGTCAACCTTGAGCCTGGTGGGATTCGAGCCTACAATAATTGTAGGCAGCTGGATCTTAAGAGCAGGCATTTAACAGCCTGAGCTACCAAGCTTATAAACTTGGTAGCAGTTCAACGAGGTATCTGCAGCCCATTCATAACTTAAGCTGAAAGTGACCATGTAACTAGACTTCTCTGCATTCTATTTGTTGCCTTGCTTTTTCTTGCACATGGCTTTAAACCTACTTAGGCTACCATCCTGTCTCCCACAGTGACTAAACAAATAGTGCTACAAGAACATCAGATCAATAACTCTTCCTTGCTGTGGTTTTCTGGGAAGTGGTATTTAGAGGCTTGCTACGTTTGAGGCTGATGGGCTAGGATTAGATTCCCAGAATTCCCAGGGGCATGACTAATACTGCATCTTCATTGTGACCAAAACATGAGTTTATTAGGTCTTTTGAGGGTAATTAAAACAGCTCTCCTTTTTTTGCAGAGGAGTAGCTGTTTTAGTCTGTAACAGCCAAAAAAAAAAAAAACCACAGGGGTCCTTTGATTCTTGAAAAAGTATCAAATTTATTATTTGATCAAGGGCTTCCCTTATTTGTTTTTAGATATAAGAAAACAAGCCTGATAAAGCAGGGGGAAAGAACATGAAGATTTCATTCATCATCTTTACACATAATTTTCAAGCTGAGGTGAAGATGATGTAAACTAAGAGTTTTTAATTGTTTTCATTGATTTTCAAAAGAAAACTGGAATAGATTCACATTAAGGTAATCAAGTTTAATGCATAAGAACATTTTCCATGGTACATTTGCTCTGGAGGATTTATCTGCAGTGCTTGTTAAAGGTCTCCTATCTCCTCCACTTCACTTATAAGCTTCCATTTTAGGTAATTTTTTGAAGAAAAAAAGGAGATGAGGAAAGTCTATGCCATTTCCATTACTTCAATGCCTGAGTTGCACCGACAAACCTTCATTGAATAGCTAAGTTTAAATCATAATATTCCAGAAACAATTTGTACAGTAATTTTGACAATAAAAGTAGCTTGGGCAATGATGTTAGGTGATTTATTGTCATTGTGTGCAGCTTAATTAAGTTATTTGATATGAACTACCTTTCCTTCAGATGTGGAACTTTTTTGTGTGTTTCTTACTTCATTAATAGATCACTGTTATATTTCTCTCTTGTGCTGTTTGCAAGTAGCTGCCTCATTTTCATTTCCATAACACTAAATGCAGGGTAGAGTATTTCTAGAAGGTATTATTTACAATGGCAGAAGAATTCTAAAGGGGGAAGGATCAAGGTATAAATGGAAAGAAGGAAAAAATAAAATGAGAACAGTTCTCTGGACAACTTCCATTAAGTCACTGCCAGGTTTATAAAAGTTTCAGGAAATAAATTGCAGTCATTTTGCTAGCTAGTTAATGTTTCTTTCTCTCCTCCTTTTTGTTATGGGAGAAAAAAATCGTTCACCACTGACAGAGCTGTTTTGAAAGATATATGTGTCTCATGTATTGGGGTATTGAACTGTGACACACAAACAAAGCAGTTCTTTATCTGAGGACATTATATTTATTCCATTGGATATATACTACAGTAACTATTAGTCTTGTCCCCGTTATATCTATGGTTTGGTACCACAGTATTTTACAGGAGGGAACTGATTTCAAAGTTGTTCTGTCTCTGTTATGCTGCTCCATTTCTCTCTTGTGATTTGAAGCGAAGTCAAAAGCAAGTTTTTTTATTCTTTTCACCATGAAAATCAATCTTCCATTGGAATTTCTCACGTACGCATCCGAATGCTCATTTTTGTAAGGGGCTAAAATCTAATCAAATGGGAATGAATGGTTAAGAGAAAGCTCTGCCAAAGGTTTTGGTTGCTGGAAGGGAAGGGTTGGTTCTGGTTCATCTGGACTAAGTCAGAACTGCTCTGACCTCCAGCATCATATGTCCAGTTGAGCCTGTGATTCCTCTGTACATTTGATGCTACGTCTGTTGAATAAGCCTCTGAATTGTGGCATTGGCAGGCTATGAAATGGTAGGAAGTTGTTGAAGTTATTGAGTGCCTGCTTTTTGGAAGGGTGCAGAGGTAAAACACCTGTGGAATTCCTATGAAGTAACTTGTTAATGTGTTCATTTTTGCTTTATTTTATTTAGAAAAATTACATGGCTGCCCTTCTTATATATGAATTTTGGGCAGCTAAGAACAAACAATATTTAAAAATCTCTATAAATCAGACAAAAATAATTAAAACAATCATAATGCTATGACCAAATAGTATATAACACATTCAATTACACAGATCATGTCTATAATTTAGTGTTTTTAATTAGCCAGTTATATTACTGTAAAAGAGCTGAAAGGGAATAAGAACTGAGCCTTAAGAGTGCTTAATTACAGTCTGCACTTTCCATCCTTCACATGTACATGTTTTACTCCTAAAACAGCTTATAGGCTTTTCTTTTGGTAAATCATGCCAAGATGTGTTTCATTATCTGTTACCCCCATTCTGCTCCCCTGCCTCCACCTTTTAAATAATGTAGAGAGAGAAATGAATGTACATTGTAAATACAGAAGTATAATGCTAGTTACAATTGAAGGTGACTTCTGAGTTTGGAAAAAAAATGAAGAGTTCTTTGTCTATATGCAATTCTGTTTTCTCTAGAATAGATTTCTAAATGCACAATAAAAAGGAAAAAGTGTCATCCTGAATAATAGTCTCTCTTACTCTCTCTGTGTCTGTCTGTCTCTATCTCTGTCTCCAGATAATGGCTCTGGATCAGGAGAAGGAGGTAAGTATTGATTCTTTTTTCCACTTGAATGCTGAAATCTAGTTTGAAATGTTTGAGTGTTTATTGGCAACAATATAAGTTTATTTTCCTTTGCACAAATTTCCTCGAATCCCATTTTTTAAAAACCCCTCACTTTCCCTGGAAAGAATGATTAAAGGAGAGCACTTTTAAATAAAAGATTAAGTGCATGCTTAAAGCATTCTGGTTAAAATTATGACAGTTAACATATTTTACGTGGGCCCTTTGGTATTTGTCAAAGATGGACTTTAATAGTAGAGAATATACATATATAGCTCAGGGTTGAATTGTTGGGCTCTTACCATTGTCTGAGCGTAGAAAACTCTTCAAGAACTACACAACAGATATGCACATTTGTGTAAGTAAATATATTTATTAATAAGTAAATTCAGTATATGGGCACATGTTTAAAAAAATCCAGTTTCTAAACCTGCCAGGGGGACTGAGGGGAGTAAGACTAAGAGAGTTGTTCAACTGAACATTTCAGAATTAGAGATACTTGCGTAGTTTGATTTGGATAACAGAGTCTTTTTGTTTCCATACAAACTTTGAGTGAAAGTTTTTGCTAGAAATTTGCTTTATATTCATTATATTGTTGTTGTCTTGGTGCATGTTACAGACTACTAGAGTATTGTGATAGAAAGTATTCAAATGGGGTAATAAATCAATATGTGGTATAAGTTAACTTGGTAATGCATTAACTTCAAAATAGTATAGGCAGGATTTATACTTTATTTGGCTGGTGAATTTTTTTTGGGATGGAACATTCAAAGAGAGCCTGAAATTTAGTAGAAATTTGAACTCTAGCATCCTCATTTCAAATAGCTCTCAGGTAGTAGGGCTGGAAAATACATTTGGCTATTGTGGAAAACTTATGCAAAATAAACAAATATTCCAAATTACTAAGCCATTATTTCCCAACTCTGGTTCCTTTCCAACCACTTTTCCTGGAGTGATAGAGTTGAAATCAAAGTCAGCTGGACCAGATTGGTGAAAGCTCCTTGAAAGAGTTGAATGCTTAATATATACATATTTGTATACTGTGTATCTTTTATCTTGGAATACTTAATATTCCTTAATTATTTGAAAACCAAACTTATATTTGGTCAACAAACCCCATTCTTCTCTGACATTAAAACTCAGTGACCTTAATGGATTTTGTTTTCTGAATAAAGTAATCCAAACTGAATGAACAGTTTATGAATAAGTTGTTGAACAAATCTAGCTATGTAAGTGAAGGATTGTAGGACAACAGCAATATAGATAATCTAGGACAGGGATGTCAAACTTGTGTCCTGCGGGCCACATGTGTCATGCACTGGCCATGCCCACCCCCAATTTAGCGAAGGGGGAAAAAGTTGCGATACGTTATGTGACGACATGTCGTTGCGAGTTTGACACCCATTATCTAGGAGAAGGAAGGAAGGAGTGTTTTTCATTATATTTTTATGTAAAATAGATTGCATAAAATAAAGCAAAATGTTCCCAACCTTTTGCTTTGTTGTTGTTATTTTCATTTACAGTCAGCTTTTTTTCTTTTATTGAAGATGCTGTCAGAATATAGATAGTAAAGTGACAACACCATAAAAATAGTTAGGTGAATTATTTTGAACCTTCCTCACCTGGAGCTTTCTAGATATGTTGGACAACATCACTGTAGCCAAAAACCTTGTTGGCTAGAAATGACAAGGCTAGCGGTCTTGTACATCTGAAAAGCTGCGAAGGACTGAAATGAGTTTCATGGATGGAAGACCCTTTTTGTTCCAGGATGGTTAAAAGGCCAAAAAGTTCATAGATTATTCTAGTTTTTGATAATTTGGCTGTACAGGGTATAGAGAAGCATTGTGGCTACATTATTTATAACAGTAAATCATTGTTTAGGGCAAAATGTAGATGTCTGAATATATCTGAATGAAGGTTTAACACTTTCTGCAATTCCTGGGTAAGTGAGTTAAGGACTTCAGCAGAGCTTAATTTCCTTTTATTAAAATAAAAAAAAAATCCCGGGGAAGAATTTATGTTCATATAAGCTTACAATGAACTTTACATTCTGCTGCCTTTATTCTAATTTATAAAAGTAGTCTAAATTATTTTCCCAGCCATGTAGAAGGAGGAGGAGAGAAGCAACCCACTGATTTGACCCAAGTCTTGTTCTCACTAGCAGTACTTGAAATGGCTAGTGGTGGTGATGGGAAGCATTGGCTGTGTAATGATGTCTGATCCTAATTCTCTTCACTCTTCTGTGTTTTGTGCTATGTGTGATGACCCGGGGCATGCACAAAGGCAACATAGTTAGATAATCAGTAGGAGTCTCTTTATTAGCTCCAATTTTGCTCCCAATGTCCTAGTTACCTTCTGGCTGGAGAAAAACTCTCCCAGGAACAGCCTTTGGCTGCAGAGAATCAAGTCCAAAACGTGGTCAACAAAAACTGTAACTATAAGTCCAATCAAGGCAAGATGAGGTAATTAGTCCAGCAGGGCAGGAGAAGGAATTCCAGACATGAGGGAACGGCCATAATTCAACACAGTTGGGAAGATACCAGGAATACAGATAACCAAAGTCAACACAAGATAAACTCATGTTGGTTCCCAGCAGACGCCACACTCAGCATGCATCTCTTTTAAACTGTCTTCCCAAGTGTGGCTAATGAAGGGAATCAGGGCCCTTTCCTCCCCATAAGCCACGCAACCCACTTTGCTCTCTTCTCCATTCCTCCATGCATGCCCTAGGATGAAGAGGGGGTGGGCCTGGGTCTTCTTCTGAACTCCCTCTCCTTTGTTCTATCTCTTCCCTGCTCTGCCCAGCTGGACTTTGCCCTTCCTCAGTTTCCTCCACTGCCACGGAGCTACACTCCCACTCCCTGTCAGCTGTTTGTCTTCCTCCTTCGATTCAGACTCCGACAGGGGCCTGACGCTATGAGAAACAGCAAGGTGAGCCTGCTTAAATCATAGCCCAAAGATGAGACAAAATTAGAATCGTAGGTGCAGGGGGGGGGCTGTTAAACTGATCTGGTAATACTAAATAACAAATAAAACAAGGTTCACATTCACTTTAGATTTACCAGCATAACACATTACATATGAATCAGTCTCCCACAGACACACAGCTTTGTAAAATAATGTCAGAATAGCTTCTTTCAGACTGTATTTTCCACTCGTCTTTTTTCCATCTCTCAGCAGACACCTAAGAAACATATATGATCAGGCAACCAAGAGTTATTGGAACAAATAGCTGGGATGTGACCCAGCATTCCTATTCTGTGTTTCTTAAGTAGAGTAATGGCTCATTGCCGGCAGTTTAATTCTTTATTCTTTTTATGTAATGCTAACCATAGTGTGTCTATTTACCTAAATAAACTTTAAATTAGATATTTAAGAACTATCCCAGATTTAATTGAGGACAGATGGTAACTGATCAATCTAAGCTTTCGAGCTGGTGAAATGTTATGCTTGCAATACAGATAGTCATGTTAATTATTATTAAAATAATTTGTTTTGTGGAGTAGTTGATGCTGTCTGAGAGTGGATATTTGCTTGTAGATGTTTCATTACCCAACTAGGTGATATCAGTGCTAGTGAGTTTGGTTTTGCTCTCTATTTATATATCCTGGTTGCCCAGCCAGTTTTGGTGGGGGTGTAGTTTTCTCCTTGATAGTTCTTTGATTAGGGTATTGCTTTCTGCTTGGTTGTCTAGTGTTGATCCCTGCTTATCTGGGTGTCGGCTGATAGAGAGGATGTTTGTTCTTGTTTCCTTCTTAGCTTTTTTATAGTTTATAAATGTGGTTTATCTTCATTGATGGCTGATTTGTTGCCATCAGCTTCCAAGAATTCCCTTGTGTTTTTGGATTTAGCTCGGATTTAGATGTAGGACAAATATATAAACCAATCAGAGGAATACCCATGAGATCAACACTCTTAGGACTAATAGCAGACCATAAGGCAATGCCTAGAAAATATAGCCCTCTCATACATAATCATGTGTGTATGGATCCAGCACGTAGTTCACAACTTTGTCATAAAAAGGAACAATAGAGAAGACACATGAAACAAACAATAACATCTTTAGAGGAATGACATTCACAAGGGAAGAAGAAGACAACAACAATAACACACATCAGCAAAGGAAACAATGGCAAATTAAATGCATCAAAAAAACAACTAACGTTTACCAAGTGTTCCATTACTAAAGTAACAATACAGTCTCCCTCAATCTATAAGAACATTACTTAAATGAGTACAAACACACTTTAGCAACCCAGAACCCTGAAAAAGGAAACAGACTGCCTATTTATTTATTAAATTTATATGCTGCCCATTTTCCCAACAAGGCAATTAGGTGACTTACAATCCATAAAAAGATAAGGAGAATAAGAATTGAAAATTTAAAAACTATGCAAAAAACTAGAACCAAGGAGATAGATGGAGAGGCCTATACAACAGCTTCCAACAGAATGAATACCCACACATTTATATCAACAAGTACCTGACACATAACCCTTTACAATACAACCAAAGCAAGCTATGAAAAGATTAACACTACCATACATCAAAAATATTTCAGAAACAATCAACAATTATAAGCAGACTGAATTACTGTAGCACACAAGCTGACTAAAGGCCTTCAAAACATCTTAGTAAACCAAAAGATCCAGACTCAAGGGAGTCATGTAAACATTACATTATGAAGACTGTAATCAGTCACTATGTAGGACTATGTAGGACAGAACAGTAGCAGAACGTATCCTTGAACACAGTCAAAAGATACGATGAAAACTCTTTAATCTCATAACACATGGACAGACTTAACCATAGTTTCAACTGGGAAATTGTGAGCATCCTAGACCAAGCTAAGTTCAGAAACATTAGGGGATTCTCTATGTGACATTTAGACAAATCAGCTGTCAGTAGACAACATGGACATAAACAACCTTCTAAACAGACAATTAAAAAAGTAAGAAGGAAAAAGACCAGAACACATTGCTCTAACAGCCTATATTCAGATAAGCAAGGATCAACACCTGAACTACTACTATCCCACACTCCCATCAATATTGGTAGGGCAAGCTACTTATATAAACTGGGAGCAAATCCTACACTCATTACCTCTGGTAATGTTACCTGGTTGGGTAATGAAATATTTGCAAGCACACAACCAAATTCAGAGAGCACCAAGAGCTGCACAATTCAACCCTGAGTTACATCTTCTATTGGATAATTTGTCAATGGAGATTCGGAGTCATTGAGGTCATTGTTGCCCCAAAGGTGTTTTTTCAAGAGGCAACTGGACTCTCTGGTTTTTCTTTTGGTTTTTCTGAGGAAGCTTCCTGGACAAGAAGTGAAATGTCTTCAAAGAAAAACTAGAAAGTTCAGTTGCCTCTTGAAAAAGCACCTTTGGGACTATTGGATAATTTGTTTTGGATTCATCATTTCTAAAATCTAGTCATTGTAGAGAAGCTGTGGCAGATTGCTTTTACTGATTAATAAATTGATAAACATCATGTCCTACGCAGCTGACTGCCATCTGTCACACTTTGCAGAACAATTCCTTGTGATTATTAGTGGATTAGATTTACATAATTTCTATGAATATATATGTCATATAGTGAAACACAGAAATATGTTTTAGACATTTTACACATTCGAAAAGTGCATTTTGAAGTGATTTTCTAATTAGAAATAGACATTATGATCCTCCCAAGTGAAATGTTGCACAATCTATTAGGAATTTATATAGCATAAAGCTTGAAAGTCTGGATTAAAACCGAAAGCTTCAGTTTTTGCCATTGCTATTCAACATAATTCACATAATTCTACAAATATATACAGTTAGTTAGTTATAGTTATAATTACAGTTATAGTTGTAGAGTTGGAAAGGACCATAAGAACAATATAAAACGAAATCTAGATAGTTGCAATTTATACCCCTTATTCCTCATCCTACTGTCTTTGAGCATAGAAAACAATTCTTTGCCATCTTGTCTGCAGCTTGTTTTAAGAAGATGACTGGTATGCCTACTCAAAACTTTCTTTTCTTCAGATTGAACATCAAAAGTTTCTTCACTCCTCATTGGACATTACTTCTACTGTATCTTCTTTCTGGCCATTCTCTGAACTCTCTAACATATTAATAACCTTTTGGAAAGTCAATACTCAGAATTGTAAGCTGTAATCGACTACTCCAGTGTTGAATAAAGAAAGGAATATACTGATTTCATGTATCTGTAATGCAGTGCTTCTATTGTAGCTTACAACTGTTTTAGCTCTTCTAGAAATTACCCCATCCTGTAGTTCAGCGTGTTGTCAGTCCTCCTCAGATATTTTCTTTTCAAACCACATTTTCCCCATTTTGTATACGTGTCCTACATTTTTCTCTCCCTAAATATTTATTTTATTTATTTATTTTAATTACATTTTATATATATATATATATATATATATATATATATATATATATATATATATGTAGGTCTTGGTGTATTCGGTCTTGTCCGTGTAAGATTGAGAATACCTTAGCGTTTGAAAATCTCATCCGTCATCTTCAGGCTGGTGTCTTCAGCTTGTTCTCCTGGGAGAAGTGTGTGACCGTGGCTGTTTTCCCTTTTAAACTCAGAGTTGGATGTGTTGTTGCTTTTGATTGGTTTGTGGAGTTGATGTATGCAGATTGGATGGCTTTTCCTGAGACCTTGTGTGGCTGAGGTGCTGGCTGTGTGTCTCTCAGCCCTTTGTGTTGTAACGACCTGGGTAATGGGCTGTGTGATGACCTTCTGAGTTCTATTGTTGTGACGTCCTGGGTGTGGTGCTGTAATCTCCTGGGTCGTTGTCTGTGCTGCAACCTCCTGATGTTTTGTGTTGTGATCTCCTGAGTTCTGTGATGTAGTATCCTGGGTGGAAGGCTGTGATGTGGCATTCTGGGCCTTGGTTTGGCTCCGAGTTTGAGGTCTGGCTATGTGTTTATAGCGTGTCAGTTTGCTTAGTTTGGGGGTTGGAGGGGTGTAGCAGCTGGTGTTGCAGCCATGGTCTGGTTTCTGGATGGTGGTTGCCTTTCATCTGTGGCGTGGGCTTGGGTTTGAGTCTGGTGAAGGAGATTGGTGGTGGCATCCTGTGTTATTTTGGTCGGTGTTGGTTTTCGTGGCTGGGACTCGTTTGTTGACCAGGGCTGGTAGTATCATCCCGTTTATTCATGTTATGGGGTGTTTCTCTATTTCGATGGCTTCCCTAATTATTCTTTTGTTGAAGTGTTCAGTATTGGAGATAAGTTTGGATCCCTCAAAATCAATTTCATGTCCTGTGGCTTTAAGGTGCTGGAAAAGGGAGGAAGTTTTTTCTTCTTTTCTGACCGCGTTCTTGTGTTCTGCAATGCGTGCATTTATTCTCCTGTTGGTTTGTCCAATGTATGTGGCTGGGCAAATTTTGCATGGTATTTTGTAAACTCCTTGGTTTTCTAGCTGGATCTTGTCTTTGGGGTTTCTTAAGATGTTGGCTATTTTTTGGTCAGTGCCAAAGGCTGTCCTGATATTGTGCTTGTGGAGAATTTTGCTGATTTTATCTGTGGTGCCTTTGATGTAAGGGAGGAGGCGATGCCATTGTCCTGTTCTGTGTCTTGGTTTTTTGGGGGTCTCCTTCGGATTAGGTTGGTGATTGTGCTTCTTTGGAATCCATTGGACATTATCGTTAGTGAGGGTGTGTAATTCTGTTCTCAAGTGGTCTTTGTCAGCTAAGTTTGGTTCTGGAGATGAGGGTCTTGCTACGGAGTTGATCTGTGCAGGGTGGTGATGGGATTGTGCATTTAAGTAGCGGTTAGTGTGTGTCTTTTTCTGGTAGATGGTGTGTCCTAGGGAGCCATTGGGGTTTTTTAAATAAGGGCGTCCAGGCGAGTTATATATATATATATTTGTTTTTCGTAGATTTTCACGGGTAAAGGTATGTAGGTCTTGGTGTATTTGGGTCTTGTCCGTGATTGAGAATACCTTGGCAGCGTTTGACGAATCTCATCCGTCATCTTCAGGCTGGTGTCTTCAGCTCGTTCTCCCAGGAGAAGAAGCTGAGAACCAGCCTGAAGATGACGGATAATTCGTCAAACTTCCAAATTCTCATCATGACAGACCAATCACCAAGACCTACATATATATATATATATATATATATATATATATATATATATATATATATTTGTTTTCGTATGAATTTTCACGGGTAAAGGTATGTAGGTCTTGGTGTATTCGGTCTCAATCTTACACGGGACAAGACCGAATACACCAAGACCTACACACACACACACACACACACACACACACACACACACACATATATATATATATATATATATATATATATATATATATATATATATATATATATAAATTACATTTATATGCGCCCTTCTCCGAAGACTCAGGGCTGACTTACAATTTTTGGGTTACAACCCAGTGTGCTCAGCAAAAGCCTTCATTCCATTGTATATGCCTGCTTATTACTAAGCGGCATTTTTACAAGGTCAGCTAATTGCCCCCAACAATCTTGGGTCCTCAATTTACCTACCCCGAGAGGATGGAAGGCTGAGTCAACCTTGAGCCTGGTGGGATTTGAGCCTACAGTAATTGTAGACAGCTGGAACTTAAATGCAGGCATTTAACAGCCTGAGCCACCAATAATATATTATTCAACATGCATAGTTATTTTCAGTCCAGTTTTCAAAGTTGTTCATATCAATTACATTCTCTTTCAGTTACCTAGATCTTGGCTAGACCTCCCACTTTGTATAATTTACAAATTGATATGCAATCAATTAATCTTATAATCCAGGTCATTAATTAATGTGTTGAATAATTCTGGCTTCAAGACTGATTCTTATAGGTTGCACTGGTGACTGCTCTTTAATTTGATGTAGCATTCATGCTGAATGCAATTAATTCTGGATGCAGTTGCCAGCCAGCTGTTGAGCCACCTTACTGTATTGTTATCCAAATCAGCAGCTTGTTAATGAGAACATCATGTGAATCTTTGTCAAAAACTCTGCTGAAATCAAGGTAGATTATATACACAGTAAGTTCCCTTGTCCACTAGGATAACTACTCTATCTGAGGAGGAAACAAAATTTGTCACATATGATTTATTTTTTTACAAAACAGATATTAGAACAGGTAATAAAGTAGGTATTTATAATCATCTCTAAGTTAATGCTGTGATTGCTAAGACCAGAGGTCTCCAAACTTGGCAACTTTAAGACTTATGGACTTCAACTCCCAGAATTCTCCAGCCAGCATAGCTCTGGGAGTTGAAGTCCACAAATCTTAAAGTTGCCAGGTTTGGAGACCTCTGGTCTTAGCAATCACAGCATTAACTTAGAGATGATTATAAATAGCCTATTTTATTACCTGTTGTAATATCTTTCTGGAGATGGTAGTTAGGTTCACTGGCTCACAGGGGTCCTCTTTTTTCCTTTTATGAAAAGAGGAGCTACATCTGTTCTCTAGTCCTCTGGCACCTTTCCAGTTAGCCAGGACTCCTCAAGGACATGGACAAGGTTCTGCAGAGCTCTTCAGTTCCTTTGGTATTCCAGGATGCATTTATTTCCTAAGGTTCTGGGGATTTGAAGCGAAGCATTTTTTTCCCTTATAACATTACTGATTTACATCCTTCCCAGTCATTCTTGTGACATCGTTGACCTTTGACAAAGCTTTGTGCCTGAAGGTTTTGTCTGATCTTTGGAATTCTTTTTCAGTGGTTCATTATTTAGTCCTGATATTGTAGCATTCTTGAGTTTCTAATTTTATTTATGAAGATATAGGGTGAACTGAGCTGAGAGTGTTTATCCAGCTTCTGGCAAGTTATACTCATTTATCAGAATGCTGTCCAATTACTGAAAAAAAAGCCAGGAGTATCTGCCTTTTAATTATTTTAAAACTCAAACAGTGGTAATGCCCAATACTAGTTATATTAAGTATTTTTAAAAAATATTTTGCTTTCTCCTTTGATACTCCCTATCTATCAAATATTTGCTGCAGACCAATTGTTCGTTAAGATTTGTATCTACCACTTTATACTGTTACAAACAGCAAAATGGTAATTTATGGTTGCATGCAAGAGACATTCCATTTTTGAAATTAACTGCAGCTTCACATGAAAGAAGAGTATATGATCTTGTGGGGGTGGAGGAATAGAGTTGATCATTTATCACTTGGAGTTAAATCAAAGTTTTTCAATCTGGGTAACTTTTAAGATGCCTGGCCTTCAGCTTTCCTGAATTCCCCAACCAGCTTTATTGCTGGAGAATTCTGGAAGTTGAAATTCAGACACTTAAAAGTTTCCAAGTCTGAGGAATACTTGAGTTGGATGTTTGTTTCTACCAGTTCTATGTATAAACAAAATGAGTTTTGTCTGTGAGTTGGTAAATACAATTCTGTGGATTCACATCTTTGCCTCAGATAACATGCAAAGGGTTGCTGCTTTTCCCATTAAAGCGTTTTTTTAAACTTTATATTCATATATACTATTAAGCATAGAATGTAGAATCAAGGCTGGAAGGCATTTCTGAGGTCTTCTAATGCAACCCAAACATATATTGATGTTGTATTATAAATTCCTGGTGAAATAAATCAGAGGCAGAATCTATCATGCATTTTTTCTTTCCATTTGCTGACAAAACATTCTGGTTTTTCTAGTTTAACAAGCTTGTGTAAAAACAAAAAAACAAACAAAAAGGGGTTGGGGTGGGAGGCACCATTTTATGGTGGTTCTCCTACCTTGGGTCGTTCGCAATCGGTGTTGGCAGGGGGGCAGAGGTCGAGCCCGAGACCCCTAGCTTGTGGGGTACCCCAAGGGTCAGTCCTCTCACCCCTCCTGTTCAACATCTATATGAAGCCGCTGGGTGAGATCATCCGTGGTTTTGGGGTGAGGTATCATCAATATGCAGATGATACCCAGCTTTACATCTCCACCCCGAACCAAATCAGTGATGCCCTCTCCGTAATGTCCCGTTGTTTGGATGCGGTGCGGATCTGAATGGGAAGGAACAGACTCCGGCTCAACCCTGCCAAGACTGAGTGGCTGTGCGTACTGGCATCCCGGATAATCCAGGATATTCTATCATTGGTCATGGGGGGGGAGGTGTTGGCCCCCGTTGATAGGGCTCAAAACTTGGGCGTCCTCCTGGATACACAGCTCAGTTTGGAGGATCAAGTGGGAGCTGTGACCAGGGGGGCGTTCACCCAGGTCCGCCTGGTGCACCAGTTGCACCCCTATCTGGACTGGGATGCCTTGCGGATGGTTACTCACACACTTGTTACTTCCTGAATCGACTACTGCAACGCTCTCTACATGGGACTGCCCTTGAGGACCACTTGGAGGCTTCAGCTGGTACAGAATGCGGCTGCGCGGGTTGTGATGGGAGTATCCTGATACTCCCATATTACACCCCTCCTGCGTGAGCTGCATTGGTTGCCGGTTGCCCTCCAGGTGAGATTCAAGGTGTTGGTGTTAACATACAAAGTCCTACATGGCTTGGGTCCAGGGTATTTACGGGAGCGTCTCCTGCCAGCATCGACTTCCCATCGCCCTGTACGCTCCCACAGGCAGGGTCTCCTTGGGGTGCCGTCGGCCAGACAGTGTCGGCTGGCGGTACCCAGGGGTAGGGCCTTCTCTATGGCAGCACCCACCCTGTGGAACCAACTCCCCTTGGGGCTCTGATTAGCCCCGGACCTCCGTTCCTTCCGCCGTGACCTGAAGACCTGTTTTTTTTCAGTAAGCTGGCCTGGACTGAAGTGAAGTGGGATGGGTTTTAACTGTATTAAATTTTATTGGCTTTAGATCTTATTGGGCTTGGGGTTTAACTGTGTTTTAATTAACTTATTTATATTGTGTAATTTTTATATTGTGAGCATCCCTGAGTCCCTAGGGAGAGAGGGTGGCATACAAGTCCAATAAAATAAATAAATGAATAAATAAAAACAAAAAAACCCCCAACCCATCCTGATGAAATCTTATTAATAGATAATGGCACAGGCAAAAAAACAGATCAGTAATCCGTTTTTATATTCTTATCCATCTTACGATAACATCTAATATAATTTTGTTATAGCCACTGTTGTGTCACAATAGTTTAAATGGATACATTATTTGTACATTTAAGAGCATCTCCTGAAAAGAAGTTGAACACTTAACTCTCCCAATGAAACCAGTGACATTTAAAATAATTTAGTTTTAGCTCAGTTACATGCTATATTATTATTACTAGCATAAGAAACTAAGTTAAAGGGTATGGGATTTACATAATTCTAAAAAAATAGGTTTGCTGTTATTTCAAGGTAATAACCTGACATTCACTATAAGTCTAGACATTTCAGCTGCAGTGGATACACTTCAGTAAAACTTTTTACAGCCGTGCATCCCTAAGCCCTTTATGTTTTTATGAATTGTTGTTTTGTCTAGACTGTTGCTGTTTTAGATATTTAGATTCTGTCAGGACCATAGAATATAGACCATGCATATTTTTTTTTATTTTTTCAGTGAATTCTAAATAGGATTTTTTAAAAGAATTTCTTTATCCCACCTTCAATAATTTACAAGAAATTCAAGGTGGCAAACTTACATAATACTCCTTCCTCCTATTTTCCCCACAACGAGCATTCTGTCAGGTGGATTAAACTGAGAGAGACTGCCTGGACCAAAGTCAAGTCTTCAGATTAGCTTCCATGCCTAAGATGGGACCAGAATTTGTTAATAATGATGAGAAGTACAGTAAGTGATAGAATGCAGGTAGAATGACTAATGTTATCTAATCCATGTCTACAGAGAAGTGTAACATGTATAATATGAAAAATATTTTTCACTCTTTTAGAAATGTTCATTAGATGATTAGTTGATGTGGCTTTGTTTTAGAGTACGAAGGATCTGGAACGGACATTCATAGAAAACATTCCAAATGTGGAGTTTGCAAGTACAGAGCTGAGTGTGACGAAGATGCAGAAAATGTTGGGTAAGTGACTTTTCCCAAAGGCAAAAGCTACCTTCCCCCAGTAATTAAGATGGCCACTGATATGAACTGGTCCTAGCTTTTCTTAGCACAGTGCTTCCTTTTGAAGAATTCAGCCTATTTTGAGCTCTAAAAAGCGGTATGTTTCCCGTTTAATAGCAACAATTGTAAGAATGTAGAGTTGATGTATTTCTTGATGAAGTGACATTCTGTCTATATTACCGAAATATATTAATATATCACATTATAAAAAAGAATTAAACTCATTTTTAAATCACTGATAATGAAATCAGGAAAAAGGGTTAGACTTAAAATTACCTATTATAGAATAGTATTGTATACATATACAACCTTTTTAAGTGTGTCTATTTGAAAAATAGCAATGGTTCTCAGTTTGATGCTTTGAAGTTGAAAGTTAAAAGGGACAGTATTTCTTATGTTAATACATTTTCCTGGGATAAAATCACAAGTGAAATCCAGATTAAGGATGCTTCATGTAGATGTCTCTTCTGTCATAAGGTTGGTGCTAATGGTGATGGTTATGACGTGTTACTCTCTGGGTTTAAGTGTTATGGATTTATGCATTAATACTGTATATTCCTTAATTAACTGACCAGGTGTACGGCCTAGATCTTGATATAGCAACACATCCCTTCCCTGGGTTCTCATACTGGAAATAAGAGATGAAATTTGACCTTTCTATCAACTACTTCTTGAAAGGTCTTGTGCCTCTAGAAAGGTTTCTCTGAAGATTTCAGACTATCTAGAGCAGCCTGAAGGAGGAAGAAGGAATCAGTAGTTAGTGTCTGCAGTCTCTTGGAGATCTCTGTGAATAGAATAATTTATGGAATGACCACACACACACATGCGCGCGCGCATGCACGCTCACACACACACATTCATACATATACAGACACACAGATCTGCATATTCATGAGTGCATAGATGTGGAAGAAGTGAAATTTAAAGATAATTGCTTGCTGTGCCTGGCCCCAGTGATTGCTTTAAAAAAAACTAATTTGGTGAAAAGCTCTGAGAATTAAAGGATGAAGAATTTTATTCCAACTGCCTGCCTATCATTGCAGAACATCCGTTTCCCAAAATCTATTGAAACATTCAACCATTATGAGGGAGTCACCTCAAGTGGCATTCTGGGAACTATTATTCATCCTAACTAGTGCAAACTTGCATTTTTCATTCCGAGAAGTAGTCTGCAATTAGACTGTCAGCTATTCCAGAACTCATTACATTCAGCACAGAGATACAAACAGTCACACTTATTATCATCTCCCCCCTCTTTCCTTTAACTTTTATTGGGCTTATTAAGGGAAAGAAGTGGCTTTTGAGCAGGTGGTTGTCATGAGCTGCACAACACAGTTGGAAAATTAACATTTGGATAGATTCAGATGAGTACAGTGTGACATTACTGCGCATAAATATGCAAACGAATCACACGGAGAAAATATCACTAAAATACCATTCTTCCTTGGTTTCCATTTCAGGTATAAATAAACAACAGATAATATAACTTCTGGGAGAAACAAATGAGGTTATATAAAACATTCCCAAATAAGCTGAAGTCTTATAGATTGTGTAAACCCTCTCAAGTTACAATATCTTAATGTGTATCTCTTAACAGCAAATCTTCTGCTTGGCATAAATCACTATGTTGAGTGATGCTGAGAATCTGATTAGAGGGAGAGAGAACCAGCTTTAAAAAAGGCACAAATAGTTCTTGCACTGGTTACTTCACCAGGAAGAAAAATAAGACAATTATTTTAGCCCCCTGCCATAGCCACACAACAACACCCTTTTCATACAACTACACAGTTACACTCCCAACAACAGTTGAGCACACAGAGTGGGATAAATTATATATTGGCTTCATTGACTATCTACACTCAACATTTCCCACGTAGGGAATGAACTCAAAAGACAAATATTGCTACAATGAATATTGTTTATTGGTCTGGTGTCTATGGTTTGGCTGGTTATTTCAGGTAAAGAAATAGAGTTTTCCTGGCTCTAATTCAGTTTTCCATTTAGTTTATGGACTCAGACAAAATGTGCGGTAGAGAAGCTTTCGGTGAATGGTAGTGGAAGTGCTCCTTAAACCTTCTTCACCTATTACCCCTCCACTTAGAATTCTACAATTGGGTCTGGAACCTGGTATCAGTAAATATTAGATAATAAAATAACTAGTAATAAAAGATTCCTTACCTTTACGAAGTATTTAGTATGAAGTTCTAAGAATGGGGGAAAAGAGACTAAATATGAAATTTCAAGTATTAGATCTCTCTACCCCCACCCCTTTTTTATCCAGACTTTCCCCCAATACTTATTCTTCTCTTTCTTACTTCTTTGGATGGACCATCTACCCTCTATCTAGGATTAGCAAGATGTGGAAGTAACAGCTAAAATGTTCATACATAGTATTTTTGATTTCCATATTAGAACAAGATAGCTAAACTTATCATAACTTGAAACACTACAGGTAATCCTCAATTTTTAACCACAACTGAGTCCAAAATATATGTTGCTAAGCGAGACATGTGTTAAGTGGGTTTTCCTCATTTGACAACCTTTCTTGCTAGAGTTGTTAAGCAAATCATTTGTTAAGTTAGTAAAGTGGTTGTTAAGGGAATCTGGCTTCCCCATTGACTTTGCTTGTCTGAAAGTTGCAAAAGAAGATCACATGACCCCGGACACTGCAACCATCATGAATGTGAATCAATTGCCAAGCATTTGAATCTTGATCACATGATCAAGGGGATTTGCAATGGTGTGAAAAATGGTCATGTCACTTTTTTCAGTGCTGTTGTAACTTTGAACGATCGCTAAATGAACTGTGGTAAGTCAAGGAATATCTGTATTATTGTTTCAAAAGTGTTTAATATATTATAGTATACCGAGTGTGACAAAAGGAAAATTGAGGGATCTCTTTCCTTTTTTTTTTGGTCACCAAAAAGTTTTGCCCGTCAGTGAGTTTCATACATCAATAGATTGCTTACTTTGGCTGATTCATCCTTTGCCCCAGATAGATTAGAGTTAGGTTATTGATCAATTGTTGACAGCTCCCTTTGCAAATATATGTACCCATCCATAATCACAGGAAGCATATTGTACATTCTCAATGAAAACTTTACAGATTTTAATAAGGAACAAGAGCCAAACCCAGTTACCGCTAGCCAATTACAATAACCTTGGGACCTAAAGAAAAACAATGTTGTACAGTATATATAGCATGCATAGAGGAGACATACTGAAATCACTAAGATTTAATTCATTTTAGTCAGTGGTCGGTTTCCAAATAGTTTCCTACTGGTTCTATGTGTGGTTCTATGCGTGCACGCGGAGGGCTCAAAGCAGGGGTAGGATCCAACCGGCGTAACTACCGGTTTGGTGGCTACGTGTCATGCGTGCATACGTGCTTCATGCGCATGTGCGCCTGATGCATGCTGTGCGCGCGTGCAATTAACAAACTGCTGAGCTACCCAGGCAGCTGAGCAGTGCTGTGCACAGGTGCGCAGCATTAGAAAAGCCTCTTTTTTCCGGTTTTTTGAACCGCAGCTGTGCCGTGCAAAGCAGTTGAGGGTGAAAAAGCAGGAAATAAAGGACACGTAAGATCCCGGGAGGGCGGGTGGGCCAACCAGCAGCAAACACAGAACCGGTTCTGTGTCTGCTGCTCTTCAGAGCTACCGGTTCTACAGAGCCGGACAGAACTGATAGAATCCCACCCTTGGCTCAAAGACTGACCTTTGCCAACGCTGGTAAGCTGAGCTGTTTTTTAGCTCAGCTGAGGTGTGGCAATCCACTCTGCTGTGCGAATTAGCTGAACTAAAAAACAAGGGAATACAGGAGAGGTAACAGTGGGGGCGGGGCCAACCAGAGGTGGTATTTACTGGTCTCCAAACTAGTCAAAATTTCTGCTACCGGTACACCAGAACTGGTCCGAACTGGCTGAACACCACCTCTGATTTTAGTCCTATTGTTTTAAAATGTTAACTGCAACTAAAACTGGATAAATTTTTGAGAGTTAAGAGATCATGCTAAGCCACTTTTTTGATTTGTCAATACGGCTTTGGAATGAAAACCAATTAACAGCCTAGAAGTTATAAGGTACAAGGTAGTGTTTAAGGAACTGGAACTGGAGGAACCTAGGTTCAACATTTGCTCTTAGCCATGGAAATATCAGTAAGTGATAAAGTGTCTCTCAGCTAATCTATCTTGCAGAATTATTATCATTGTGAATTTTTTTAAAAAAAAACTTCCTTATAAGCCATTTTAAGAGCCTGGAGGAAACCTTGAGATAAAAGTAGTAAATAAGTAAGTAAGTAAATAAATAAATAAATTACATTTAAATATGCCAGGTGCATTTAAGGAGATCAGCAGATCAGTAGCATATTCTGAAAGGTGATGTAAATGCCATTTTTAAACTTTTAAAATGTTCCTGGGAGAAGTGTGGCTGCTTCCATAGTTGCTGTGCTAAAAATTGCAAGAGCTAAATCCTCAGCTCCTCACCTTACATCATATTTCCTTCAAATGTCTGAAAACTGCAGTGTCCTCCTTACTTTCCCTCAAGAAAAAGGTGATTTGGGGGACAAGCCTTGCCACTAGAATAAGAAGTGACTGCGGTATTAAGGGCAGGGCTTTTAAATGTGAATAAAATGTGAGCAGAGATGCAGTCATTGTCCATGCAGATTAAGGAACAAGTTACTTGACAAGTACTTTCCTGTTGTCCTATTTACACATGAAATTTCCATGTGCATATAAAATGTGTCACTTATATTTACTTTGTTATTTTCCAAGAGCAAGGGGGATTCTTTAAATGTAATTATCTTCCTGTTATAATGTTAACTACCTGAATTTTTATTGCTGAACTAAATACTTTTTGATAGAGATTTGCTGAAACATTACTATAACTTAAGGCCTACTGAGATTTGCTTTCCTTTTTGTATCTATATTTCAAAAGCCAGCTGTGTCAACAATAATTCGATTCATCTATTCAAATGTGGCTTTTTAAAATAATTCTTTAAGAAACTTTAAGCATTGGCATAATCTTTTCCCAGTACATGGACAAGTGAACATGCAATATTAATTTGTGATGTGCTTTGTAGACACTTTGCACATTTTTAAATGGCACATTGAGTTGCCAACCCGAAAATATTCCAAAAGTATAATATCTGATCAGATTTGCAATTCTAGGATTTGGTTATTTCAAGACAGCGTATACAGAAGGTATACTTGTAGACTTAGAAGCAGATATCATAGCCTACTTTGTCCTTGGTGCTCCCAGATGACAATACCTCATGACACCTAGAAGAGTCATGTGTTATACTAAGGATAGTTCCAAAAGACCTGTGTGATATGTGGATCAGTCTGTGGGGTAAATTGACATGACCATTTTTCACACTTATGACTGCAGCATCCCCATGGTTACATGATTTACATTTGGATGCTTGACAACTGACCCACATTTATAACACTTGCAGGGCCCCGTGGTCATGTGATCACCTGTTGCAGCCTTCTGACAAGCAAAGTCAATGGGGAAACCAGATTCACTTAACAACCGTGTTACTAATTTAAGAACTGCAGTGATTCACTTAACAAATGTGGCAAGAAAAGTAGTAAAATGGGGCAAAACTCACTTAACAAATTTCTCACTTAGCAAGATAAATTTTGGGCTCAATTGTGGTCGTAAGTTGAGGGCTACATGTATTAAATACCGCTAAAATGCCATTCTAGCATTCCTTATTGTAAGAATAGGTCAATACTGGTCTTTTTCTCTTGTTTATTTTTCAGTAAGAAAGTCTTGTACTCTATTTTGCATTTCTTCTTTCAGTGTCAGTTCCTTTAAATAAAGGGTTACGGTTAGGTATAACCCTAACCCTTTTCATGGTTCTCTTCATACTTTCTTTGCCTAAATAGTTATTGTCATTCTGAACAATGCCTAGGTATTATATACAATTAGAGCTGATGGAAAATATTTGTACCTCGGGTGGCAGATGTTGGTGGTGGTTTGTTCTCCAAGCTCCTTCAACTGAGCCTGGGTACGAAAGATTTGGAAGCCAAACAACAAGCTCGGAGAACAAACCACCATGAACTTATTAAATGCAATGCCTAGAAGGAAGTATATAGCATATTAAGGTATCACAGACATTTCATACTTTGCTTAAAACATCACATTTCCTAGGCATTCTATACAATGCCAGCTTTTTACACATTGTTGGTAACATATTTGCCGAATAGTCAGTAATGGTGCCTAACTAGTTAATGCCTTAAAGCTGCTTCAGTAACCTTGTAGGCTCCACATGCTAAATCCAAAACAAGTAAGAGTCACTGTGGTTTGATGTTATATTTGAACCTGGCTGCAGAATTCCAGGTAACTTTTAGCCAGCCTTAGCAAGATCTATCTCAGAAGGTTGTTGAACTGGATATTGCCTTGAATTCCTGGGATGTAAAAGGTTTCACATATCACAAAGAAATCCACATTTTGTTCAAGGGAAATACTTGTCAAAGCTGATTCTGTTTTATGAAGGTCCAAGTGACGAGCATTGCTGCATCCTTCTTTGTTTAGTTAGGGTGACCCTTTCCAAGTGGGCATTTGAACAAATATATGCCACTCTGCTTAGTGACCTGTTGTTTCCAATTACCCTTCAATGACACTGACAGGGTTGAATGGCACAGCTGGAAGCTTGTGGCTGGACGTATCCATGGCAACCCTTGGGATGGAACATCACCTCTCTCAAGGCCGCTTTGGTTGCTTACTGAGAAAAAGAAACCAATATTTCATCACAAGCTGATTTGTTTTTAAAATAGCTAACTGTATAACTTCACGCTGCTGCCGGACAAAGATTTTAGTTGTTGTGGGGAAGAAATGTATTGTCAGCTTCCATGCTCACTAAGTGTAGGTGAAATGCTCTTTAATTTCTTCTGCATTATTGTGGGTAATTTCCAGAGTAATTTGCACCCAGCACATTCCCAGTCAGTCCCTGTGTCTCAATTACCGTAGAGAAGCAACATACACTATTCAGTACAGCTTACAGGACAGCACCATTCAGTTCAGCTTTTCTTAATGTATAAGAAATCAATCAATCAATCAATGAAAGGCATAGAACTTTCAGAGGTCACTTGGAAACAATTAATTAGCGTGGAAGTTCTCAAAGCCTTTGGATGATCTAGCTTTAACCCTTTAACAGTAAAATAAAGATGAAAATAGGATACCAGGTGATCTTTCCCCTATTCTGCACTATTAAACAGTCTGGTGGATGAGGATAATATATCCCACAAGTCCCTCTTGCCTATAAATAGCAGATGAGAGAAAGTGACTGAAATTGCTGAGAACTTTAGGTGTGCATATTTCCTTAAAAATTAGTTATAAAATCTGGTAAATTAAAACATATTCCCTCATAGGAGAAATTAAAATAGTGTAGCATTTCAATTAATTTTGATGGTGTTGCATGCACATTCTATTTAAAACTGACAAACTGATCCAGCATTTGAGACTAAAAAATGCTAAATTGTGTCAAAATTATTTCTGGCACACCTTTAATTTTCATAATGTGTGAAAAATGGAAGCAAAAGTAAGAATCAAAAGTACAGACATTCAAAAGTTTAAGATCTGAAAAGTATAATACAAGTATTAAAACTGTTAGATGAAGCATATTTACATACACACCTATTTTGATTTCAAATACATATGTATGCATAAAGACCCATCGTGGCCCAAAATAATTGTAGTATTAGAAATTAATAGTTGATTAATTATTGAACAGCATACCTAACAACTTGCAGTAAAGCAAGGTTTAAGAGAATTGAATAGCTA
The DNA here is from genome assembly GCA_009733165.1 of Naja naja. Classification (NCBI taxonomy): domain Eukaryota; kingdom Metazoa; phylum Chordata; class Lepidosauria; order Squamata; family Elapidae; genus Naja; species Naja naja. The sequence goes on along the minus strand of CM019150.1, from coordinate 129,736,697 downwards.
CCTGAAAAAAGCTGTTTTTAATTTGATTTGAAACCTCTGCCATTTCACCTATGATACTCATTTACTTAAGCAAATTATCACTTGATAATAGTAATTACCATATATTGAATAAGAACGAGCTGAATTTATGCTTTGTACTCATCTTAAAGTTCATGCTTTACGTCTTTCGCTCCAATAATATTGTGGGGCAAATATCTCAACCCATTATTACTTTTCTCCTATGGCTTTTTTCTGCACTATTTAAGCTATAAATTCACTGAGAGCAGAAATGAATTGTAAGATATATTAAGAGCAGCATTCACCCTGACAAATGCATTCTAAACTGATCATTCGACTAGAGATATCCAACCGGCAGCCTACTAGCCGAACAAGTCCCAGAGCAATTATCCAAACTCTTCACTATGGCAGACCTAAAATGTTGTCAAGTTATATTAAAACAGGGCTTGCATATGCTAATGCGACATCTTCCCCTTGCGTTGTGCATTTCATACATACTTGCAACACTGTGTTTGTGTGTATGTCTGTGTGTAATCCCAAAATGAGTTGTACAAGACTGCAGGGCCCTCTGTAGAGACGTTGCATGTAAAAGTTCTGGTAAAATGAAACATTGCTGCTGGAAAGGCCACTATCAATTTGAATAAATACAACAGAAAATAATCCAGATTGCATAATCCTCTTTCAAGACTTCATAATCAACCCTATGTGGGAAGGATTTTGAAATTAATTCATTAAAAATGATTTTAAATTATTAATTAATTAAAAGGAAATTAATGGTTAGTTACATTAATTAAAGGAATTAATATGTTATTGTTACTGGAGATTCCTTTTCTCCCCACCAGTATGACTTTAAAATACAAATAACACAATACCAACTTTGTCTTGATTTATAGAAAGAAATATAACTGAATTCTAATTTATCTTTTTCACAGTGTTTTGCAGCAAAGCCAATATCCGACATACTATGTAATGTTTAGAGAAATATTTTGCTGTGGAAGTAGAGATGGCCAAAGATTTAGAGTCTAAGGCAAAGCTTCAAAATTACACACACATAACAAAAAGGAATTCAGGAAAAGACTGAAGTGATTAGGATAATAAATCAGTGGAAAACTGGTTTTCACTAAGCTTTCACATTGATTTCTGTGCAATCAAAATATTATTAACTTAACATGGATTGCCACATTTCTGTCATGAAGTTGAGTTATAAATGATTTCCTTGTGGTCTTTAATCCACAAAGCACTTAGAAGCAGGATTCCTTACCTTCAGCAGCTGAACTACATTGTTTATCCTCAGGCTGTACCTTGAACATTCAGACTGGAATAATGTCATGTTTTATTTATGAGCATTTAAAGGCCAAATTGGTTGTTGTTAGAAGTTAAGGTTGTATAAAATGAAACCAAAGGTATGCAGAAGATCAATAGGGAAGGGCTGAGGGAAATATATTGGTGGGTTATCACTTTGAGGGATACACTGATAACCTCTATCAGGAGACATGCTTGACTGTCAGAGAGAAAATGCACTTGTCTTCTGTGTGACTGTATTTGAGTGACTTCATAGACACCACCTTAGATTGTCTTCTCCCATTTATAAACTGAAATATGTATGTGTTAAGTAACGTGATTTCATTTCACATATGTCTTGCAAATAAAACATTTTTCTTGAGTGAAATACTGGTGAATTAATTCATGTTTATGTAAATAGGTGTGTATGCAATATAGACTGTAGTGGTTACAGTTTCAACCCTGTTTGTGCATCTGATGGAAGTTCCTATAATAACCCATGCTTTGTTCGAGAGGCATCTTGCCTGAGGCAGGAACAGATTGACATCAGACACCTTGGACATTGCTCAGGTACCTTTAACTTAGCTTTTCAATAGTGATTATTTCACTAAACAATGGACTAGAAATAATGTTGTTTATATCCGAGATAAGGCTTTCTTTGTGCTTCTGCTCCCATAAAACCACAGAATGTAGGCAAAATACTGGCTTTCATTGAGAGTTAAGATGTTTGTTTTGTTTTCATTGAAAAACACATACCCATGTATATAATCAACGTTTTTTCGTGGTTGTGGTTTTCTTTTAAACCTTAAATGAAATACAAGAAGTTAGACTTGAAGGACTTGTGATCCAGGAAGCAAAATAAACTGTATAACTTTCTACAAAAGAAAGAAAATTACATACTTATGTTTCATGTAATTTTATTAAAGATTATAATTACACTAGTAATCATAAGCACTGTTGCCATTATGTGAGGTTTGGTGTATTTATTTATTTTAAATAATTCTTCAGTATAAGCATTGGCACACTTGTTTTTCAATAATTTTCAATACATGGCAAGGCTATTCCTCCTTTTCTCCTGCCCTCTGCTGTACAGTTTCTTGATGATTCATTGCTTACTCAAGGATCCTATGCTGTTGGGCACATTTCAGTGCCAACATGAACAGGCTCTGTGTTGTTGTTTTTTTACAATCAAGTTACTATTAAAATGGCTTTCATGTTTTGATAATGAATGAGTGTTACTTGACACATTCCTCATGGCTATCAGATGCAGCCAAAAGTTTAATACTTTATAAAAAGCAGAGTTCAGGTGAAAATGAACAATTTGTGATAGCATTGTGTGTGTGTGTGTGTGTGTGTCTTGATATATTGGCAAGAAATGTACACCTATAAATTTCCAATGTGTCTTTGCTCTTCCCCTTTCTACCTCCTCATATGCCATGCTGGAGGCCCATAGGATTCTCAATAGCGAAAGGAAAGCAAAGTGATCCGCACATGTAGAGTGCAAACCAACTATCTTTATTATATTCTGCCTATCATACAGGAATCTACTGAGACATCCAGCCTTAGCCTGAGAACAGATAGATGAAGCTCTATGGAACTAAAAGGGGGAAGGGGAGTTAGTTCTGGGTCTTTGTGGTTGTGCAATGATATGAAGTTAATTCCATCCTAAAGCCCCATCCCCCTGCCTGGCTGGGTGTTTCCCAATATCAAAGAAGTCAGTGGGAAAGTGTTGAAATGGCAGTTGGATATGCTTCCATTAAAGCGAAGGAAATTGGCAGTCCATAGTGGTGTTTGAGTTAATGCAAGGAATGAAAGGAGCTTGGAAGATCAAGCTGGTGAACTGACTGGTTGAATAACCACATTTCAAATGGCAGTTTGATGTTACGAATAGCATAAGTACAGAAGGGAAGATTGGTGGGCAAAGTGGAATTCAAGCCTTGTGGAAGGAACAAGGAGAAGATACTCAAATCCCATCACCCTTACCCTACTAAATAAGGTGTCTCCAAATTTTGTCTTGGTCTGGATCAAGCAAAATGTTCTAGGTTTCTCTTCTGCTGCACCAAGGCCAATCTGGGACAGTTGGAAGAATGTTTCTGACATAACATATTTGTTTCAATTTTGTACACACCTCCATGCATTCTCTAGGAAAGGCTTCTAGATTTTAATTTAGAATTTGTATGACTATGGCCAGGTTAATGGATGAAATGTCTCACTGCTAGAAAGTTACTTTATTAAAGTACCTTTATTAAACGTACTTTAATCAACTCATTATCCAGAAGTCAGGTCACTGCACTTCCTCAGGTTCATCTTCCCTCAAGTTCTTCTTTGATTCCAGGAATAATCTTTTCGGAAAATTCTATCCATATTATTGTTGCCCTGGATGATACACAAACACACACCCCAACTTTCAGATTGCAGAATTTGTTTCTGAACTCCAAAATAGAAACTCCAGAGACTTCCTGTCATTGTGGGGAGTTCAAAGTATGAAGACAACATGAAGGAGAAAGCAACACTTTGATTCCTCTACTTGATGATAGAGCTGTTCCGTATCTTCACTGAACAACAAGCATCTGAGGGCTTCAGATATGTTAATAACTTCTTATGTTGAACTGTATATCAGAATTTGCTTCTGCCTTTGTACGTACATCTTCAGTGATGGAAATGTTTTTATGAAACATCCATGCATGTATGCATTTCCAAAGCAAAACAGGAAAACATGTTGCTCCCAGTTGCTATATCTGGGCTACTACTAATAGTAATATTATTAACATTTAATATAATGGCAAACAGTATATACTAATGGTATACGAAAACAAATAATGGTATAAATTATATACATGTTTATTATAAACATAAATGTAATAAAAATAAAAATATTTATGCTTTTACAGATGACAGAAATGACAGTTAACTGTGTTTCTTACTCTGCATGATTAAGTTCCAGCTAGACATGGGACAAGTTAAAGAACTTAAGAGGGTTTTGAATTATTTGTCCTTTATGATCTATATTCTTATCCAACCAACTTCATCAGACATTGTCATTGTCATACACTTTAAAAAACATTTTTGCAACCATAGGAAGTTGAATCTTAGTTGATTTGGGATGCCCTTCTGTGCTGATGGAGAACTGTGGAGCATATATACTATAGGTCTGATGGAACAGACTTTATGGTTGCATCTGTGACTGACAAGTTTGAACAAACAATATCAGGATATTAGGACATTTAAAAACTATAAATAATGTTTATTATTATTTAATAAATTATTATTTATTATATCCTCCAAACAACATTCACCTGCTGGGTGTTAAGGTTAGCTTGAAATGGATGATTCTAAGATAAAATACAGTATGATTATACCTTTTTGGGGGAGGGGTGCCTTCAAGTCAATATTGATTCCTAGAAAGTCCCTGCAGGTTGTTTTGGGAAGCTTTCCTAGGACTGAGAGTGAATAGTCCATAATCACCCAGTTGGATTTGTGCCTACAGTGGGACTAGAACTCACAGTCTCCTGGTTTCTAGCCTCATGCCTTAAACACTATACCAAACTTGTTGTCAAGATTACATATTAAAGGTGGAATAACATGCCTAAATGTTGCTATGTTTTTCACTGCTACACAGTAGTGGGAAGAATAGAAAAGTATAATATCTATGATGTTTTTTCTGGTTTTTCTAACTACTGCTGAAATTAAACCTTAATAGATTGGAACAGTAAAAGCAGTCCTGGACAATATAATTGTTTTAGCGATGCGAGAGGAATATAATCCATATCATCTTTTATTTAACTGTTTGTTTTGGTAATTGTATGTTAATAGTTGGTTAATACTTTTTTCTCTTCCTCCCAAATAGATTCTGATGATTCCAACTTATTGGGAAAGAAGGATGATGGAATGCAGTATCGGCCAGATGTGAAAGGTGTGATATTAATACTTATGTTAGCTTTTATGAGTAATTGCTAGCTATGGTATAGTAACTGAATCTTACAGGTCTGCCTCCTCCTCTCCTCCTCTTCCTCGTATTCCAGTGAATCAGGGAGGTGTTGCCCTGGGCCACTTGTTTTCCAGGACTTAAAGTATGCTTCAGACCTCTTTGCCTGGGTAATATTCTTGCATATTTTTGTAAAGGTCATCTCCTCTACTCTACCCATGATGTTCTTCAGTTGTTCTGGGATTTCTTAACTCACAATTGCCAGCCAACAGGACTGAGGGTAGCCAAAGACCAGGTTAAAAAACTATGCAGGATGCAGCTTTTGGGAAGACCAGGATAGGTAGAAGAGCAGTGTTTTTTAATCTACCATTTTATGCACTATTAGGCATAGTTAATATGCCTAATGAATTCAAAAATTACTAATTATATATTATATAACTCATACTGGCAAGCATAGTATATATATGTAGTGCTACAGTGCTATGTAATGTACTGTAAAATACTTTATACTTAATTAGGGTGGCAAATTTCTTCTATAAAGGACCAGATCCCACCCTTCCACTACCTATATGGCTGTGGCTAGCAGGTCTCCAGGCTAAGAAATGTGGCAGCTATTGGATGTCCCCAGCATTTTAGCAAGGAGGCTGCTGATTGGTCACTACTGTGGCCTAGGCCTAACCCTAACCTTTCCCTCAGGCCCACTCCTTACCCTGAGAACTCAGTTGAGGTTCAGACCTGGCAATCTGTTGTGCCCACCCTCTTGTGCTTTCTTAGCTTTTAGGCTGTACAAAAACAGAAAGCAGGCCTGATTTGGCCCATAGGTCATAGTTTGTTTACCCCTTACTAAATTATACTTGAATACATGTTAGTTTATATAATTATATGTTAGTTTGTTAAGGGTTAATTACTCTATTAATATGATTATATTCTGAGTATCTTTATGCCAGTCTTTCCTACTTTACTGGGTAGTTACTGGAAAAAATGAAGGAGGAAAGCGTGCATATGCCACTTTGGAACTGAATGAAAGGCAGGATATAAATCATGTCACAATAGCTAATTCTAATTAAAGATATGTCTCGCATTCTTCTTTAAATATACATATATTCCTTACTCCAAAAATATTTAGTGTGATGGTTTTTAATACTTGAATAATTTAGTGCAATAGAAATTATGACAAAACAGTGTTAAAATAAGTTGCTGTCCCAATTCATTTCAAAATAATTCAGTTTTGATCAAACACAATTTTACAGGCACCTCAGTTGGCCTTGGCAGTTCTTCACAGTTACATACTTTGAATAATGAAGAGCCATTTTTATTTATTCAAGAAAATTTAGCATATCAATAGTTTCAAATAAACTGATCTTGTATTTCTTTTGCTTTTTTTCCCCTTAATAAATCGAAGAATAGAGCTATGAAGTACCTTGGCCCTATGTGTATTTCTTATATTAATGCTACACATAATTCTGCCATGAAGGACTGGAAAGGAAGTTTTCATACATTGTTCTGACAAAAATAGATTTCCTGTATTTTGCACTTGAGTTTTAAAGGTGACTTTTAAAACTGGAGAAAATGGGCAAAAAAAGCTTTTTTTCTCTACAGAAAAGCAATTTCTTCCTCCTGTCACTTTCTCCTTTCACACTTTTATTGTTTATTAGAAAAATTGTTGTAGAAGAGAAAAATATGAAAGTTGTGAAATTTCTGGGGCATAAAGTGGGTTTTTAAAAGGATAATAGCAGCTTATTTTTCATTAATCAAAATGTTATTAACTTTTTGAAGATGCACCAGGAATATTAGGATATATTTAATCTTTTGGTATATGCTTAGTTTTTGTAAGTTTACCAGAATTGGAAAATTAATCTGACAGATAGCTTATCTGTGCTAGTTTTTAAAATCAACTGAGGACGCTCTCCTTAATGTATACAGAATAGAATTTTATCAATTTTGGCATTTTGTTTATGGCTCTTTCTGGCTTGTCTGACAATTCAATTGGTTAGTTTGCTTCACTGAATTGCTTTTTAAATGCTTATTTATATTTACATTTCATAATGTGCATATATTGATATGTTTAATATTAAATGATTGTTTTTAAATCTTCTTCCACTGGCCTTCTGTTTAGCTGATGAAGACTTTTTAAATACCTTTTTTTAAAAATTGTATTCATAATGACATAAATAGGTGGTCACTTGGAAGTATAAAGAGACTTCATGAAGACTGACAGTCTTGCATAAATTACTGTTTATACCATCAACATACTTTAGGGTATGTTCACACATTCAAGAGCTAGTGATCAAGTAAAGGAGATTCCGCACAGTCTGTTGCTTTCTGGATGGCTTGGGTGCAGGTCTCATGATATGCTACTATTAGTATAGCATATTTCAAAGGTGTCAGATCAGAACAGTTTGATATGGAGAAATCAAGAGCACTGGTGAATGTGTTTTTAATGCTATAGGGTGGCTCTGTGGCTAAGACGCTGAGCTTGTCGATCAGAAAGGTCGGCAGTTAGGCAGTTCGAATCTCTAGCGCTGCATAACAGAGTGAGCTCCCGTTACTTGTCCCAGCTTCTGCCAACTTAGCAATTCAAAAGCATGTAAAAATGCAAGTAGAAAAATAGGGACCACTTTGGTAGGAAGGTAACAGCGTTCCATGCGCCTTCAGCATTTAGTCATGCTGGCCACATGACCACAGAGACTTCTTCGGACAACGCTGGGTCTTTGGCTTTGTAACGGAGATGAGCACTGCCCCCTAGAGCTGGAAACGACTAGCACGTATGTGTGAGGGGAACCTTTATTTTTACCTTTTTGCCTCTATCTGTGAAATCAAGACATCTTGGAAATTAAAGATTGGCTTGTACTCAGCAGCATCTACAAGATGTGTACATGTGATAAAAAAAAGTTAATATGACTATATGGCCACAATGCATGTAAAAAATGGGGCAGAGCTTTAACCATGTTGTCATGATTACTATCTTGAATTTTTTGACCCTGCTTACAGAAATCATGGCTTCTTCCTCTGCTTTCCCCTATTGAACATAGACCGTCCTATAGTGGAAAGAAGAAAATAATTTTCTGAAATTTGCAAATCTTTACTTACAGGCTATTTTGCTTTTTTAATATTTGCAGTCTAAGCTTAAAGATTTACATCTTAGCAATATCTTCAGTATGTTGATCTAAAACAGGCTGCCCCTTCAGGCACAGAAACTTGAAGCTTTATTTCAGAGCCTTTTTAATTGATTGGTTATGTGCCATAAAGTCAGCGTTGACTCTTAGACCACATAACTATATTTTCTCCAGGAGGTTCTTTTCCCAACTTAATTGTTTATGTATTCTAAATAATTCACCCGTTGCCACCATGTTTGAGTCCTTCCACCTTCTTACTGGTCTTCCTCTTTAAAAGCAAGAGGATGGGGCATCCTTATTTTCTTCTCTCTGCTAATTTAATTTATCAGATTTATGAAGACCCCTTCCTCATACCCCCTCAAGCTTGCATGATGCTATCTCCATGAAAGGTTGGTCCATATAATGGGGGAATCAAAAGCCAAATTTATATAAAATATATACTTTAAAATATAGTAAAATAGCACAAAAGAGTACAATATATTTGGAGCTTGCAAGAACTCTTTATCAAGCAAAGTGTTAACCAAAGCAGGTTAAGACGAAAAGAAAGTCCAAAATAATCAGGCCTAGTGTTTTAGACATGTTGAAGTCAGATGAAGTTAGGCCAGTTATAATTGACAATGGTGCAATCAGTGACTAAAGGATGACAGCTCTCACTCCAGTTTTGTAAACACCAAGATTGTCCTCTTGTCACATTGGTTTCATTCTGAATAAAAATGAACATTGCGGTAAACTTTCCTCTATTGGAAACTGTCCCATGACTAAAGTGATACACTTCTCCACAAGGCAATGAAATTTATTTTCTGTATAGCTAAATAGAACTTTTATTTTCAAATAGTGAGATTTGTAACTACTTAGATCTATAATCCTTTGAACATTATTAGTTTTTGTAGTAAAGGTACAAAATGGATCAAGCCAATTTAATCCATGTTAACATTATTCAACATTTTTATTTAAATCCAGTTTTAACATCTAAATCAATAATGTATCATTGTTACTTAATATGGATACCACTTGTTTTCAGCGTTGGATTTAACATTATTAGATTTTAGAACTAATATTACTACCTAAAAATGTAAATATTCATCGGAAACTTGGAGATTAAAATTCAAACAAATGTACTTTCATAATACTGCATGTGATATTTCTTGTCTCATAGAATTACCCTTTCTTTCTATATTTTGGGAATATTTAAATTAAAAAACATAAGAATATTTATGTCAGGTTCCCCCCCTCAAATTAATTCATTTAGTTAAAATAAAAAAAACATTTCTTTATTTTATCTTTGATGATAAACAAATAAATATGTTTAAAAAGTCTTATGTTTTAAATATCGCTAAAATAGCAGGTGAGGTGACAGCTTTATTCCACAGATGTAGTATTGTTACTTGCATTTTAGATTTACAATATAGCCTTTTATAATTGTTTTAACTATATTCGTAAAACAATAAGCTACTCTGCCTTATATTTTTGTTTCTATACAAAAGATGCAAGTGATCAAAGAGAAGACATCTATATTGGAAACCATATTCCTTGCTCGGATAGTTTTAGTAGCTACTGTATCCATGGAAAATGTGAATTCATTTATTCAACACAGAAAGCTTCCTGCCGGTAAGTCAATTAGACTAGTCAATTATCTGAAAATCTACATTTCCTGTATATTATTAAGTATGGTCCTGGGGGGCAATAGTTATAGATAGTTTTTTTTTTTAATACGAAGTTCTCCTCTCTCATATCTGGATGGTTTTAGTCAAAGGGCCTTGGTGGTGCAGGCTGTTAATAGCCTAGCACTTAGTTCCAGCTGCCTGTAATTATTGGGCCCACCAGGCTCAAGGTTGACTCAGCCTTCCATCCTCTTGGGGTAGGTAAATTGAGGACCCAAGATTGTTGGGAGCAATAAGCTGACTTTGTAAAAATGCCGCTTAGTAATAAGCAGGCATATACAATGGAAGGAAGGCTATTGCTGAGCGCATTGGGTTGTATCCCAAAAATTGTAAGCCGCCCTGAGTCTCCGGAGAAAGGCGGGATATAAATATGAATTAAAAAAAAATCCAATGTTTTGTTTTTGTTAAGTTGTCACTTTGAATTTATAATATTCTATTATTTTCTACCATTTTTACTGCTATGTAAACAGAGTAGATTCCATATAAAATTGTTTGAGCAAAACTAAAGAATGTAACAGGGAAAAGGGGTAGGCTTCATTGTTTTTTAAGAATGCCACTTTTGGCCTGTTTGTTGAGCCATAGTCACCACAGCTTTCTCTTGCCCTCTCCTCCCCCAGTTCAGGCACAAGGATGATCAACAACCTGATGTTTTCACTAAAATTGAGTGGCTCTTTGTTTTTTGAAATTACCAAGGGCTGACTGATGGCAGCTGTCAATTACTGGCAGGAAAAGTGACAGAAGAACTATTTTCCTTCAGTGAAATTATCGATGATATAGACATAGACAGGGGTACAAGGACGAATCTCTAGAACTCTTAGTAGATAAAAACAAACAAAAGTAGACAAAGACATTCTCTAGCAACAGCACTTCCTGTTAATCTTTTTAGCCCAGCCTGCTTAAACCTACCAAAAGCCTATTAATTTTTGTCTGTCTTTAGATCTGCTAGAGAAGGAGAGCAAGTATCAAAAGGTTGGGGTGCAAGGAATTATTATGGACGGTGCTCCTCTTGATTCAGTTTGCTGCAGTTCAAGCTGGGTTACTTGCATAAGTGTTCCCCGCCACCACCCTGGTTCACATACTTCTCCCCACTCCAATTAGGAGCCAGGAGCACATATGCATTTCTGTATGCCTTTCCAAACTTCTCTTTGCCTGGGGAAACTTTAGTAGCGTTGCAGTTGATACTTTCAAATGGCATAAAGAGATGATAAAAGATGGTGCTGAAATGTGCCGTAGAGGATAGAGGTATCATTTGAAGGCTTTGGCTCATTTCTCTAGCATAAATAGGCATGGATTGCAGGGTTTTTTTTTTTAAGAAAAGGAAGGGGAAATCCTTGTCAATGTTGTATTCATGTTAGATGAAATGTCATTGCTCTTTTTATTGACTAACCTTGAATTAAAGTTGTAACTATGCCTGCAAAAGTTTTAAAAGCATTTGTGATTTTTGTATTTGGATTAGCCTGGGTTGAAAATAATCAGATTAAATTATTAAAGCATAAATTTTTTTTAGGCTTGGAGAAGTAGAAATAATCACGTTGCTTTAACAATAATTTATTTTCTGGAAAACCAAGAACTGAACCAATGTACACAGGGACCCATACACACTCACCTTGAAGACAATTTTAGGATAAAAAAGACATTAAGGGAGAAGAAATAAATAAGTGTGCCAGTTAGTCTAGCATTATATAAATACTGTGGTGATAGGTATACCCTAAAAATAGCTACTTCTAATCTTTTGCACTTTATCAGTCTAAAATATGCTCTTACTTTGTCTTCTTTGGACATTTTAAATTTTATAAATTTCTGTACAATCTGTACAATATATTGCCACAAATCTCGGTGGAGCTTTGTTAGTATAAAGGCTTTGAATCTTTCTCATTTGTATCATGCAATCTACAAAAAATGTGAATGTTAAAAAATACTCCTTCAATCTTATATTCATTTATTTTTTAATTTGAACTTGCTAGGTAGAATCTCAGAAAACATACTTGAAACATATCATAATTTGCTAGAATATATGCTGAGTTTCCTGTCAAATTCAATAACTCATTGGAAAAGAGGAACAGTGATGGGTTATATATTCACAACAGAAACAGAAATTTAGGCGGAATGGCTTCCTTATATACTACACATTATATAACACAGTATATTTAGACATTTGGAATATGGTTTGTAGGGAATACATTATGAGACCAATTTAAAAAATAGACAAAAGGATTTGAAAAAAAGATCAGCAGTAATCTTCAGTGTTCAATGTAAAGTATTAATAAATTGCAGTCAACAATTGGGAAAAGAAATGGAAGGGAAGGGGAGAAGATATTGCTAAAAAAAATTCATAATATTTTTGCTTATGTTTAATTTGTTGTTTCTATTATCTATTGTTATTATCTAATGGAGAGCTTTTTTTTACTATTTTACTATTCTAACAATATTGTGTATATGTAATGAGTGTATTTACTATACACACATACACATGCACATACAGAGTATATATTATTATATATAAAATACTCCTAGGACTTTTACTCTTCTTTTTTAGGTGCGAATCTGGATACACAGGACAACATTGTGAAAAAACAGACTTTAGCATACTTTATGTTGTCCCGAGTAGACAAAAGTTCACTCACGTGCTTATTGCAGCAATAATTGGAGCTGTCCAGATTGCCATTATAGTTGCAATTGTTATGTGTATAACCCGGTAAGTTCAAAGTCACAACATCACAAGGGGTATCTTTTGTTGTTTTCTTGGTTTTAATTTTGTTAGGGTCATGATTTGTGCTTTCTCACCTACTTTATTAATGGATTGAGTTAATAAGTGCTCTTGTTATTTGAAATGTGCTCTCTCTTCCACTCACTTTCCATAGAAGTAGGTGTATATGTGTGAAACACTTATGCACATTCTGAATCTATATATAGTGCACACATATGTTCTATTATTATCAAGGTAAAATATTTAGGTAAGTATTCTTGATATAAATGTTACAAGATGCCAAAGTCCTAAAATCAAACTTCTACATGTAGAAAAATGTTCGAATTAAAGCTCAGTACAAAAGGTCTTTCAAAATTATTTACTAAATTTATGGGTAGAGGAAGAAAGGGGAAAGAGAATTTATCCAGCAATTTGTCAACACTGGGACCTCCACTTAGCAATGACAGCTACATTGCTCTTGAAAAAAACCAAAAGGTTTTCTTGGGATTTAATTGATGCCTAGGATGCAAATCACTGGTGGTATAATTATATAATGGAAGGTACAGTTATATAAAAGAAAATGAGCATGTATCCTTGGCCAGCTTCTAATTAAATAAGTGCAAGAATGACATAGTTTACTCAGGAGAATTTTTTATTTCAAATAATTTTGAAAACAAATGTTTTTTCATCAAAATGAATGAAATCTGAGGGAGGAAATTGAGAATTTCTCACTCTGGCACTAAAATGAATGAAATGAGGGGGGAAATTGAGAATTTCTCACTCTGGCACTAACTTGCATCCCCATAATATCTTGGCACTGAGATCTGAATCCATCAATACTGTACTGGAATCAAGATATTTCCTATTTGTTTGTATCCTGTTTGCCTGTCCCCCTTTCTATATCATTGATCTCAAACTGCTAAAATGTTTTACAAGGTGAAATATTGGCTTCATTCATCTCAGTTATTTCTAGGGGTGGAATCAGTACACCAAAGAAATAGAAGGGAAATCAGGCTCTGGAATATGATATATATATACCAGCCCTTCTTGTTCCTTTAATCCATGCTATGGCTTAAAATACCTCTACAGGATTGCTGCTTGCTCATCCACGCCCATGTCAAAGATAGATTCTCTGTGGCCCTATTTACACTCACAGGATTAATTCCAATTCCTCATGGTGAAGCAACAATTTGAATCTCTCCTGTCTGTGTGAGTCATTTACTATGTGCTTGGATCTCAATATAATTTTTTTTTTTGAGCATACTGCGCTATCAAGAACACTTTCTCACATAGGAAGTTGTAGATGTCTTCTCACCTGACTGAGTTGGGTGACTATAGAAACTGAATAAACCAATCAATAATAAATACATTTGTCAGCTCAATTGCATGGTGTGCAGGAGTGAAGGAGAAGGCTGTCTCCTGTCAAACAAAGTAGTACAGTTTTAATGGATTTATAAACTGGGTTTACGTATCTTTGTCAGCCAGTTTGATGCAGTGATTAAAGCACCAGGCTAGAAACCAGGAAACGAGTTCTAGTCCTGCCTTAAACAGTGACTTTGGGCCAGTCTTCCTCTTTCAGCCCTAGGAAACAGGCAATGGCAAACCACTTTGTAAAAAAATTTTTTTTCAAGAAACCTACAGGAACTTGTCCAGGTAGTCACTAGGAGTCACAGACTGATTTGAAGGCACACCCACCCGCATGTATTTATTCTATAATTCTACATCTTATCTACTCTATAAAGTTGTGCTTATTGCTTCCCCATATGACTTGCATTGTTTTTCAAAAAACTGATCTCATACATCAGACAACCTGCTGGATAATAACTGTGCTCAAAATAGTTTTTTGCTTTGTATCCCCAAAGCTTTATCCTACAGCATTAACAAAATATAATTCAAAGGTCAGCACTTGCTTGCTTGGCTGGATGACATATGGCCAACATAAGCAATAAATTGCCCAGTACAGATTGCCTCCAGTTGCTGAAATTAACCCAGAACTAGTGAGTATGAGGGTTCTCCTACAGTTAGAATGGACTTCAAATAATTTTAGAATTCTCTTAACTTCTCTTCTTTGATAGCTGGTAGTGAATAGCCTGTGTTCTAGTAACAAACTCAGCGTGGGCTTATAAGGAAGGAAGGAAGGAAGGAAGGAAGGAAGGAAGGAAGGAAGGAAGGAAGGAAGGAAGGAAGGAAATTCAAATAATTTTGAAGTTGTTCAATAAAATTATCTTTTATTTTTCATTCTGCTGATATACTGAAGCTGAAGTCAAGCAATTTTACAAGCTCTTCAGCAATAAGGCTTTCCAGGAAAACAGTTAAAGGATCAGATTTGTGATATGCAGAAAATAAATATATTTGCCCATAAACTTAAATTTGGTGCATATTTATTCAAAAGTAAATCCAATCAAGTAAACCCAATCAAGTAAATCCAATCAAGTTAATTTCAAGTTAATGTATTTAGGATTACAGCCTTTGATAATAAGCTTTGGGTCTAGTTTCTCATTCTGGTATTTGACCATCAGTACTGATTGAAATACTGTTTTACCCAAACAAGGTAATGGAGAGAGGGAGAAAGAGGCTATCCAGCAAAGCTAGTGAGCCTTAACTATGGTTAATGATGCCAGGCATGATTCATAGTGGCTTCTTGATTAAATGACTTACTTTTCTTCCTGGAATGTCTTGTTTCTCATTGTGCATGCTCATTTACAACCCCCAGATAATTCCACGCAAAAGGAAAGAGGGCCTCACTAGTTTCTGGCATCAAAGGATTCAGGAATCTGAGCTTTGACAAGTGGGTAATACAGAAATTTCAAATATTAGCAGCTGGCAATAGGTTCTATATTATCACTGCATCGGGTACTCCATTCAAATGTATTCTTTGTAGAGGTTTTACATTCATTGTAAGTACAAAAGAAATACTAATTATTTTCTCTCCACAATAATTAATGTTTAAAAATATTGTTTTCATCTATCACAGGGCGTAAGGGTTATGAGAGTAACATAAGTGGAAGAGATAGGGTGGCATTCTTAGCTGTAGTATTGTGTGTATTTGTTCATTCATTCAGTTAGAATTGATACTGTATCTTCCTTTCTGTCTGGACATTCAAACATTCTAACTAAGGAGTTTCCTGATTGGAGGGGGAGTAAAATATCTTGGAATATCTGGGGCTATAAAAACGTGGTGGGTGGGGGCTGTTATGGTTATTATTAAATAGATACCCTTATTAAATAGATACCAGCGAGCATCTTTTCTTCTTTTTTTTAAAGAATTTATTTACTGGTGGAAGCTGCTGAAAACTTTTTTCCTGCACTGCTCCTGAGGCTCCCAATAGGAGGACTGGTTGCAGTGGCTTTTTTGTTGCAATGTCTGTTTTAAACAGTTATTGTATTTTACTCTTATGAATGCCCAAGGTATCTAAGCTACTCACTTGTTCATTAGAAGAGCAAAGAAACCACATACATACATACATACATACATGCATGCATGCATGCATACCTGTCTTACATGATCAAGCCAAGTCAATGGAGGAGAAGGCATTAAAATTACAAGTCATGTTCATATGATATCTTGTTTAACAACTCACAGTGGCTTACTTAATGACCTAGTGGGAAGTGACATCATAAGCCTGTCACAGTAACATGATATTTTCATTTACAGATAACAGATAATCAGAGTTGGAAAGGACCTTGTAGGTCATCTAGTCCAATCCCCGGAGACCCTACACCATTTCTGACAAATGGCAGTCCAATCTCTTCTTGAAAGTCTCAAGTGATGGCGCTCCCACAACTTCTGAGGGCAAGGTGTTCCATTGGTTGATTGTTCTCACTGTCAGAAAGTTTTTCCTTATTTCCAGGTTAAATCTCTCCTTGTTCAGTTTCCATCCATTTTTCCTTGTCTGGCCTACAGGCGCTTTAGAAAATAGATTGACCCCTTGCTCTCTGTGGCAGCCCCTCAAATATTGGAAGACTGCTATCATGTCTCCCCTGGTACTTCTCTTCACTAGACTAGCCATGCCCACTTCCTGTAACTGTTCTTCGTATGTTTTAGTCTCTAGTCCCCTAATCATCCTGGTTGCTCTTCTCTACTTTTTCTAGAGTCTCAACATCTTTTTTATAATGTGAACAAAACTGGATGCAGTACTCTAGGTGTGGTCTTACTAAGGCTTTATAGAGTGGCATTAATACTTCCCTTGATCTTGATTGTATCCCTCTGTTAATACAACTTAGGATTGCATTAGCTTTTTTGGCTGCTGCTGCACACTGCTGGCTCATATTTAGCTGGTTGTCCACTGAGACTCCAAGATCCCTCTCACAGTTACTGCTATTGAGCCTGGTTTCACCCAGTCTATATGTGTACTTTTGGTTTTTCTTGCCTAAGTATAGGATTTTACTTTTCTCTATATTGAATTTCATTTTGTTAGATACGCCCCAGTGTTCTAGTCTGTCAAGATCCATCTGGATCTTGAGCCTATCTTCTTGGGTGTTAGCTATTCCTGCCAGCTTAGTATCATCTGCAAATTTGGTAAGTTCCCCTTCTATTCCCTCATCTAAGTCGTTAATGAAGATATTGAAGAGTACTGGGCCTAAGATGGAACCTTGTGGCACCCCACTGCTTACCTCCCTCCATGTAGACTTAGATCCATTTAGGACTACTCGTTGAGTACGGTTTGTCAGCTAGTTGCGAGTCCCATCTAGTGGTGGTGCTATCTATTCCACTTTTTACTAGCTTACTGAGAAGTAGGTTGTGGTCTACTTTGTCGAATGCCTTGCTAAAATCTAAATATATTATCTCCACAGTATTTTGCTGGTCTACTAATTTAGTCACTATGTTGAAGAATGAAATAAGATTGGTTTGGCATGATCTGTTCTTAACAAACCCATGCTGACTGCTAGTTGTTACTTTACTTGTTTCTAGATGTTGGCAGATCTGGTTTTTTATTATTTGGGACTGTACCGCTTAGCAACAGAAATTGCTGGTCCCAATTGTGTCACTAAGCCAGGAGTACCTCTAATTATGAAAAAATGCTTTTGAGTACTTTTGTTTACTGACTCATTTTTCTCTCCTGCTTGCTTCTGATAACAGGAAATGTCCCCAAAACAACAGAGGACGGCGGCAGAAGCAAAATTTAGGCCACTTTACTTCAGATACGTCATCCAGAATGGTTTAGCGGCATTTTTTTATACCTACATTGACCATGTGATGTACAATTTTATTAACTTTTTTTAAAACAATGGAAATATTTATTTCAGAGGCCTTATTTTTGGACATTTTAATTATTATTGTTATTATTATTTTTAGTGTAGCTCTGTCTCATTTTATTCCAGGAAGCAGCTAACAGCTATGGACTGCTCTAGTAACTTCTCATTTCATGATTTGAGGAAGATGTTAGTTTATTTCTTGTATTTGTATCCCATGGTTATATTGATAAGACTTGTGCTTTAATCATGGAATGTAAGAATTTTGAAAAGAGAGACGTTTCACCAATGGTTATTCAACAAATGAAAATGGAGCCCATCGTGTTTCTTAGCAAAAAGGGTAAAGATGTTTACAACATTTCTTATGAGGAATTAGAAGACACTGTTTAAATACCGTAGATATTTAAATGTTTTTAAAACTTAGTAATGGATTTTTTTAGACACTGCCAATCGCATGAAATGTGGAGATGTGTTTTTGTGTGTAGTTGTAACATTTAGAATGGGCTGAATCCAGATTAAGTTAGCTCTATCTAGCGCTCATAAGAATCAGTGGACGAGTTAATCTAAATTCCCATTGTTTTCAATGAAAACAAATTGTTCAATTAACTTAGAATGCAATCCTATACATCTGTACTCAGAAATAAGTCCCATTCAGTTTAATGGAAATTATTCCCAGGTAAGTATGTAAAGGACTGCCTCTTTAGTCTGGATCCAATCCAAGATATATGGCCCAGGTTTCAGTGCCATCTTCTTCATAAATAGTTGACACTTTATTTTTAAATTGTAAAATAATAATTATAATATACAGTTCATTATTCAAAAAACTGCTCAGCTGAGCAGAGCACATTTGTTCTGGAGAGACAAATATATTGCTTTTTTGTTAAGAATTATGTTAATAATCCACATACCTGATTGGGATGTAGCTGTGTTAGCCACTGTTTAAACAATTTTCATATTTACTACAGTTTTCTAAAGAAGATACCTGTTTTCACATCAGCAAACACAACTGTATAGTCTTTGTGATTAAAATGCAAAAAAACAAAAATAGTATAAAAGATTTTGTGCTCTTGTCAAGAATAATTTCAAGAGCTACAAATATGTTCCCAAAAAAAGTCTGCTGGTTGTATTTATTATATTAATAGGATGTTAGTAATTGTTTGGAAGATTCAGAGCTAAAATGTAACTAGGGTGTGTTCCAACTGTTTAACATGTAGTTTTAGGCTTTCCAATTCTGCATGTAGGAATAAATAATTTGTTCAATAAAAAGGCTTTGAATATTTCAACTGGAAAGATATGCCAATGCAATGTTTTCTTTTATTTAATCTGTCCCAAATGTGTTTATTCATTATTGTAAGGAGCAACATGTGCTTGGAAAGAAAATGTCATTTCAACTGCAAAGGTCTGTTAGAAAGCATTGATCCCCTCCCTACCACCTGAACACACAAAAAAGAAAAAATTAACATGGATTTTAATAGACCGTGGGCTAGTTCTTTGATTGCTATATTGTTTACTGTTCCTAGATTAACGCAGATAAGTTTATGGTTATATGAATGTGCTTCTTTCAGTGCATGTTCCTTTCCCAGTGTGCTGCTTCCTAATTTTAGAGGGTTCATATTGCAGAAGGCACTTGGAACAATCAGGCGTGGCTATTTTGTGGGTATAAATATTTGACAAGTGTCTTGGGGTGGAGTTTCAAACCCTGCTTTTGAACATTCCCTTAAAGACAGCTGTCGAGCAACCTTCTTGCATCAGTGCCAGGATTGTCCCACTGAGGTTTGAACGGCTGTTATATTTCAACTCCTGTAGACTGATCCGAAGACAGGCAGTATGGATCATCGTGCAGCCCAGGAAATGGATAAAATCCACCCAAATCGCCAGTCGAGCATCACGGATGATGAAGAAGAACAAGATGCTGCGTTTACCATTGTCAGAGTCCTGGACAAGGTAGCCACCATAGTAGACAGCGTGCAGGCCAGTCAAAAACGGATTGAGCAGCGCCATAGAGAAATGGAAGATGCCATCAAAACCATTCAGATTGACATTTTAAAACTGGCTCAGGCCCATGGCAACACAGGATACACAGTTAACAAGCTGTTGGAGAAAACGCACAAAGTTAGTGCTCGGGTCAAAGAAGTGAGAGCCCGAGTAGAGAAGCAGAATGTTAATGTGCAGAAGGTGGAGACCAAACAGGAAGAAATGCTGAGGAAAAACAAGTTTCGTGTTGTCATTTACCAGGTAATCCTTTTTAAAAAAAAACACCGCTATTACTTGCTATTGCAACTTCACACTTTCTGGTTTGCTTAACAATCCAAAGAAGCCCTCTCCATCTCAAAATGTGTTATGCTTTGTGGTTTTCTAGCATTGATTTTTTGCTTCTGAATGTGCTGGAGCTTGAATCCACTGGTGGCAAGGCAGGCAGTCTATTATTAGTTCGGGAAGTCTCTCAGCCAGCCAACATAAGATTAAGTGTAGATCAGCAAGACTATGTGTTGCATCTGTGAAAGGCAATCTGAGGCAGGCAGTTGGGTATCATAACTAGTATTCCAGGCGTGACTGTTGTCCCTGTTATTTTTTCAGAGGGCTAAGTAGAGAATTCAGCCTCAGCAATTCCTTGCACGATGTAGTGCTTCCATTAATTGTGCGGTATTTTCCACCCTTTTAAGAGCTGAGTTGTGTTTTCTTTGCTAACTGATTGCCTTTTATAAGTACTCTATCTCTGCTGTTTTTCCACGCAACAGTTTGCTTCCAAATTCCCTTTCCCCCCAAAGAAATATATATTTTTTTGTCTAAAATAAATAAAAACAAAATCCCGGCACTTAAATGGACATCTCAAAATAAGGTGGGAAAATAAAGTTAATCACCTTGCAAAATTCAAAGGGTCTATTTGGAAAAGAAGTGAATGGTTCCTGTGTTATTCAGAATGGTTCTGTCCTAATCAACATGTTTTTGTACATAACACTGACTTTGTATCCTCTGTTCAAATAATTAATATTGTGCTTAGTTGCAGGGGCATTGAAATTGCAAATGCAGTAGTGTGTTTAAGAATCCCAAAACCTGTTAGAGATTCAGACTCCTTCCTTCTCCTTAAGGTCATCAGGTATCACTGTCTTCACTTTTGGCCATTGGAATATTATATTCTTTTCAAAGAATAACAATTGCAGTGGGGAAAAATATTGCAGTTTTGTTTATTAAAATGCTGGAAGACACATGAAATGCTTTTATTTGTGTAATTTTTTTATACTTTGAGGAAGTTGACATCGCATTCATTGAAAATGTGATGTGCTGCACTGGAAACAAATAGTGGGCAGAATCCAATCTAAATATTTTTCAGCTACAACTCATTTGCTGCAATGCTGAGCCCTATTGAACTCATGTTTCTTTCAAAATGAGAATTATAGATGGTTGTGTAAACTCTTCCTTAAAAGATTAAAAAATAAATTTACCAGTCCTTACTTTGGCTGGATTGTTCCAGTGATTGCACTGAAATAAAAGACAAGAGACTTTGGCTGTCATGTTTGAGTATGGGGAAAAATTATCATCTGGCATTACTGTTTGCTTTTATTTTTATTGTGGATGGTATGGTTCACTTATAAAAGCAATAAATTCTAGTCTTAGGTACATTTATGTGCCTCTTGCACATATGGGCTTTGATGCCGTAACAGCGGAACTCAATAAATTATGTATATGTATATTCATTCTCTGAATTATGCTAGCATGTCTTGATTATGAAATTTAGAAATGTCATCTCTAGTTATGTCTGTTCTTCATAGAGCAAGATCCAATATTCAGGAAGCAGAATTAATCATCACTAGATAGGGTATAAATAGCCAAGTGGCTGAATGGTCGATCGGCTTAGCTAGGCTTAGCAATATGTTTGCATTTTCCATGATGCTTAGCAGATGTCCCAACTCAACAAGGAGCAAATTTGTACCAAAACACAGAAGAATAGTGGACAGATAGTTGATTAATATTGAAAGCACTTTTGCCAAAAGTGATTGATCATCATTGAATATGGAGTTTGGTAGAAACCAGCAAACATCGTCCTTAGTTGCCAATTAACTGATTGTTCTCTCCTTCCTCCAAGAGATTTAGTTGCACAATTGGTCAACAATCTTACTTCATTGAGAAGAATATTAAACGTCACATTGACTTAAATATTATTTAGATTTTTGTATAATGTGCAAGAGTTCAAATTCTTCAGTCTAAAATTTGCTTTGTTGTAATTTTGACAGGCTTGGAAGAAGTTGCTTAGTATCATTGGAGGAAGCAGTAGTTGAGCTATTAGTTGAGCTATTAGTTGAGCTACAGTTAATAGCCTCCAAACAAATCAGGATTTAAAAGCCAGTATTAATAGTTTTATATTCTGCTCTATTTGGGAAACATTGCTCTTACAGTTAATTGGAAATTGATTGTGGCTTCCAAGCATAATTTTTTGAGTAGAGACAAGAATAAAGTGATTGCATACGTATGAATTAAGTTCATATGATTTGCTTAGCTGAAAGCAGCCATTTTGTGGGATTTTGTTGAAGATGGATTGATTTGCCAGAAAGCCATGTTTAGTGGCAACAAGAAACTACAGCAAGTCATGTTTGTTCTTTCCTAGAAGTTGGGAGGGAAGGTTACATTTTCAAATCTGGGTTGGATAGACATGGTGTTTCTTATTTAAATTTCAAATCTGGTTAATTGGTTTGTTTCAAGAAACAT
This sequence comes from Naja naja, assembly GCA_009733165.1. NCBI lineage: Eukaryota > Metazoa > Chordata > Lepidosauria > Squamata > Elapidae > Naja > Naja naja. Next base: position 129,714,134 of record CM019150.1, on the reverse strand, counting down.
TACTTCAAACTTAAAATCAGTAACAGCATGATTAAGGAACTCCACCTCATTTTCAGGTTGGTGGATAGTTTTGGTCTACATTTTTTTTCTTTTAATTTTGAAAAAAGGAAAACTCGCATTACTCCATTCTATCATGTACTTTATACTTCTGTCAGAAACAAATGAATTCTGGCTTACCTTCATCATGTAATGGTTCAAGGATCAACATAGTTATCTTTTCTCTGGAAGAACTGAGCCTGCTGAACTAAGCGAATTACATTTTTTTCTCCAAGTTTTGAATGAAATGTTAGACAATATCTCTAAATCTTTCAGAATTGGAATTATTTGCTGACCTTTCCTGAACTTCCCTTCTGATGCTGTATGTTTCATTAAAGTGCAGAATATCTTCTAGGAGATTCTAGGGATGTGTGATGTACAAACACAGACCCAGGTTCATTCTCTGACATTTTCAGATGCTGGAAGATAGTGCTTAATCTCCAGAACATCTTTGCATGCAGGCTGCACTCAATGTCTCTTTGCAGGGGGAAGATTCCAGCAGCCTTAAAAGAGGCTTCATTTAAATAGCATGGGATTTATCTTCAACCTCTTTTGGGTCCTGTGACAATCAGGTTTTAGATTATATTATAAACTCCAAATCATATTGGCTAGCCTCATGGATGACCTGTGGCAGGACTTGGGTAGGAGGAGTATGACAATCCTTATTCTACTAGATTTCTCAATAGAATCTTTTTGGGCTGTCTGAGATCCCATACTCTGAAGATTCTATTCCTTGAATGATTGGTTGTAACTAGGTGGATGAGGAGAGGCTGGGTCTTAGAGCACTCCAGTAGAAGATGCTACAGTGTTTTCCCTGTCCTATTGAAAATCTTCATGATGCCCCTGAAAGAAAGAAACTGCCAGGTATCAGTGACATTATATTACTCGACTGGGAATCTCCACAGCCAGTTGAATGGAGAATGCAATGGAAGTTCTAAACTGCTAGCAGGAGGATGGCAGGGTCTGGAAGGGGAGAAAGAGGATCAGTTGCAACTTGAGAAAGATGAGGTGGCTATTGGTTCTTTTAGTCTCACTCAATAGTTCAGTCCAAAAATCAACTCCACAGAAGGCTAAAAACTACCTTTACTGAAAGTAAATATAAAAACAAAACTTGGAAGTCTTGATTCTGTTGTACAGGTAGTTCTCCGCTTATAGTCACAATTGGGACTGAATTTCCATCACTAAGCAATACTCTCATTAAGCAAGTCATGCTGATTTTAAATCTTTTTTGCTACAGTTGTAAAATGAATCACATGGTCATTAAGCAAATCCACTTTCCACCATTGTTTGTTGGAAGCCCTCTGGAAAGATTGTTAATGATGATTTCTTGACTCGGGGCTGCTGTAGCTCTTGTAAAAACATGAGGGCTGTGCCAAACCCTCATTTTGCTCACAGGACCATGGGGATGCTGCAACAGTCTTATGTGGGAGGACTAGTTATAAGCCACTTTTTTCAGTACTGTTGTAACTTTGAATGGTCATTAAACAAATGGTTGCAAGTCAAGGATTTACTTCTCCTTTTAATTCCGTGACATTAAGAGATACCTGTCTGAACCACTTCAAAATGTTAACACGATGTTCTGGATTAAAACCATATTTAATCTTGGCAACAAACCTTACATGTTTCTATCAATGTCATCTTCCTTAGTCTCTACATTTGAGAGGCCTGGCAATTCTGGAATAGTACCAACTTTGTCTTTCAGTTGACTTGTGGTCCCAAGCAGAATCCAGGGTGATAACTTGTGCTGCTCATGGACTCAAAGTCCTTCAAGAAGACCAGTTGGAAACCATTGTCTCCGATTTAGCTGATGTGCTAAGAACAGCCTTATCAATTATCTTACTGTCATGCAGGCTATTGCATTTCTCAAATACAGTCTACCTGCCCAATCTGAGCAAATGCTAGGCCACCCCATAATAGGTGTGATGGGAGCAGTCATGGAAGCAAGCATTCTTTGTGGGAGCTCCCCTCCTTGGGAATATCTTATTTCTTCTCCCTGGTGCAAGGAAGTCTCCAACTCTCAGAGCCAGATGCATGAGTGTGAAGTGTAAGGCTCTGCATTTAGGCAGGAAAACCCAGTTGCACAGGTATAAGTTAGGCAGTATCTGGGTTAGCAGCAGTACTTAGGAGCAGGATCTGGGTGTCCCAGCAGGCCACAGATTACGAATGAACCAATAGTGTGCCACAGCTACCAAGAGAGCCAATGCAGCCTTGAGTGGCATCAATTGAAGTACAGTGTCAGGATTTTAGCAAGTGATAGTACATTCTATGTTCAGCTGGTCAAACCACACCTGGAAAACTGTCCAATTCTGGTCACCATAATAGAAAAAAAAGCGCTGAAGAACTGGAAAGAGTGCAAGGAACAACCACAAGAATGGTAAAGGGCTTGTTTTATAAAAGGCTTGCTTACAAAGTTTTATAGAGATCCAAAGTTGACGAATTGCCTGACTGTGAGAACCATTAAGGAATGGAACAGCCTCCTTCCTGCAGTTGTAGATGCTCCATCAGTATAAGACTTTAAAAAAATGGATGGCCATTTTCCTGGTATGATGTGACAATCTGGGTAGGGGGTTGGTCTAGAAGTCAATTCTAGGTATAGACCAGGCTGTTCTGGAAGGCCATGAGAGGCTGATTGTTGTCAGTATGATATTGAGTTAGTGTGATATTTAGAAGGTTGTTGGCAGGATAGGTTAATTTTTATATTATAGTAACCGTAATATTTACTTGTATACCTGCATGACATTATAACTGCTCTTTATGTACATTGTTCCTTGTGTATACATTGAAGCAATATGTCCATTTTATAAATATATTAAAATACATTTATCCAAGTGTTTCTACTGCCACATTTGCATCTCTCTTCAAGATCTGGAATTGCATAACTTTCCCCTAGTTGGGAAATATGATTCTCTTTCAGATAGAGAGATCAAACAGAATATTTTCAGGACATATTTCTCTTTTATAAGTAAATCTGCAGCCTGATCTGGACACTGCTAGAATGTCACCTGTAGAATTCCAAGCCTTGCTGCTTTATTTTTTTCCATGGGCACAATCTCCATTAGGTGTCTTTTTGGTTTTGATTGTGATTACTTGCCCATCTTACACTCCATATATTCTTGAACTTTTTTAAAAATTACATTTATATGCCGCCCTTCTCCGAAGACTCAGGCTGGCACAATTTTTGGCATACAACCCAATGCTCAGCAATAGCCTTCATTCCATTGTATATGCCTGCTTATTACTAAGCGGCATTTTTACAAAGTCAGCTTACTGCCCCCAACAATCTTGGGTCCTCAGTTTACCTACCCTGAGAGGATGGAAGGCTGAGTTAACCTTGGCCTGGTGGGATTCGAGCCTGCAGTAATTGCAGGCAGCTGGAATTAAGTGCTAGGCGTTTAACAGCCTGCACCACCAAGGCCCTTGGTTCTATGTCCCAACTCTACAGTTTTTCCAGGGTAGCTGCACTGAAAACAACAAAGGTTGGAATAGACAAAACTGTTCGTAATTAATCATAAATGGTCTATTGGAAAGTATACTCCCCGTAAGGTTTGTGTGTGTATGTGTGACTGACATTTATTACTATACAAAGACTCATTATGCTACAAAGACTGATCAGGATTTCTTGACCGTGGTTTAAAACTGGTCTCAAATCTGGGTTATTAACTGTGTTATTAACAGTAATCAACTGTCTGTAATTAACACTGTTTTATTGAAAGAGCAATAAAGTTTAAGAATATGATTCTGTGGTTAATTTCTTATTAATGGTATGGTCTGCACTAACCCCTAACATGAACAATTAGAAAGTTGTGTGGACAGGGACAGAACCAAAATAATGATTGGGCCTTATGCTATTGAATCTTTGTGAATGTTCTGAAAAATTTAGCATAAAATAGAATGATTGAGGCTGCAAATATCTGGAATTTTCTAAATTCACTTTGAGCCATTTTTGAGAAGTGTAATAGAGACATAACATTGTGCTCTTACTTGTAGGAAGACATTCAGTGTCCATCTACTCTGACCGTTGTCAAAGACCGGACACAAGGGGAAAGCACAGAAGATACCTTCTGCCCACCTGATGATCTCTCTTCTGATGAGGAGTATTACATAGAAGAAAGCCGAACAGCCCGTTTTAAGAAATTGGGGATGAGGCGCATCAACAACATCAAAAAAGCATTTTCAAGAGAGAATCTTCAGAAAACAAGGCAAAATTTTGGCAAGAAGGTGGACAGGCTTCGTACTCGAATTGTAACACCCGAGAGAAGGGAACGAATAAGGCAATCAGGAGAAAGGCTGAGACAGACTGGGATACGGTTCAAGAAAAATATTGCCAATGTAGCACCAATTAAGGAGAATTTGAAAAAGTCTAGGAAAACTAAAGAGCAACCAGGGGTTGAAGACCAACAAGGAACCCAAGAACCTCACACTGAGACAGCAACAGAAAGTAGGGAAGCTGAACCAGCCACTGAAGAAATTTCCTACACTGAAGTGATAACCAAAGTGAAGAAGGACAAAGGGGATGGATCAAAAAACCTTTCTCAGGCAGATGAGAAAGTAACGATTCCTCCCGAGAAGAACATGATCAAACCAGAGACAAAAGAGGATGCACTCTATTGGATCTAAAGCAGCCAGCTTAAATGGCAAACATCTGCTGGTGAGGTGCAGGGGTGGTGTCACTATGGCGGGGAAAGATCAATTCCTTTCATGTTGGAGGTGCAGAACAGTGGTTTTCGTACTGCCTGAAAAATACCTTGAAGTATTGCATGTTGCAGAAAGTTTGGGGCCCAGCCAAGGTTTGGTTTCTATTTGGATATGCCAAATCGGTCAGTTGGATTTATCTGCCAACCCACCAAACCAAGCAGCAGGTGTTAAGACATTCTTTGCCTACCTTGCGTTGTTCAGATGTATTTTATTCTAAAACTCTCATTATCCCCAGCCTTACTTACAGAAGGGGTACTTGGTAGGGTGCCTGGCTGGAGGAAATTGTTGTAGGACTCTTTCAACTTTTCTCAATATTTTACAGGAAAGTCAGTAATGGCAGACTTGCTATCCTACAAAGGCTATCCTACACAGTTTGCCTGATGATTGATAAGCTGTTCCAGACAATCTGCAATCCCAAGGGGAAATCGTAATCTTTGTGTAAAGAGATGTGCTTGGATTAAATAACAGAAAAGAATAGATTGATATGTATATATATATACTCTTTTCTTTTACATACTATGGGTGTATCTTTATCACTTGATGATTTTCTGCTAGTAATAAACCATTTCCTTTTAACGTGCAAATTGCCATTTACCCTAACAGGTACTACATTTCAGCATTAAAAGGTGATAGAAACACCACCACCACCCCAATTTAGTGACATTACTTTTTTCAACAAGTTTCTTCTGTTTTTATTTTTATGTACAGCGACAACTACAAAAAGTAACCATTAACAGGTAACATTAACTCTTTTCTCTCCGCCTCCCATACTTTTATTCAAACCGGTTCTCTCCCCCACCTCTTTTATCCAGATAGGTTTGTTGGAGAAAGTTGATCATGGTAAACTGCAGAGAATCGGATATTTCTTTGCAAGACAAAATATGGAGAGAACAAAATATGGAGAATATGGAGTTAGGAATGTGGCAGAGCTTCAGGGGCTTCAGGGAATTCATCTTTGCCCCACCTGGAAAAGATCATTAGGATCTTGCTCATAGTGAGTAGCCTGTAGACTGGCCATTCCATGAATGAAAGGGTTCCTTTCAGTTAGGAAGACAGTAAGATACAGCATAAATGTCTCTCTGGAGGGAGAACAGGGAGGAGTCATGGCACAGCAATAGCACTTAGACTTTTATAGTGCTTTATAGTGCTTTGCAGCCCTCTCTAAGTGGTTTTACAGCGTCAGCATATTGCCCCTGGGTCCTCATTCTACCCACCTAGGAAGGATGGAAGGCTGAGTCAACTCTGAGCCTGGTAAGATTCGAACTGCCAAATTGCAATCAACCGGCAGTTAGCAGAAGTGGCCTGCAGTCCTGCACTCTAACCACTGTGCCACCGTGGTACACCATGGTATCCCAAACCACTAATGGTTTAAATGGCTTATTGTTGGTTCATTCAGCCAATGTATATTCTTTTCTGTTTCAGAGGCTTGACAGTGTAACCAGACAGTAGTGTGGTGAGATCCTTTGAATGAAAAAAATAAAAATAAATCTGTAAAGGGCCTGTTTGTAAATGTATTCTTTTAGCTGCATCAGTTTAATAAGAGAACTTGCCTCAACTTTAGCATGTTTGTTGCAATGTAAAAAACAAAACAAAAACAGAATTGGTGCTTTTACGCAGAGCTGCCGTAGAATCTCCAGAAGGTGCTCATTAACGACCCAAGTTAATGACCTTTAAATAAGGTATTGTTTTCTGTTAACTCTCAAAGACTTTTGCTCCAGAATAATTCATTATGGTGCCGTTTCTTAATCTGCTTCCGTTTTACAGTTTTAACACTGATAACAGTGTAATCCAAGTATACACATTTTGTATCAATATATGCAGTGTTCCATGACTATATCAATTATGCAAACTACCTTTTCCCCTAAAATTCGCTATATTCTGCAGATTGTAATGTTGAGCTTTGCCAAATGCTCATGCTTTTTGATTATCAAAACTCTGAGACTCTTCTACCTCAGTATAAACATATTATCTTTTTGAGCATTATAAAATTTATTTTTTTCAATCATATTTAATAGAAAAAATATGCTTCTCTTCTGCTCCTTCTCCTGCCCCTTGCCCAGTATTGTTCAGGACACTGTTTTCCATGACCAACATATTTTTGGCTTAAAGTTCTGATATTTTTTTTTGTTTCTCAAGTACCTGGTAATAGCATTTAACTTTCAGAGCCAAGGAGTAGAAGTTGTAAGGAAGTAATGCTACACTTTACATTCAGTGGTTCAACAATTTCAAAGTGGATTAGCGTTTCCAGATTGAGATGGGTGACTTAACTGCAGTGGAAGGCAGAAGAGAGAGACTGTATAAGGAGAAAACAGTTTCATATGTACTGTATGTTTTTACACACTGTAAAAATAAGAATGGTACCAAATAAAAAAGAATGTGTAAGCATGTTAGACAGAATGTGTTGGTAATTATTTCCCAAACTGCCGATACATAGATTTTGTGGGTAGTTTAGGTTTTATTAAGGATCAAAGATGTCCCAGGTTATTTTGGTCTTTGCATGATTTGTTACTTTTGCTTTAGAGAATAGAATGAACTATAAAATAAAAAAGGACAAAAAATAATTCCTTATGTACATATTCCAAGTCATAGAAGGAAATTTCATTTTTCGTGCCAGTGTTGCAGAAATTAATTGCAGCACTGTGATAATTTTCTAATTCAGTAAACATCAGGATATGTTTTTTTTTAATTACATTTATATGCCTTCTCCGAAGACTCAGGGCTGCTTACAATTTTGGCACAACCCAGTGTGCTCAGCAATAGCCTTCATTCCATTGTATATGCTGGCTTATTACTAAGCGGCATTTTTACAAGGTCAGCTTATTGCCCCCAACAATCTTGCATCCTCAATTTACCTACCCCGAGAGGATGGAAGGCTGAGTCAACCTTGAGCCTGGTGGGATTGGAGCCTACAGTAATTGTAGACAGCTGGATCTTAAGAGCAGGCATTTAACAGCCTGAGCCACCAAAGCTCCATGTTCATGGATTCTCTTCAACAACCATCTGGGTTCTGTGGTGTTATTTTTTTTAACGTCCTACTTGGACAGGTATACTTTAGGATGTTCTACGGGAAGCTATAGGTCCATACACACATATTTTCAATGATGTTTTCGGGTGCAAAATCTAGGTTCCCCCATCATCTCTAAAATCAGGACACCCTTGCCAAATACTGCTCATCTAGACAGGGAAAGTAATAGTTGGATTATCCTTGTTCTGACTCACATGCACATTAGTGTGCACTACTCCCACTGATCCTCTTTAACTGAAGCAAGGAGGGGAGGAATTAAAAATAGAAGAGTAGCACAAAATTAAGAAAGGTTGGGGGTGACTTGAAAACATGGCAATCTTTCCTTCTCCCACTTTTTTTTTCTAAATAAGAGAGCAGTTCAGGCAAACTCGATGTGACCTCTCAAGAATTGAGTGTGGCTATTTCTGCTGCTGCTTGAAACATGGCAGGAATTTCATAGTTGGCATCCATTATAGCATCTTTTTTCCCCCAATGCTCAGTTGAACTTTTGGAATCACTTTGCAACTTTTTTCCCCCCGATTACCAGTGAAATAAAGGAAGAACACAAGAATTCTGCACGTTCCAGTGAAATATTTTTAAAGGGTAGGTTAGTCTTAAATACATTGGAATTGGGCAGCTACTAAATTCAGATTAAACCAAGTCTACTTGCCTTGCTTTTTGGATATTTGAATTCTGCTTTTAAATTAAAATTATATTGCATGAGTGGGATTGATTCTCATTTTAAGCAACAGATCCAGTTCTAGAGACACTGACATTGCTTATGGAGTGCAACACAAGGCAATTGGGCCCTGAATTACCTTATTTTTCAGTTCCTTTGAGGCATAAAAACATCTTTTAAATATGGGCAAAGAACAGCTTCACATCCATTTGCAATTTAAAAATTATTCTCAGCTACCCCAGCTACAAAAAGATGACTTTCACAAATATGCAAACATTTGGTACAAGCCGAGAGCTATTGGCGTATGCATCAGACCCTGATTTTTATTATATGAATCAAAGCCTTGAAATGTATATGGCTTTAGCGATTAGGCCATTTATTTCATTGTGCAATTATCATGAAAATTGGTCCTTACGAAAACAAAATATAAACTAAAATTGGTTCCTATCATGGAGATGTTGCATACTAAGTTAAAACATGTAATCAGCTCGAAGCAGGATACTTTTCTGTCCTAAATCTGAGGAGCTGATGAGCAAGAGTTGATGAGATAGTATTGTCACATGAGAAAATGCTTACATGGTCTGATTCAAAATGTGCCAGCGCATCCAGTGCTAGGTGGCCCTAGGTTTACCCGTGTAACACCTTTGTTATACAAGCAGTACTGGCTTCCAGATTCCTTCTGGGTACAATTCAAAGTGCTGGTTATTGCCTTTAAAGCCCTATCTAGGTTATCTGCAGGACTGCCTTTTCCCTAAGGGCAGCCACCTGCCTTATCAGATTAGATTAGGGTGGACATGTTTCTAGTCTCTTCCCTTAAACTTTGCCACGTATGAGAACTAGGAAGTGTGTAGCAGCCTTTGTCCAATGGAGCACCTTGTCTTCTGAAATTCAACAGGTCTCTACCTGCCTAGCCTTCCATCAAGTTTTGAAGACTGTTTTTCCCCCAAGCCCTGGGGTAGGATGAGGTGACTGTATGTCAGAGATTTCACTTGGTGCCAGTTTTTTTGTTTTTAATGTTCATGAATGTTGTTTTAACATGGTTTTATTTTATTACTGATATTGTTCTAATTTTTGACTGGAAACTGCCCAGTTCAGTATAAGATGGGCAACTATGTTAAACTATGTTTCAAATAAAAAAATAAATCTTTGCTCTACATCAGAATCTTCAGTGTAAGGATGCTGATTTTCCCATTTACTAGGCTTGATAATGACAATATGTTAATTACAAGGCTCAACATAGAATCATAGAATGTTTCTTTTTAATCTAAGTACATTTCACAGTTAATGCAATAAGCATTAAGCAAACAAAGAGAGACTGGGTTCCAATAAACTACTTCAAAAATCTTTAGAAAAATTCAGGGTAGGCTCTTCTGACAGAAGTACCGGTATAGAATTGCCAAGTAAAACCTAACAATAAGAAGAGTGTAAAAATATGGAAAAGTGAAAATGAATCCTCTATGCTTTAAAAACGGGAATATGAATGTTTTCTTTCACACAAAAAGTCTACCTAAATAAAACATGTCAAAATTGAGGAGTAAAAGTAAACCCATTTATTTATATTGCATATTTCTAGACCATCTACCTCCCTCCAGACAGATTTTACAATCTTTAGTAAGACCATAACATCTCCTAGAATGAGAATATTAGGAAAATTAACATCCTAGAAACATTTGGAGTTGTAAATTCCAGTGTAATATGGGAGCCATCATCTAAGACCAATGTTCCTCTCAGAATAATATCTTTGAAAATATAGATGATGATCATGTCTTATCTCCTGTGGTATCAAAGAGTTAATGCCTCAAAACTGGGCATTCCTAAATTACCTTAAACCCAAAGGCATGCTATCATAGTTGAAACAGAAATAGTGTTTTCTGCTATTTATACATAGACATTCACTTTTTAATTTCAGAACTACAACTACTGCTCAGTCTGAATTCTTGAAATTTTTGCTTCAGCACCATTGATATACATGGGTGCAAAGATATACTTTCCCTAGAAGGGTGTCAAGAGTTGGAACCTATTTGAAAAATCTCTCCCATTGTGTACCAAAGAAAAAAGCTCAGAGAATGAAACAGTATCTCACTAGTTGGAGTGTTTATTCATCTATGTACAATTTGATTCCCCATCAGCCACCCATATCTACCATATTTATGATAAGCCACTAACAATAGATTTTTTCTTCTGTCAGCTAATTACCAGAGGAAGAATAGCTAACGCATAGATTTGAGTATTATTTTTTCCCCCATTTTTAGGAACACAGCATACTATTGAGAAGTTGCTAAGTAAATGTCATGAGCTTTGCAGGCCAACTGTTACAGCCTTAGGAATTATTCCTAAAAGCAAAACATCTCTGCAAAAGTATGGTTAATTTTCCCTTTCAGCATGATGCTCTCACTGACATTATAGCTTATCTAGAACAACTTTCAGGTAGTGATAGAAGTCACTTGCACAGACAAGACTCCATGTAGCAAGTGACAGAAAAACAGATAAGGTCCAACCATTGCCAGGAGAACGGGGATAACAAGCTAAGACATACTAGAATGAGAAGCAGGTGGGATCAAATGAGTATGATAGTGAAGATCTAGACCAGGGATGTCAAACTTGCAGCCTGCGGGCTGGATGCGTCACACATTGACCATGCCCACCCCTGGTTTAGCAAAGGAAAAATGGGACATGACACCATGAGTTTGACACCCCTGACCTAGATGACAAACACCCAGAGAGAAAAAAGTATATTTTTAATGACTCCAATCAAAAATCTTCAATTGGAAAACTGAATTGGAATGTTATTTCCTTTTTAATGGGAATACTGGTTCAGGAAAAGCTAGCTTTTTCTTTCTCTACCTGGGGATCATGGCAATTAAATCTGGGATTTTCTTCTTCCAAAGTGTATGCTCTACTATTAGCATACGCTTCTGAACATTTTATTACTTCAGGCAAACAATTATTCCAGATCATTTTGAAATTCTTTTGCCTTTCCAAAGTGATTTGCCAAACTCTGTGATTCTAAAGTGATGCACTGTATTTCAAAACAGCCTATTAAGGTCATTTGAAAGAACAATTTTCTAAAATGTTTGTGGAGTTATATGGAACACTGTGTAACTATAACCGTGAAATTCATTATGGGCAATCAATAAGTAATTAGACTATCCCTAATGACTGGCTAGCAACTATCAATTTTAAGCTACAAAAATAAACTAGAGAAACAGTTAATAAATTATAGTGAATGAAGCTACTGTTAAGTTTCTCATTAGTTAGTTCTGTGATAAAAACATGAGCCATTACATTTGTGGAAATGCTAATGTAATTTACAAATATTTCAATTTAATAATTCACTAATGTGCAATAGATATATAAAAGTTATGTCCCCATTTCATATTTTTAAAAATGGTAATCATACTGCAGCGGAATCTTGACACAGAAATATTCAACAAACCAAAGGTTCACTATTATAGTGGATACATTAATACCAAGTAAAGGTTAGGAATCATTTGAGTCTTCGTCCTTGGAAAGACAGTAACAAATGGGAAAATGTAGTAGGATGGAAAAATATCTTGAGAAATTCAGAAAAAAATAACTATTCTAGGATAGCCTCAAAATGTATGGAACTTACTTATGAGAGAAGGTTCCAACTGCCAGTAGCCATACTTTAGATCCATTCAATGCTCACAGACTGGAAAAATATACTAATCCACATTTTCATTTTGGGAATGTTGTCTGAGATTTGGACTGGGTAGTTTATCCAGCAAGGGTACAGGAGAGATTGTGTAGACCCCAAAAGAGGGGTGGGTAGGTGTTTGCAGACTGAAACAAATCCTTTTTGGCTGTTGATCATCTGTGTAGGATTCAGAATGCTTTCCAATCCATGACCTAAGTGTGATGTGCTGTGCACATTTGTGTATTGGCCAGAATAACCTTCTTTTGTCCTTTTCTGCCAGTTTGCTTAGTAGAATCATCCAAAGGAAGGTGATATATGTAATGGTTGATGCTGGAACTTGATTTTATTTTACTAGATTTTTACTGTTTTCTTCTAAAACATGAGATTATTCAACAAGTGAATATGTATTATAGAATGCAATCTTGATTTGCTCTACCTGTTACTGGCAAATGATCTTTTCAAATCAGCTTCTGAATTAAACAACTTAAGGGTAAATAAATAAAACTCAGAAGTGCCACTTTCAAATAGTTAAATAATTGTGGTGACTAAATAAATTATTTTTATTAAACTAATTTTTTCCCCATAAAAATACAGTGCTAGGCATTTCACAAATTGATACATAAATATGAGCACATAACTAAGGAGAAACGATACGGTGGGAAATGGTTGTAACTCAGCAAGGTGAGTAGTAAAATTACAATTGTAGACATTTATAAAACAATTCCAGGAGTCCCCACCCCACCCTTTTTGTTTATTTCTTGTAACCCATCATTTAACAATCATCATTTTAAAAAAGTACTAAAACGTGTTCCTCTATCAAAAAACAAAACTTTTCTGTATATAGGTTCTATGAGCATACTCAGTGCCCCATTTTCATGTGAATGACAAAAATAAGTCTCCTAGTTTTCTACATTAATATAAAAATATATACATCCCCATTTCTTCAGTAAAGACAAACTTTAAACATCTATGTAATAAACAGGAGGGAGAATAGTATTCAACTGTAAATGTTGTATTCTGCACACTAGAAACATGAGTCTAGCCCAAAGTTGTTTACTCCAACATTTGCTAATGTAAAATCATTAGGAGTAAATAGTGATCACTTCACGTCCTCCTCCTCGCACCAAAAGCACTCTGTTCAAGCCTTCTGTCAAAACTTCCAAAAACTCCATGTCTGGGTGTTAAATCAGTCAAGGTTGTAAGGAATGCATGTAATCTATATGACACTCATATTACTACTCTATGATATTCTTTCTCATAAAATGTGTAATTTGCACCCCAGAAGATCCGTTAAGCAAGAGTCAGACAGAATTTTCAAATCCACAGTCAGCCATGAAACTGAAATTCATACAAAGAGAGATTACTTACTTTTGCTGGTTGAACGTGGAAATAAATTTTAAAGCAGCTTGTGCAATTAAAAAGGCAACATTAAAAAGGTCCAGAGCAAACATAATATTACTCAACTCCTCATGCTTAACAGGTTACAATCAGCTCCACCCCTCATTCTTTCTACTAGCTGCCTAACTATTCAATTACTATAACTGCTCATCTCAAATCAATGACTCTGGGCAGTTTACATTTCATCTGACTCCCAATTTAGTATTGAAACTGGATATTATAATTTATATGTCACGTGCTATTCAGGGTTTGCTTTTAACCTCTCAAAACAAAGGAAAACAAATCATGGAATATTCCATGGTTACATGAATGCAGCCATGTTAAACTTTCCCTGAGACTAGAAGGAAATATATATCCCTTGTAATTTATAGAGTTTTTTTTTTAAATCCCAATATTTTAGCCATAATTATCAAAGTGCTATTTTTAAAATATATTCACAGTGAAAAATAAGAATTTGAATTGATGCTGTATATTTTCTTTCCTATATTTATATAAACAAATGTAATAAATTCATATCCCTTTTATACTTCACAAATGAAAGTATATCTGTATACTGAGGTACGTTAAAAATATTTGATAAACAAGAAAAGGTGCAGAACATCTATGATTGTAGTAAGCTGTCATTAAAGATTATTGTCCCTGCTTATATTATTATTATTTATTAGACTTGTATGCCCCCCTCTCTCCCTAAGGATGCAGGGCGGCTCACAGAATAAAAAATACAATACAATAAGTTAACTAAAAAATAATTAAACAGTACAAGCCTAATATTAAACATTAAAACTATTAAAACCATTAAAATTTTTAAAAGAAACCCCCCTTCCCTCTTGGTTCAGTCTAGGCCAGCCTGCTGAAATAACCAAGTCTTTAGGTCACGGTGGAAGGAGCGGAGATCCGGAGCCAAACAAAGGTCCAAGGGGAGTTGATTCCACAGGGTGGGTGCCCCCACAGAGAAGGCCCTACCCCTGGGCCCCACCAGCCGACAATGTCTGGCCAACGGTATCCCAAGGAGGCCCTGTCTGTGGGAGCGTACAGGGCGATCAGAATGTCATGCCGGAAGGAGACGTTCCCGCAAGTACCCCGGACCCAAGCCATGTAAGACTTTATATGTTGTTACTAAAACCTTGAATCTCACCTGTTTCTTATTTCTTGCAATTCTATTCTCATGCTTTTCATCTGATCATATAATAATATCACAATAAGTTTCCAGAAGAATGGTTATATTAATATATTACAGTGAAGACTTCATTTTTGTTTTGTAAATTGATTAGGCTCAAGTTTTAGACTTTGCCTAAAGTTTTTTTTTCTAAAGAAGGATACAGTTTTCATCCCCATGTCTGTTCTTGGGAGGTCCAGGCATGTTCAGTAATACCAGCTGGGCATTTTGTGACTTGTTTAGCACAACTCCATTGAGCTTGACAGCAGTATGCATCCTTCGCACATTTGACTCATTCCTATGATATAACAACAATTAGAAATACCGTTTCATTGATAACAAAAGAAAAAGTCATTATGGCAGCCAAACATTCATAAATCTAACAAATAAAATGTTCGCTAATCAGCAGTACATCTCACAAAGTGAAAATCTGTATTTGACTTAGAACAATAGCTAGCTGGATCGAGACAAAATAATTTGATTTTCTATAGTGTATATAAGATTTTATCAGGGAATGATAAAACTTTGGGTTTAGTTTCATTTATGTAGGAAAGAAATTTCCATCTAGTTCATATTACACTGCTTTCTGAAAAAGCAAAGCACCAGAACCAATTAGGACATGCACAGTTCAAAAATAATTTGGAAGAAATGCTTTGAACGCCATACAAATACAACATGTTTTGGCTGTTGACTGAAATACTGTAGCTGCACTAAGGTCCCATTAACTCTGATTAGCAGATTTCAAGCTTGAAACACTTTCATCACAGTCCAACCAAGACTCCTCAAATTCAAAGCAATCGGGTTCAGGTCAAACTTTTGATTTTGCTACATCATAAACCTACAGTTCTTTGATTCAAAGGAATCCTAGAACAACATCCATTTAGTAGTTTTTTACATATACATGTTAATTCAATAAATTTCCTTTTGTAGCTGGAGGGTATTCTTAGCTAGGACAGCACAGCAATATTAGCCAAGTGGAATCTGTTTACTGAATGTGCTACTGAAAAAGTACTAGTTGTTGCAAATCTTTTCTGTTTAAGACTGCATCAGCTGAAGCTTGGAAATTAAGTTTGCAGTGCCTTGTAAAGGCAAGATTGAGAACTATGTTACTGCTTTGAACATGCTGGGGAAAAAGGCTTTCAAGATGGCCATATTCCTTTGTGTAGTGGGTCATGAGAGAATGACAAAAAGATTGGACCTTGCAGCTGGGAACTATGCAGATTCACAACTACAATAGTCAATACCTTATTGCAACAGAGAATTTGATCTGTGCTAAGTTTTGGTTAGTATAGGCAGTGGATCAATACTTCTGAGGGGCAGCATACTGGGTGCAGACAGAATGACAGCATATATCTTGAATCCTATGCGAAACAGAATTGTCTTGTGCACTAAGCATGGTCAGAAACAACATGCAGAGTTCCTCCCTAGCTGATAAGGCTACCAGCTCTGCAATCTGCCAGGGAGAACATCTTCCAAATAAAAAACTTTGTATTAGTTGAACAGAAAAACGTAACACAAAATTTTTAGGTCCTGCATTGGGTATTGTGAATATTGAAGTGAGTAGTTTTGCGTTGAAATTTCTTCATGTGCAAGTGTGGGTGCAGATGGGTGCCTCTGAGAAGTGAGTGGATACCTACAGTAGTAGCCAAAATTGTGGAAATCTTTTGGGAAAAGTATTTTTGAGGTTTGATGGCTAATAACACCAATTGTTCTGGAGTAGTACCATAAAATTATATATCAATGGAAAGATAATTTAATCAAGAATGTAGTGCAACAACGTTTGTTCAATTATCTGTATTCTATGAAAAGTTATAGCCAAATAACCAGAAAAAGGAAGCCCAACTTGCTGAGGTTGATATCGGGTAGCTTTCCTTCATGTGATCGTAGTTAATGAACATGAGGGTTTAGAGAGCCAATCAGGTGTCATCTTGTTTTGGCAATGAGCCTATCAGATCACAATAGGATTCAGTTCCTGATGTCATGTATTGAAGCTGAGAGGAGGACATTTGTCAGTGTTATGTGATCACTATCAAGTTGGTTGGGGTTTTTGGTGTTCTTCCATTTAGTGAACTTGTAAAACGTAATAAGATTAAAGTAATGGTACAAAGAGTTGACTGGTCGCCCAGAAAGTGATGTAAAATAGTATTATTAAGTGAACAAGGCTACAGATATAAAGAAATTAGAAGAAAAATTGGTGGAAACTTAACCAAAGGTGGCATTTCTAAGTTTTTGAAGAGGTATAAAGAGAATCAGTCACTACAAAATCACATTGGTAAAGGCAGGAAAAGGTGCACAACAGCAAGTGAGACAGAAGAATTAAGAGACTGTGCCTACGTGACAGAAGAAAATCATCTGGGTGTATACAAGATTAAATGGCACAATGCAGTGTGAAGTTGAGTGCAAGGAATGTTCGGCGCAGACTGCAGGAATTTGGCCTAAAATCTAGAATTCCATGAAAAAAGCCACTTTTACCTCTCAAACAAAGGTTGAAAAGACTAACCTGGGCTAAAACCCATGTTACCTGGACAGAGGAACAATGGGACAGTGTTATTTGGAGTGATGAAACGAAGATCTTTCCTGTTTGGTAGTGATGGCATAAAATACGCAAGAAGACACTTTTCCCAAAAGGTTTCCACAATTTTGGCCACTACAGTAGCTTGTATATGGATGAGGCCAGAGTCTTGCTGAATGTTGTTTGCAAAAAAGCCAATGTCAGAGGAATGAAAGCATCACAACTGATCTCTTCCTCTTCTAATGCATAAGTAATCTTGATGTATTAAATTGCTTAACATGTGTCCTACCAGTGGCAGAAGGCATGTTAAACAATTTAATAGATCTTGATTACTTATGCAGTATGGGAGGCAGAAAAGATCTAGAGGCTGAGAGGATCTGAATAGCAAACACTAGTCTGAAGCTCAGTCCTTAGATGGGCTGGATATGGATTTGGAAGCCAACCAAGACCAGTGATATTGCATCTTTATTTCTGGGTGGGGTCACTTTCTTCTACAATTATTTGTAACTCCTCAACTCACAACTTCTGCTTGAGGAACATATGGCGGCTTTGGCTAGGCCTTAGCACAACTCCACCTCAATTATGGCCATTCCTGGATCAAGAAATATTCACAGCACACGTTTTTGTCACTTCTTGACTGAACTATTCTGCATGGAGCTGCCCTTGAACACTACTTGGAAACTACAATGGATCCACAATGCAGCAGCTTGAGTAATTGGACCCAATGGGTTTCCTAAAGCAGTACTCACAGAGTAACACTGCTACTGTGAGAGATGCAACACTTGCTGGGTGGTTTCAATTAAACCTATTCATTGTTACCTTTACAATATGTGTGTGTGTGTGTGTGTGTGTGTGTGTGTATGTCTTGGTGTATTCGGGTCTTGTCCCGTGTAAGATTGAGAATACCTTGGTGACGTTTCGACGAGATCCCACTCGCCATCTTCAGGCTAGTGTCTTCGGCTTTGTGCTTGTGCCAGCAAAGCGTGATCTGAGCTGCCTTCTCTCTATAAGTACTGGAGGGGAGGTGTGGTGTGCTGGCTCTGCTGTAAGCGGGTTGGTTGGCTGTGTTGTTGGCTGTGTTGTCGCTTCTTGATTGGTTGATGGAGTTGATGTTTGCTGATTGGTTGGCTTTTTCGTAAGAGCCTGTGTGGCTGAGGTAGTGGCTGTGTGTCCTTCAGCCTTTTGTGTTGTAGCTACCTGGGTAGTGGGCTGTGTGATGACCTTCTGAGTTTTATTGTTCTGACATCCTGGGTCTTGTGCTGTTATCTCCTGGGTCATTGTCTGGGTTGCAACCTCCTGAGGTTTTGTGTTGTAATCTCCTGAGTTCCATGATGTAGTATCCTGGGTGGAAGGCTGTGATGTGACATTCCGGGCCTTGGTTTGGCTCCGAGTTTGAGGTCTGGCTATGTATTTATAGCGTGTGTCAGTTTGCTTAGTTTGGGGGCAACCACCATCCAGAAACCAGACCATAGCTGCAACTCCAGCTGCTACACCCCCCGCCGACCCCCAAAGCCGAAGACACCAGCCTGAAGATGGCGAGTGAGATCTTGTCGAAACGTCGCCAAGGTATTCTCAACCTTACACGGGACAAGACCCGAATACACCAAGACCTACATACCTTTACCCATGAAAATCTACGAAAACATATATATATATATATATAGCCAACCTCCTACAGACAAGACCAATACACCAAGACCTACATACCTTTACCCATGAAAACATATATATATATATATATATATATATATATATATATATATATATATACTCAATGACCTGATAATCTGCAGGACTGCTTCTTGCATTGTTTCTGCCAGTCCAGTAAACTCTAGCAGAGAAGTTATCTAGTGTCATCCTTAACTGACTGCCAACACTAAAAAGCAGCAGAGGATAACTTTCTGGGCTTCCCCACTCTTTGAATGGTATTCCACCCAATTGGTATTCAGAAAATTTGCAGAAGTGGCTGTTCTCAAAAGCCTTTGTTAGTTTTTGGGTGGGCTATTATTTACTTTCAATTTTACTCAATCTCCAGAAAAGTCTCTAATGTTGGGGACAGAGGGAAGAAAGGATGATCAGCAGCAAGGTGAATGGACTCAGTTGCAGTGAAGATGGGAACACCATTAGAAGGTTAGGCACAGATTGTCTTGGAGAAAATCTATGTGGCTGTTAGAAGTTCAAAATGACTTGATGGCACATAATCAAAGGTGCTAAAAAAGGAGAGGCACATAGATTGCAGAAATAAACACAATTAAAATTATGTAACTAAAAGGGCTCCATCATCTGCTCAGTGCAAGATGCCATCTGTGTACTGCTTCAGGGAACCCACTGAGTCCAATTCATAAACATCTTCTCTGACACCTGGTGACACAAAGAATCAAAAGATCAGTGCCTAGGGTGCATACTTAGATCTTGAGAAGACACCTCCGCCCAGCCCTAATTTGTGAATGTCAATCCTTGCTTCTCTGAGAGGTAATTTCCAGCTTTGAAGAAAATGATTAATTCAGCTAAGGAATGCTACGATTCCCACCTTAGGCACTTTTGAAGACAATGCGGATGGAAGACCTTCTGGGGGAAAATTAAGATGGCACTTCTCTGAGCTGTCTCCCCAAAATGGAGACTCTCACATCTTCAATGAGATAAAAGAGCACTGGAATCAGAAGGAAAGAGCTCATCAAGAATCTCATGAATTAAATGTTCTGATGGACAGCAACCCTATCCATCTGCTGCATTGCTATTTCACTTTCTCTGATCCACCTGTCTTTGGCCTCCCAACAGGATTCAGGAAATCCAGTCATCCCAGGGAAAATAAAGGAACTTCTGCTGTACCAAAGGTCTTGGGGTGGTTGGGAGGCAGGCATTGTTTAAGGTTGCTGAAGGAGTTCCTCCAAAACCTGAGAAGGTTGGCTTCAACCATTCGAAAACATTCGAAAACAGAAGAGAAAAAAGGAAAGATAACCCTTCCTCCCATGCCTTGTATATCGGAGGAGGTAGAAATGAGAAACTGACTAGTGGCTGCCTAAGTGTTTGGTCCTGCCAGATGGAGTAAATCAGAGTAGCAACCAGCTAAGGATACTTTGATACAGTGTATCAAATCCAAATGAACTGGGGGGATGAGTGGGGATGAATTCCAAAATTATTTTACAAAGAAAGCAGAGTTGTCATCACCATATTTATGAAGTCGTCCAATTTTGCTCTACTGGTATAGTTAAGGAAGATGAATTGTTCCTCTGAGAATAAAATAATAGAACAGTTCGTTCTCTTTGTTTGCCTTATGGGTGTACCCAATAAAGCTTGGAGCTCAGTTCAAAACAGCTCCACTCATGACATTTTGTCAGAATGTTTTAACTTGGCTGCATTCCTGTTGGATGAACTTGGATAGCCTCAAGTACATGGTGCTCTAAAGGAACAAGAACTCGAAACATCTTTACTTATTTTGTAGGTTTTTTTAACCCTACCTTTATTGCTTTTTAAGTAACTTGAGATGGCAAACATACCTAATACTCTTTCCTCCTCCTATTTCCTCACAACAATAACCCTGTGAGGTGGGTTGGGCTGAGTGTGTGACTGGCCCAAAGTCACCCAGGCTTTCATATCTAAGTGGAGCTAGAATTCATGGTCTCCAAGTTTCTAGTCCAGCTTAGTCACTACACCAAACAGGCTCTTTTTGAGTGATGCACACATTATTCAGCACAGGAACATAGACAGAGCCCAGGGATCCACTTTCAAGTAAGCCTACGAAAGCAGAAGTTGCACCCTTGTCAAACCTCCAGTTTTCTCAGGTAGATTAGGGTCTTCTTTTGCATTCCTATTTGCAAATAGTCTATTTTTGCACAATATCTTAATTAACATCCTAGTTGACATTAGAACCATTTGAAATATGCCACTCATGACTTGAGAACAAGCAAATACCGGTATGTAACCCAAGACACCTACAAACAATCTAATTTTGTTTTGACCATCCAATATGCAACATTTTATCCGGAGTATATGATAAAAGCTTCAGAACACTCAGTATGGCTTTTATGAGCTTAGTATTTTAGTCTCAGAATATTTTGAGTATATCTAGCCTGCCTAAATTCTGATAAATATTGACCACTAAGAGTGTTGTATCTATCACAAACATCCTGCCATGAACATCAGATTGTCTACTATAACAATATTTTAAAGCAACATTTTTAGCCTGGACACAAACATACCTGAAATCAATGGTAACTCAAGCTTTAGCTGAGTTAAAAGTAGGAATTTGTAGACATTATTAAGCTCTAATTATTGTTGTATTGTTACAAATATTTTTTCTCAATTGGAGAAAGAATAGGCTCTGACTTAACCACAGCAAGATTGAGTGCTTGTGCATTTGGAGTCTTCCAGAATCTAGGAATCTGCCAGGATATAGGTATTTTCCAGTTTTGGTTCTGGGTTGGGTTGGATTGCATTACCTCAGTTGGAGCCATTTTGCGATTTGGAGATCTTCCTTCAGTTCCTATATGAGGATCAGCTTATAGCCATGATTAGGAAGGCTTTCACACAACTCCAAATTATGCACCAATTGCACTTGCTTCAAGACTGGGAGGCCCATGTTCATTCATGGCTTAGTCACCTCCAGATTGAATTCCTGCATCGTGTCTTACGTTGGGCTGCCCCTGAAGATAGCATGGAAGTTGCAACGTGCCAGTGGCATATGTATATCTATATGTATTCTTATATCCCCATCACACTCAATGACCTGCACTGGCTCCCAGTAAGCACCCCATGTAATGCAAGGTGTTGGCTATCACCTATAGAGCCCTACATAGCACTTGGTCAGTTTATTTGCAAGACCCCTGAGCCCTGTTTCTTCTGACTATACCATGACATTGCTCAGGATAGGCATATAATTATTGTGTTTTATTATCACTGCATCAATTTTTACATTATTTTTAATGTTCTCCACTAAGAGACACAAATTGTGAGTGGGACAGCCTTATCAGTCTTTATATATACAAACTGTAAATAAAACAAGCTTACTTGCATTTCTCAACTTTTTGGCTTGGTTAACATTTTCAGTTTTAGTTCCAATTAAAACATATGCAACAGTTAAAACAGTTGCCCTTTGAGGAAATCACTGAATTGGAGTATCCCAAGTGAATGAGAAACATGAAATGGACTGAGATTGTTTTTATGAAGTCAAGATAAATCTAACTAGTAAACTATAAACAATTTCAAAGAGATTTATCCCTTTTGCAATTAATTAACTGGAATTAAGATAAAGAAGTTGAAAAATAATATATATTATTTTCATTCAAAATCTTGCTCTAATCATATAGAAGGATTACATCTTTGTTTACATCTGCTAGAACTTCCACTTATGTAAATAGCTTGTACTTCAAACACAATCCTTTCTCTCTTTTAAAGAATTATGAGCCAAAACTGAAGGAGCAAATAATAAACCTTTTTTTATAGTGACAGAAGATGCAAAGGAACCTTTGCACGAGTTCAACAAAAAGGCTATGTAGAACAAAGCATGGGTTTCCATATATTTGGCTGAATACACACACACACACACACACACACACACAATGACACCCCCCACACCCACACACATTAACTGTATATTATGCTGTTAGCCACCAGATCCATGGGTGCAAAACTTGCTCACGGAACACCTTTGTTGTATCAGAGTAATGTATCATTCAGTAAGAATGTGTGTGGGTAAAGGCTTAATTGCTTTTTAATATACAGGACCAGAACTTCAGTGCTCTGAAGAAATATTTTTTCAAACAGAAGATGACCCATTCAGAGAAAATGCAGGAGACAATCCATTAAGAAATGGAAAAAGCAGTAGAGTGTCTTTAGTGTATTTTAAAAGAAAAATGAAGAAAGTAAGAAGAAAAATATTTATTTATTTATTTATTGGACTTATATGCCGCCCCATCTCCGAAGACTCAGGGCGGCTCACAGTTAAAACATACAAATACAATAAATAATTAAAAAAGAATTAAACCACTATAAAGTCCAATAAACCGAATTAGAGTTAAAATTATCCCATACCCCCGGTTAGGTAATCACAGCCCGACTTGGTCAAATAGCCAGGTCTTCAAATCAAGGGAAAGGTGCGGAGGTCAGGGGCCAGACAGAGGTCCAGAGGCAGTTGATTCCATAAGTCGGGGGCCGCCACAGAGTAGGCTCGCTGTTGGGGGACCGCCAGCCGACATTGGCTTGCCGACAGGACCCCGAGGAGCCCCTGCCCGTACAGGACGGTTGGTCTCTGATATCGGCAGGAGGCGCTCTCTCAAATATTGTGGACCCATGTCATGTAGGACTTTGAATGTTAAAGCCAGAACCTTGAACCTCACCCGGAGCGCAACCGGCAACCAATGCAGGCCGCAGGGGGGTAATATGGGAGAATCGGGTAACTCCCATCACAACCCGCGGCCGCATTCTGCACCAGCTGCAACCTCCGGATGGTGTGCAAGGGCAGTCCTAAATAGAGAGCATTGCAGTAGTCGAGTTGCGAGGTAACAAGGGCATGAGTGACTGTACGCAGGGCATCTCGGTCCAGAATGGGCGCTGGCGAACCAGCCGGACCTGGGCAAAGGCCCCCCTGGCGATGGCCCCCACCTGCTCCTCCAACTGGAGCCGCACGTCCAGGAAGACCCCCAGGTTCCGCGCCCTATCCACAGGGGGCAACACCACTCCCCTATGGTCAACGATGGACAATCTTGACTGGGCCGAGATGCCGGTATGTACAGTCACTCAGTCTTGGCCGGGTTGAGCCAAAGCATGTTTCCGTCCATCCAGATCCGTACCGCATCCAGACAGCGAGTCATCATGGAGAGGGCATCACTGATCTGGTTTGGGGTGGAGATGTATAACTGGGTATCATCAGCGTACTGGTGATACCTCACCCCAAAACCACGAATGATCTCACCCAGCGGTTTCATGTAGATATTAAATAAAAAGGGGGAGAGGACCGACCCCTGAGGGACCCCACAAGTGAGCACCCTCGGGGCCGACCTCTGTCCCCGTCAACACCGATTGCACCGCCCGAGAGGTAGGAGGAGCCACTGAAGAACAGTGCCCCCACTCCCAGCCCTCGAGGCAAAAGGATACCATGGTCGATGGTATCGAAAGCCACTGAGAGGTCTAATAGGTCCAGGACAGAGGAAAAACCCCTGTCCCGGGCCCTCCAGAGATCATTCATCAGCGCAACCAATGCCGTCTCCGTGCTGAAACCAGGCCGGAAGCCCAATTGGTACGGATCTAGGTAGTCCGCTTCATCCAGGAAAAGTGGAAACTGCTGAGCCACCACACTCTCAACAACCTTCGCCAAAAAACGAAGGTTGGAGACTGGACAAAAGTTGTCTAACACTGTCGGGTCCAGGGCAGGCTTCTTCAGGAGGGGCCTCACCACCGCCTCTTTCAAGGCGGAGGGAAAGACACCCTCCCTTAACGAAGCATTGACCACTGCCCGGAGCCAACTGCAGGTGACCTCCCTGGCGGCATAAGCCAGCCAGGAAGGGCATGGGTCCAACAAACATGTGGTGGAACTCAGACGCCGCATAATCCTGTCCACTTCATCCTCGGAAACAGGATCGAACTCAGCCCAGATCACATCAGCCAGACTACTTGCACCGCGATCCTCAGACCACTGCAAGGTGGAACACAACCCGCCCCGAATCCGCGCGATCTTATCTGACAGATATTGACCAAATTCCTCAGCCCTTCCCTGGAGAGGGTCCACCACCTCCCCCGGATGTAGGATGGAGCGGGTGGCCCTAAACAGGGCGGCTGGGCGGTTATCTGCGGATGCTATGAGGGTGGAGAGATAGGACCTTCTCGCCATCCCCACAGCTACCAGGTAAGTCCTAATATGGGCTCTTAGCTGGGCTCGATCGGCTTGGGAGTGGGTGGCCCTCCACCTGCTCTCTAGCCCCCTTCGACGGCGCTTCATCTCCCGGAGCTCCTCAGTATACCAAGGAGCTACCTGGGATCCACGGTGTGTGAGGGGACGCATGGGGACAACCCTGTTGAGGGCAGCCTCAGCGGCCTGCTGCCAAGCAGTCACCAGGTCCTCGGCAGAGTTGTGGGCAAGGGAAGTGGGGAATGACCCCAGTTCCGCCTGGAACCTCTCAGGGTCCATTAGGCGTCTGGGGCGGAACCATCTAAGTGGCTCCTCATCCCAGCAGTGGGGAACAGCCTGTTGGAAGACCAGCCGCAGGAGATAGTGATCAGACCATGGGACGGGCAGTGTTGTACAACTAGCCTGCCCTATATCACTACACCACTGTTCCGAGACAAAACTAGGTCGAGAGTGTTTCCCCCCTCGTGAGTCGGGCCTTGAATTAATTGGGTCAGGCCCATGGTCCCCATGGAGGCCATGACTTCCTGGGCCAAACCCGACGCCCCCCCAAGGGAAGGCAGGTTAAAATCACCCAGGACAATAAGCCCCGGGAGATCCACCGCCACCCCTGAGAGAACGCCGAGAAACCCAGGCAGGGTTGCTGCCACACAGCTGGGGGAAAGGTATGTTAGCAGCAAGCCCACCCGACCACCAAGGCCCCACCTCAGGAGGAGGGTCTCACTTCCGCCTATCTCTGGAACAGCGACCTCCCTTGGAATCAGGGTCTCCCGAATAACCACAGCCACTCCACCACCCCTCCCCTGAGCCCGTGACCGGTGCAAAATCCAGAAACCTGGGGGGCATAAGTCAACCAGAGGGACTCCTCCCTCTGGGCCCAACCAGGTCTCGGTGATACAAGCCAGGTCCACAGCCTCCTCCTCAATCACCTCGCAGAGGAGGGAAGACTTATTAGCCACGGACCTGGCATTAAAATACACCAGTTTGAGCCCAGGGGTCCCCATTCCCCTGCCCCCAGGGGAGGAGGTCATAGGGTCGGAGCACTCCACCGCTCGGAGATAGCAAGGGCATGCTCCCAACACATGATCTGGCCCTATGCCTCGATGTCTCCCGCCGATCCCAAGCACCCTAGGGATCACGGTCCCCGGCCTGCACTCCGGGCCCCCACTGGCCCCCAGCCCCCACTGCGAGCCGGGCTGCAGTCCACCCTCCCGGCATCATTTCCCACCCCCCTCCCTAACCTACTTAAGAATTTATTTAAAAATTTAATTAAAGGGGCCCTAGTGACTCTCTTTTTTACTTTCTTAGAGCCCCAACCCCAACCCAACTCCCCGCCATGCCATCTCTCCGGGTTCCATAACCCATCCTCGAGGTAGGCCAGTGATAATATAGTAGGCCATATCCTGGAGGGAGGGAGCCTCCTAAAGGCCCGAAGCTCTGCTGCTGTAAAAGTTTGAATATTACAGATCCAAAGATGTCAAGGAACCAGCACGAGGGTCTGCAGATGGAAATAATAAAGTCCGGAATATAAGAACTTGGTAAAGTCAAAGGTACTACCCATTGGGGGGTCCAGGAACCAGGCTGCCCTCTCACAACAGGCCTGTGGTCGATGTTTGAGACCCTCCTCCGATCAAGTCCCACTCTCACCGGGTATCCCCAATGGCCAGTTGGAGAGTTGGTAAAGAGATGTCAAATGGCTATCTCAGAAGAAAATGAGTCCCCGTTGCCGTTCTCTCACCACGGCAAGGGAAACAACAAAGTCTAGTAGCCGCAAACCAAGTTCAAGGATGTACAATCAGCACTGGGAATCCGGGCCCAGGTCACTAGGGTGTCCAAGCTCACCCCTCCATGGCCTGTGGCACGGTATAGATGGTTCAGTCCCAGTAATTAGAGTACCTTGTAATTGGCGAAGATTGAGCAGATGGTATAGCTGGAAAAGGTAACACAAATGAGGCAGAATGACCAAACACGATGGTCGATGGAAAAGTCCAGAATCAGGCCATAGGAAGCAGCAGGAAAAAGGCATCACCACCAACACCTCCAACGCCATAGGTGAAAACATCACAGCCCTTAACAGCCTTTGACGGGCCGAGGCCTCCACCCATAACAGCTGGCCAAGGACCGGTTATGCTTCCTGCTGTACTCCAGGCCATACCTGGGACAGCCATAGTGTCACTTTGGCCCTCTGAGCAAAATAAAGGCCAGGGGCTATCCACAAACAGCGCCATCCTCACCACCATCGCTGCTCCCGACACCACCATCACTCCAGATCTTCCTCCAGGTCTTCCTGGCGTCTTCAGGGCTAACCGTCCCAGATCAGCTGCAGCCTCAGGAACACGCCCCAGCTGATCCAGAAGGGGGGGAAGCATCGTTGGGCTCACACACCGCACCCGGAGCCGCTGCTGTGTCACACCGGCATTCTGCAGGCTCCAACGCAAGGAACGGGGGGGGAAGATGCCACTGATCCCCAGCTCACCCCAGAGCCCAACAAATCCCAAGCCGGCAATCTCATCCGACCCCCCGGGGAGAAAACACCATCGGGCTCGTCGTCACCGCGTCCGGAGCCGCGGCTGCGCCATGCTGACACCTCCGCAACTCAGCACACACAGAGACTGGGGAGATGATGCCGATCCCCATTCGCCCCAGAGCCCAGCGAATCCCCCACCAAGGGTCTCGTTCAGCTCTCCAAGCCCGCCAGCGACGATGCAGGTACTGGGGCTACAAAAAGACCCCTCCAAACACCCTCTTGGACCGCTCAAACCTCCTGCCGCACTCTGAGACTCAGCAGGAACCAGCCATGTTAGTCGGGCTTCCGCTTTAACATCACCATAATTATACCTGGATACATGACATATTTTATCTTATTTTGATAAGAGGATCTACTGTGGTTCTTGTTTTTTTTTAAACATAGGAGTCTGGAGACATGTAACACAGCAGTATATACTTACAATTTAAATAACCATGAAATGAACAATGATATGGCTTAGCAAACCATTCAGCAACAATAAAAATACATTTAAAAATACTTTCAATGTCATTAGCAAATTATCTGAAAATGATGTTATGTGTTTATCAATATATATTTTTATTAACACTATTGAGCAATCCTGGTTAATGAGTTAATTAAAAAAAAACTTTGCATCATGGGATTTTGATGAAGAAAAAGTCAAATGATGTATACAGACAAAAATTTCATCAGCTCTAGAATATTATTTGCATTGAAAGTAAACAAGAAAAGCAGAGATGTGTCTTTAAAAAAATAAAACCCAAGAGAAGAATGCTATGCCATTTCACTTGCATGCTAAAGCACAATATATGTACACAAGAAGCATGTAATACAAAGCCAATTGGAAGGATACATGCACTAATAATTCAACAAGCACAGACAAACAGAAAAATAACCTAAATTGCAGCAAATTTGACTTACAGATGTTCCCATTCTCTACATGGAAAAGAAACAAACATGTAATGTATTACTTGACACTGAGGGGCATATATTTTCAATATATAGCAAATTAAATAAACTTCAGGTTTTTAATCATCTGTAAATAATATGCTTTCTATATTTTAAACACCAAGCTTAGTAACTACTGTTCAAGGTTGACACTCCCATTAAACATAGATATGGCTAGGCATTTTAATACACTTTTTACTTCTGAAAATTTCTAAAGAAGCCAATCATGACTGACCCAAAAAAACAGTATATTTATTTTCTCAAGGTGTGAATTTTGTTTCTAGAGACAAGTCCCCAAACTTCAGGCTTTAGGTACGGAAAATTACCATAAATGTTCTTAAAATATCATATGACTATGCATTATCTCAGTCTTACTTAAAGCAAACACTTTGAAAGCAATGTCATTTTCTCAAGATTAAATCTGACATCATTAAATCTGGATCCATGATTAAATCTAACATGATTAAATCTGGAACTTGCTTTCTATCTGTCCTAAACTGGATCACATTCCTTCCATAATAAGTTTTTCTCCCTTGAAAACTGATATGGTATCACACTATCCCCTATATACCTGAAGAAACATAAATATTGTGCTCAGAAAAGAGAAGTCACTATGTGCTACCCGGTGAGAAAGAAGGATGTAGGGGCAAGGCAGCATGAATTATCTCCTCTTCCTCGTCCCCCTCAGGGAAGTATTACCTGACCATATTATTTTTGAAGTGTTTGGAGATATACAAATTTTTAAAATTGAATTGCTTGCTTTTTTATTGTGACCTGACATTTACGCATTTTCAAATACACAAATGAAAAAGCTGCTGATTTTCTCAGAGGAAGCAATACTATCTTTCCAAAGGCACACACAATTAATTTCCTAGATCAATATACTTAAATTTGCAGATGCAAATAACAGAGGTTGCAATGTTGTAAGTTGTTATGGACATGAGAGCTTCTACGCCTTCAAGAAAGTGATTTTCCATAACTTTTATTATTCATAAATAGAATAAGTAATTCATGCTTATGAAGAAGCGTTATAAGAAGTTAACATAATGTGATTTTATGTTGGCATACACTGTGTCCTTCAATTTATAATCAAAACACTGGGCTTTTTTCTACTCATTTGATTGGCAGTGCCTTTCTGTGCAGTTATTACTTAGTTTACATCACCATCTGGTGGTTGTAGAGATATCTGTTATTTGTACTACTATGCAAATAGTTAGGTAGGATGACCTGAGAAGGACAATGAGGCCAAAGACACCCAGCTGGCTTTCATGCATAAGGGAGGACTAGAACTTGCATTCTCCTGCTTTTGAGGCCACGACCTTAGCTATTAAACCAAACCATGGTTACTTTATTTTAAATACCATGTGAACCATATGTTTTGTAAAGTAAGCAAAGACATGAAAAGCATACAGAATTATATAAATACAGACATTGTATTAAGCATGTCTGAAAGTATATGAGTGTCCATATCTTCATGTACTAAGAATGTGAAATTCAGTAATTGAAAAAAATGCTAATGATTTCTGGTTGTTCATCTAGAGCTGTAGTTCTTCGATACAAGTTATGAGCCTGCACAGAGCTATGTCCAAAAATTTCTAGAACTAGCCATCATAAGATAATGAAGAAAGAACAATTCTTCCAAAAGTTGCATTTCTATGGAACATAGATCCAGTTTATAGCGCTGACTGAAGATAATGGGCTAGGCTTGCATGGCTAGCCAGCACCATTTGGTCAGGGAATAATCTGAAAGAATGTTATTATTTAAGTGCAGTCAGAAGTTTGGTCAGTTTTAGCAAAGCCTGATGGATACTGTTATGCATTTGGAGAAATCCTGTATAGACAAATTATGCCCTTTAGATGGAACTTGGATGGTCAAGAATAAATGCCGGTCTTACTAAAATTGTGCTGTACAGTCCAAGCAAAAAATTAGAGAAGGAAACCATTTTTCAATGGTTTGAGAGACCAGAAAAATACTAGACAGAATAATGGTCTGATTTAAGTGAAAGATCAGTGCTTTCAGAAGGAAATAAATATATGGTGAAAAAAACACGTAAAAATGATATTATGGCTACCAAAAAAGCTACCTTCTATGAATGAAGGCAAATTTGGGTGGATGGGGGAAAGTTTGGGATCAAAAGCATACAAAGAGACAGACTTCAGGTTAGGCAGAAGCGGAAGAGAGAGATGTGTTGGGCCTTTTGTGAAACATTTTGATAAGGGGTTAAAAATAAAGAACCTCTTGTTGAAAGAAAAAGAAAAGGGATGAAATGGAAATGCAGTATAGCGTTATTCAAGATAGAGCCCATCTCTACTGTTTGAAGTGCAAGAGCCAGTATTTCAAAGGATAGCTTTGTTTCTGGGCAAATATTTGCTGTGTTTTGGATTGCCCCAGTGAAATTTGACATGAACAATTGGTGAAGGAGAAAATTTCCATTTGGGTCATCCTGATATGGCCATGTTAAATGGCGAGAACACTGTTACTTTGTGTCCTATGGATTACTAAAACAACAATGGAATGACAGACACCCTAATGTCAAGCCTGGAATATAAAATTTAAATCACGGGGAACCAGCCTGTTTCTTAAATCTCCAATATAATCTGGAGAATTTGGTTATAGAGAAGGCCTTAGAGAACTCATAATGCCTGTAAGGAGTATCAAATTGGTTGATGCTTGAGATGTTTCATACCTGGACTAAATGCCTTAGATATAGAGAGCTCAGAGGTGTGCAACTCATCCATAGAGGTACCGGTAGCTAGGACATATGATTGGAAGAAAGATGAATTTGTCTGCAATTAACCACTTGTGGAAGGTCTTCTTAACATAGGAGAGAAATTGTCTTATGCCTACTGTATGTCCAAAGAACAGTAACAGAGGTAGATCAATAGGGGAGACATCAGAATAAGATCAAAATAGACACGTAAGTCACATCCATTGTATGATATAATAGTCGGTGAGTAATGAAGGCTGTGTCTCTTATTAGGGAAGCAATCTTGTGTACTGTATATGGACAAACTGTTCTGATAGTTAAAAATGAAATTATATCAGTTAGTTGCACAAAAAAACCATGAGGAAGGCAAGGAAGAGTTCAATCACCCAAGTCAGTAGGTTCTAGAAAACTCCACAAGAGGCTCTGTGCAAGTGCATAATCCACTTCTATGAATTAAGAATTATCGTATAGAATGTAAGTGAAAAGAAGAATGTATAACAAACAACAAAGGAAAATAGAAGTGTTTACACTTTCAGCATTGAAATTGTGATTGAGCAGCATTCACAAACCTGGAACTCATCTATTCTTAATAATTTCTTCTATTCCTTAAATAACTACTTACGGTTTCATACTGAAGATATCTTTGTAGCCTGGTGCACATGCTTCTTTATTTTTATGCTTTTCAGATATAAGCTTCTCTTTTGTCCAGGTCATCTGTACTTTTTCTGGGGCAGCAATGGGTGTCTGTAATTTAACCATTCCTGTTCCATGGGATGCCGTGTTTCTGTCATGGATTAACTGAGCCTGGCCAAAGATAAGCAAGCAAAGTAACGATCAGCATTTCTGGCATGTCAGCTAATTCAAAACAGGTAGAAGTCTGTTCTTATAGAACGTACTGCTTGGGAATTAAAACTGGATTTTTAATTTGCAATAACCGTTCGGTAGCTTGACTCCCCAATTGAAAGGTACATATAATAATGTATAATTAAAATGCTAAATCTGGGTTTTTCTAAAAATAGTGTGAAATTCATTCTTCTATGTTGTTGCAGAAGATCCAATAGTATTGTGGCTTGACAAACTATATGCACAAATAATGAATTTCAATATAGATGAAAAGTCCATGCAAATAGCTTTGAGAAGACAAAATAATAGTTTGCACTTACGAGCATATATGCTTTCCAAAGAGTTTATATGTTTATTTTGCAAAAATGATATTATCTATTCCCACCTATCACATAAATAATTGGGACAGTTGCTGTCATAGTCACATGATATGAACAGTCAGTATTATAGTATCAATAATATATAGCCTCTTTTACAAAATTCAAATTGACGTGTATATCTAAAAACCAGAAATTTCTTACTGGTTTTATCACTATTGTTGTATCACTACTGATACAACAACTATAATGATATCAATATGAATAATAACTAGGTATTCTATTTCAATCACATGGGAATTGACCTCTAAATGGACTTACAATCCAAAGATTTACTGTTCAGCATTGGAAACACAAACATGTTTTACCTATTCAGCAGTTTGCAGAATTGATTAATGTAGACTAATCAAGGATGATTGCAATTAATCAGGGCCTCAATTTATTTCATATAATGTATCTCTCTAAATATACATTTTGCATGTGTATATTTTTAGCTTTTTATAACAGTGTGTTTGTTTCTTTTTTGCATTCTGTTAAAAAATTAAATAACAATTATAAATCAATATTTAACTTAAATTTAAATTATATTTTAATGATTTATATTTACATATACGTATTTACACAAACCTAGGATCTTGCATGTTTTTATTATTAGCACTTTTTTCTTCTGAAAGTTTGCTTTTTTTCAAGTAAAATTTAAAATCCAGGATAAGTCCTTAATACGCACAGAAAAAGCTCCTTTTGTTTTTCTCTTCTTTTTCATCACTGTATTTTTTTTATTTCTTTCATTAGAATGAATTGTTGAATTGTTAGATTATATTTTATTTCAAGGGCATTTCTTCATAAAAGTTATTTTTATATTTAAATTCTACACAATATTATTGAGAAAAAATGTATTTAAAAATGGACTCAAAAACAGAAAATTATTATTCTTCCTTGCCCTGCTGAAGGGTTTGGCCTGCCAGCCAAATTAATTATAGGCTGAAGAAATTTGGGATTTTCAGTCTGAAGAAAAGATGACTGAGGTTCAGATAGATAAAGGGAAGGTAGAGCAAGGTGGCTAATCATTATTTTGCACAGAAACGAGGATCAGAAATAACTCTAAACTTCTTATTCTATGTTTCTGTAATTCTATCTTTTGAGTGAGCAAAGGAGTGCAATCAATCCTTCTTTATCACTGGCTTTTCCTCTAGATGGCACTACTTTGCTTAACATCATACATATTTTAAAATCTGGCTGTATTCTATTAGAGTGGATTCTTCTTAGTACAATTTGTACATTAAATATATGCCAGGTTTCAAAGGTTAACATCTTTTTGAAGATCTTTAAAAGGCTTTTTGATCATCCCAAACAAGCAAGGATATGTGGGAAAGACACAAGTGGTAGCAGACAGAAGTACAAAGGTTGATGGATGGATGGATGGATGGATGGATGGATGGATGGATGGAAGGAAGGAAGGAAGGAAGGAAGGAAGGAAGGAAGGAAGATAGCATTTATTTTATTTTCTTTCTGCCACACCAACCTGAACAGGCTACCCTGAGGCAATATTCAAAGTATCACCAAGAGTGTCCTGCAGTGCAGCATGTACCATGAAAGCCTGAAAACTGGACTATAAGATAAGTTAGTAGGCAAGAGTATGAATTAATGAAAGAATAAAAACAGGTATATATATCAATGTGGTTCTTTAAAAAAAAAAAGCAAGGGAGCCCTCTTCAATCGAGTGCTATGCAGTTATGATGGGAATTGTAGTAATGAGTCATTTCCCTGTCATTGCATTCAATTATATTATATTATTTAAAATTTTGGTGAAAACAAATTATAAATTACCTCAGATGTTAGTGGAAGGCTACGTCATGATCTGAAAATCTTTCACATGAAACAATGGCTTTAAAGCACAATACATTAAACATGGAAAGGAGATGATATCTACTAAATCCTACTTTGGATATGTTTTTTGTTATTCTTTTAAACAAACACTGACACAGAATCTACTAAAGGTTAACTACAAAAACAATATTCCATGTTGCTATGAACTAAGGATTTGCCCACACTTGAAGTGCCACTTTTTCATATACTGTACTATATAGCAAATTTCTTCTGAATGAGAAATTTAAAATTCAAAAACGGAAGTATAGCCAATGCCTTTTATTAAATTAAGAAAAGATGAAATGAGAAGTGTCAGTTTGTAGCCAATAAAGTATGTAGCCAATAAAGTAGGTTTATAAAGTATGTAGCCAATAAATTAATTTGATTTCAGATGAGACTAATCAAGTGATCTATGGACAGATTTCTAATTTCAAAATTTGTAATTTTACAAAGTAAAAAGTAGATGGTGATATGAATTCGAATGGGAAATATAGAACATACCTATGCAAATTCCTGCTTTTCCTCCTACTTTCTGGGTTTTAAATGTTCAACCCACCTCTTTAAACAGAATTACACTGACAACTAAAACAAGTTGCCTACGTTTGTGACCTTTTGTCTATGGCCAGAAAAAAATCTACATCAAAATGAAACTGAAATAAAAATGGAGTAATCTGAAATAATTTCCAGTGTGCATTCTTATCAATAGCTAACATCCTTAAGCAAGAGAAATGCAAATATGCTACTGATAGGGCACTTCATCTTATTTAGCCTTCCTTTTAATTGATCTGTTCTAGTATATTGTCCAGGTAAGGCAATGCAGGATATATTCCATAAGGTTTGTGCAGTACTGTAAAATTTATGTGCAACATTCCTTTCTAAAAGATCTTCATTAATAAGGATACTGCTTATTGTAAAGATTAATAGCTAATGGATTCACCAAATAGATATTTTCCCCTTTATATCATCACAAACTCATGCAGTCAATGAACACTTACCAGAACAAATCCAAACAGATGTAGTTTTTCAGAACAAACTATTTTGTTTATTCCTTCAAATCATTAAATTAAGATTATCAGGGTATTAATTCAAGAGTTAATTATGGAAAAGCACTATTGAATGGTACATATTTTTTCACAAAAATGGACCTTTTTGTCAGGTATTTGTGGAAGGGGAACTCTGCACGTAATGTTAATATCATTTAGTAAGAATTAGAAAAACAGGCAGTGGCAATAATTAGTACAGTTATGGTTTAGAGAGACACTAGAAGTGTTGTGATGGGAAGGGAACAACTAGGTGGGTATCTTCTACCTCTTCTTCCTGAATATCGTTAGGTAGCAGACTGTCTACCCCTTGGCCAATACACTGTGGGTTTGAGCGGCTCTTTCTTCTGATTGAGCTACGAGATTCGTCAGTGATGCTCTGAATCTGAGACAGGAAGGCCACCCAGCACAACCAGCATATAGAAAAAGGATATTGCATTAGCTAATGAAATACAATGTTTAATTAAAAGAAATAAAGCACAGCACATTTAAACACCAGCTCTGCAACATAATCTTGTTCACATCCACTCACGGGCACATTATTTACACCAATTTATCAAAAAGGGATAAAATCCAATGCAATTATTTCTATAGGCGGCCAAATATTGAATGGTTTAAAAAAAGAAAAAACTTTTTAAATTAAGAAAATGAGTAATCATACACTAGAGTTTTACCAAGAGGGATGTGGTATGGTTTCAAAGCATTTTTGTATTTTATTTTCATCTTAGGGCTCAGTTTATTAGTTAGATGAATGTGATACCAGAAAGGGAAGGCCAAAACCAAAAACATATTCTCCAGGTATTTTAAACTAGTGGTGTTATTTGTTTAAGATATAAAACATCATAGCAAAGAAACTCATTACATATGATCAGCAGGATTAATGTTCCACATAATTGAAAAAACCAGAATTTTACAGTTTAATTTTTAAACATATTTCTGCAAACAAAGAGGAGAGAAAATGCAATCTAGGAAAATTAAAACATGGATTAAAGAATGGCAGCCTTAGATTAAAAACAGCACTCCCTTTTCACTGCCAGTTTAGTCAAATTGATCCCTTTATTCTAAAAATTTGCAATGGAGAATGTGTGAGATAACTGACAAAAATCTCAGTCTTGCTGGAGAAAAAACAAATTAGTAGAGATGCTAAGCTGAACGTAAAGTCTGCACTAACATGACATGAATTTAAAGACCAATATTCTGAACATATTCAGAAATTTGCAAATTAATTAGGTTAAAATAGTGGGTTTCCCCCATCCTCCCAAAAGTTTAAAGGTTTTTGAAATTTGTAAAATGTCTCAATAAAGAGAAACAGAGAATGATAGTTTTAAAACATGAAACATCAGTATATTAATTTGAAATAATGACATTGTTTTAAAAAGGCTGGAAAGAACAAATATGAAAAATGAAGTCCTACCCTGGGATATTTTCAATAGCATACTACTTTAGCCATCAATCAAAGGTTTTAAGATTCTTAACATCAACAATTTAGTATTACTGAAAAAGTAAAGAACTTATTCCAAAGAAAATCAAATTAAATCCTGATAGAAACTATGCTCAGACTTTTCTATTTATTCCAAACTACATGTTGAATGATTAACTGCTCCTCTTCACTGAAATAACTGAGATGGACTTGTCACACTTGTCGTTCATAAAAGATTAACCTCTGTTTGCTGGAATATCCAGAAATAATGTTCTCATTAACTAAAATGCTATTGTCAAACTTAAAGAAAATTCATTACCTCCCTCTCCCTTTCATTCTTTGAGAGCTGCATTTGTTTTAGCATCTGAGATCTCTGCTCCATCACAAGAGTCTTCTCGTATGTAAAAGCTGAAATATCATTTTCAAACTGTAAAAACAAGTAAGTATTAGTTATATTAAAATTCCAAGCATCACCTCTCATTTTACAGCAGGGGTGTAAAACTCAATTTCATTGAGGGCTGCATCAGGGTTGCGTTTGACCTCAGGGGTCCTAGTGGGCATGGCCAGAGTGGGCATGGCTAGCTCAACGTCACTTGAGTCGGGGGTTTCTGAGGTGGCCTGAGCATTCTGCCAGCAAAAACAGGCTGGAGAGCTCCATTTTCGGCTGCGACTGTCTTCTGCAACCCTCTGCCAGGTAAAATGGGGCTCAGGAGGGCCTCTCACAGCCCTCCCAAGCTCCATTTTCGCTGGCATAGGCACCATGGGCTGGTCCTTCGCTGTTTCCAGGGCAGCCCCATGGGCCAGATCTAAGCACCTTGCAGGCCACATCTGGCCCCTGGACCTTGAGTTTGACATTCCTGTTTTATAGCATACTGTAACTCTTAGTAAAATTTGTACACCTAGCTTTAAGTTAATAACAACTGGATGGATAACAATGGACCAGAATTTACATTGCTAAGCAAGACAGCCATAAAGCATGACGTCATGAGATCATGTCACTTAGCAACAATAGTCCCAGCATTTTCGTTAATGACCTCCTACTGGCTTCTCCATTGGCTTTACTGGGTCAGAAGCCAATGGTGAAGTTTGCAAACAGTCATCACATGGCCATGGGCTGGCCAGAATGTCAAAGATCTGTTGTAACTACCACTCATTCAGTGCTGCCACAAGTTTGAATGGTCACAGAATAAGTGGTTGTTAAATAAGGACCACCTGCACTTCAAATCAGATTTATTTACATGTGTCAGTTTTAAAGCATGTTACATTGATTTAAGCATGTTTTTATATTCTAAAATAAGAGCCAATATAGAAATGGGCATCCCATGCATTGTAATGCAAACTCTGACCCTTTTGTACTTCGGATGTGACCACAAGTATGTAAGAGATATCACTTGCATGGTCATGTCATGATATACGTTTTTTTTTCATTATAACAAAATCTTGTCTTGTAATAGATATGCCTGATGGAGAATGGTTATGTGGACTTTAACAGTGATGGGGAATCTGCAGTCCTCCAACCAATGCTATGGGATGCTGGAAGTTGTAGTTTACGAAAGTCTGAAGGGCAACAGTTTAAGTTGCCTTGAAAAGGAAAGAACCTAAAGTAACATCTTGCCAATGGATTATTAAGTCAGTGGCACAGATGCCTATAATTATGGGGTAATAAATACACAGAAATAAGTCCAGAAATGCATTTAACAATAGTTCAGAAACAAAGACAGCTCCCTTCCCCAAAAATCATGATTCTATCCACTCTATCATTTCACTACCAACAGCAGCTTCTAGGCATCTACAGACTGCTATATGTGGATCCTGGCCATCAAAAAGGTGTTATCAACTTTTGAAGTCAAACATTATAAATTGAACAGCTCCCATTTTATATTTAATATGAATTTTTTTCAATGAAGTCATCATCAAAGGCACTAAAATGCAGGATATGTCATCCTATATTCCATCATGATAACCAATGAAGTCTTTATTAGAAATGTACCCATTTCATGACTTTTGTTTGATTAAATTAGTTAAATTCAAAGGATTTATGTATAAAATGAAAGTTTGTGTACCATTTTGATGAGCATCACTATTAACTATCAAATTTTCTCAGCTTAGATTTTTTTCTCTTAAAGTTTAGGTTTACTTATTTTGGGAAAGCCAAATAGCATATTTTGCACATACCCTGACTTAAATATTGCATTCATCTAAATTTGGGAGCAAGGTTCTTCCTTGCTTTGTTAGTCACACCCACTCACTGCTTTTAGCAAGCTAGATTCCTTTATTAAGAATTCCTTTCCTAGCTGTGGAGTAGATGAGGAAAAGGAGTGGGAAGCCCACTGACAGCTGGAAAAGACAGGTGCAAAGTTACATTGAATGGGATTCTTTATATACACTGTGACGTATTCTGTTGTTACAGAGTTGTTTGGTTGGATTTACTGTTCTATTCCAGTGGGTCTAGATTGACAAAGTGCCAGCTGTTTTAGTGCACCACAGCTTTGGCTGAAATGGAGAAGGGGCAGGAGACAGAAATAGGTGAGAGAAGTTTGCTTGGAGCACAAATTCTCTTACAAACTTACTCTAAAATCTGATGCTGAGAAAATGAAGTTCAGATAGGTTTAGCTGAGAAAATTCATCCTAAGTACTCTTTAGGATCTACTTTGAAGTTCAAAAAGACTCCTCCCACACAGGAATTAAAACTTGAAATCTGAACTTGCTTGCTTTCTCCAAAAGGACTTATTGCAAGATGACTAAAGTCTCCCACTGATTTGGGGAAATCTCTTTTCAATTTCAACTTTTTCAGTTGAAATTGTGCACTTCATAAATGCATTAATTGGTAACTGGTAGTCCTTACCATTTCAACAACTTCTACTTCAGCTTTAATTCGAAGATGGTATAGAAACATCTGAAGATCACTTTTCATCTGAATACTATTGTCATCCATCTGAGCTACAGTGAAGATGCGCATTCTACATTTTCTCCACACCTATAAACAGAAAATTACACTGTAGCTAAAAATGCAATTAATTTGACCACTACAGCTGTTGCTGGGAGATTGTTTTTAACTGGAGGCTCCAGATATTTATGAAAAGATATAGCACTGTACATGTAATATTTTCAACATGCCACCATAATATAGTTGGTTTTTAGCGTAAATAAACACAGATAGTGTGGCTTAGCAGGTCATACTGTAGATCAGACCACAATAACTTATCCAATGAATTATTGTTAAAGAAATGTTGGTGGATAAGTGCACAATATAAAGCCTCCAGGGTTGTTGAAACATATTTTGAAGAGGTTCCCACTTACTGTGTCTAATAGTGAGAAATGCTGGAACATTAACAACTTGATTTAGTTCATCAAGCAACTAAATATTGTACACCTGTTGCCTAATGTTCATGTGAACTATTATGTGAATTAAGCTAATAGTGATAATGCCAAAATGTGTCATGTCACATTTAGGACTACCAGTTTTAAACTGCAAAAATCTGGACAATCAATAGATGCAAGCTGGTAGGAGAGAATAATCCAATAAGAATATCATTTAGTTTTCTTCTTCTAGGGCAGGGGGTGTCAAACTCACGTCATCACGGCGGCATCACATGACACATCGGGACTTTTTTCCCTTTTGCTAAACTGGGCGTGGGCGTGGCCAGCGTGTGACACATCCAGCCTGCCGGCTGGGAGTTTGACAGTCCTGTTCTAGGGTATTATCCCACCAAACTTTGAATCCTTGGTAAATCTCATAAAGAAGCCATCTCTTCCTTCAAGTTATTAATTTTAAATGTTGAAGAAGGGAGGGGCTAGACCTGCATCTTATGGAACCACAACTGATACCTCACACCAGATAGATGAGGAACCACTGAGAAGCACTTTTTAATTTTCAAGTCAGCTGCATTTACTTAGGTGTCATGTGTCTAGCCTACCCCTAATTTGGTTGCTAATTAGAACCACAACTGATACCTCACACCAGATAGATGAGGAACCACTGAGGAGCATACTTTCTAATTTTCAAGTCAGCTGCATTAACTTAGGTGTCATGTGTCTAGCCTACCCCTAATTTGGTTGCTAATTAGAATGTCAGAGGTTATTTTGTTGAACGTTTTGCTGGGATAATGTTTAACCACAATCTATTATGGAAGTTACCCAATCAAAAATTGAGATAAAGTTAGCCTGGCAAGACTTGTTTATGATAAATCTGTGCTGTTATATATGCTAGCATTTTGTTGTCTTCAGTAAAAAGCTGTACATACTCTTTCTTGCCTTGAACATATCCTAAGAAAATTTTTGTTGTTGTTCTCACTATCACTCATCAAGCTCATTCTCAGATTTACCTATCTTGGGTGCCTCTCGTCAATTATGGACTATGTATAGCCTATAGTTTGATTTCTTGTCTCTCCTTCATTCTGCTTTTATTGTTGTTTTTAGATCACTATGAGTCCAAAATAACATTACCTTTTTATATGTCAATAGCAATATATCCCAATCTTTGCAAAGTTTCCCAAGTAAAATAAATGCTACCACCTTATGTTGTTTCAGGAGGAAAGGAAGCAACATCAGCATGCCACCGTCATGAACAATCCACCATATATCTATGTTGCCCTCACTAAAGCGTTCCTGATTCCCTGGAAACAAGTCTATGTTTTTAGCAACTAGTAGAGCTTGCTGTGCAGCTGTTGTTTCTCGTACAGTGTCTGAAACACAAATGGTAATTGGTATTTTAGAGTTTTACTTTTAATTCATGGGAAACATTTCAGAGAACTCTGAACTACAGCTCCAAATCTAAATAGAAAAGAGTACCTTGATGTTTTACATTTTACATTTTAATTTTAAAATTATAACAAGCAGATGCTTTATATACCCATTTTATATACCTGATAATTACTTAAATGACTTTTCTTTGTTCAAATGAATGTCATATCAAAAGTATTTGATAGGATCAAACATGGACAAAAATTCCTCTGAATAGAAATTTAGATAATTACTTGGGTAAGTAGTGTTTAAGGATCTTAACAAGAATCAACATATGCAGCAGAATGGAAGCATATTACTTAGCTGTAAGTCCACTTCTCAAAGTAGTCATTTATGAATGGTTAGATGACTACACCAGAGCCTATTTGCAATATTCTATAACTTACGGAAATTTTTGTTAGAAACCACACCTATGTGCGGCATACATAACCAGGTGTAGTTTCCACTAAATCCTTGGTAATCTTAGAGGAATGCTGAAGTTACTCAATGCTAAACAGAATTAGATAATGGATTGTATGAATAACAAGTTCTATATACATAGAGATATATTGTTATCCAGTAGAGAATCTGATGCTCATAAGGTGGCTGAACAAAGCACAGGTCTTCAATTCTTCGTGAATAGATGTCCATAATGAAGAATAAAAGTGGAATGCTGGGCTCAAGTAACAGCCTGCATAATTCTGATGTTGTATTATGTCACGGCACATGTGGCCTTAAAGTGATCAAAGATCTGAGGAAGATACTTGTCGTTTAGCTAGATCAAAACAAAGTTTGATGTCTGCAGCTTTCTACATGGAAAGATTTTGTGACACAGAAAGCAACTCTTGGAATACCAAGGGAATGCAATGACTTTTGGGGTAATGCTGAGGGGGAAAAGTAGGCCTGATTCACCTTCTAAATAGAGTGTGGGGAAGAGGTTTCAGGAGTTCTGTGAAAAATTTGGAGATCTGTGAAAGGGATTATTTCATTTTATGAAGAATAAGGATGAATCTTAACCTATTAAATACATTTCTCAGTAAGTTAAATTCACTGCTACTAAGAATACAATTTTCCATGAAAAAAGATGATTTGGACCAGTCACCCGCTGTTGAAATCACTTTAACATTAGAACCAGGGAAAGATCCCAAACATGAGCTGATAGGGGTATTAGTGATAAACACAATCAAATATTTCCTAAAATTCTTTAAAATACATTAGAAAAGAGTTAAATAGTATATACCAGAGGGCAAAAGAAAGAAGTATGTTTACAGAAGTGAAAGCCAAGCCACACTGCTTCGGAAATAAAGGAAAACCCAAAAGGAAAGATACCAAAGGGAACTGAATTTATTCCTTTCTTGCATAATCTGCAAAGGATCTGTACTTAGCTGCATAACAAGTTC
Source organism: Naja naja (assembly GCA_009733165.1). Classification (NCBI taxonomy): domain Eukaryota; kingdom Metazoa; phylum Chordata; class Lepidosauria; order Squamata; family Elapidae; genus Naja; species Naja naja. Next base: position 129,671,386 of record CM019150.1, on the reverse strand, counting down.
TTAGGCAAGGCTTCCAAGAAGCTAGGAGGACTATCTATGTGAACCTGAAGGGAAGTTATGGCCAAATTCTTCAAGCTGTAAGGGAAAAGATAGTAGAACAGTAGTTGGTAGCAGGTTATCTCAGGACATAAAGATATTCTCACAGCAAGTTAGCTGCAGTCTGAACTGTTGAGCCTACTACATGATAATGAGGATGCAACTGGCTAATTCTTTGAAGATTTATGCAAGGACCCTGACAGCAGAGGACCAAGCTGGAGAAGGTACCAGAAAAGATTCATTCCATGAGAATAAAAAATCCTAATAGTTCTGCCTCTGCCACCAACTTTGAGTGTACTGCAGGGAAAGTAGATTGCTTTGGTGTTACATGATCATGGCTATATTCAATATATAGATTGCAGTAATGAAAATCATACAGATAAATGCCTAAAGGGGAACGTGAGGTTTAAAAGTGGAGTGGATTTAGTAACACATTCTTGGTATCACCTGATATAATTTGAGCTGTTTAGCACCTAAACAGATCCCAGAAGGCTGATGAAATGCTAATCATTTCACTGGCAGGGTACTGAGATACTTCTGATGAAGACCAAGATCCATGGATGTATTAAAGATGTGCCTCCCACTCAGAAATTAGCATGCCAGTGGTGACAACCTGTATCAAAGAAATAGTTGCCCTTCAGTAAGGTTTTCCTCTAACTAAGCATCAATTTACAGCTTGTTGATACATTGCAAAGATGGAGCTTGATGGAGAAATTTCAAAGATGGAAAGATTTGAAACCTGATGCTAAGGTAACATGCATGTAAGTAACACTTCCAGAGATGATCAAAATAGTCCTTATCACTGTGAAGTTTGCATCTGTTGGCGTAAAAAGAAGTTTAAAATTCGCACTCACTGAAATGGCACTGATAGTCATTCTTATGAATCAGATAACCCTCAAAAGAACGAGAAAATATATTATAATTGACCAAGAGCTTCAACTGTATGGAAGGGTAAGTGGTAAGATTTACCAAGAATTCTGTGTATGAATCACAGAGACTAGATATGGGAGTCTCATTTTTGAATGCTTCTTTAAGTAGGAGTTTAACACGGTAACAGAGCAAACACAGATGGATATATAAATTTGTGTATATTTAAGTGGATTATATCCCAACCATTAATTATTGTCTGTGAAATTCATTCACTCTGTTATCAAGCCATCAATTGCAGGATACAGTTCTCTTTGAAACTTTCAACATGATAACAGTCAATAAATATAAATTTTCAATCTACTTGTATCAATTTTTAAAAACACATACCAACAAAGTTTTTCCAAGAGAATCTATTATCTGTCTGCTTCCAGGATTGAGGCCATGCCATCAAAACAGTATTATGTTTCATCCCCCCAAGACCAGCAGATTGAATCAAATGAGATATTCCATCTCTAACACTGGGGGACACTATGATTTGGCAAAATCCTTTGGTTCTTTCTGTTCCCATTGAAGATCGAATATTCTTTAGGGGGAAATACAAATTAGGGTAAAAGGTATTTGACAATAAAAAGTATGAAGAATCTTAATGCATTTTAAGGATTAATAAATTTCTCGGGTAAGCTTTTGTGAATGCCAGTCTAATTATGAAACTACCGTATCCCTGAAAAAAAACTTTAAATGAACAAGTGATCTGGCTAAATCAGAAGGAAAGAAGTCACAGGCTAAATAAACACATTTAAAGATCTAAAAATTAGGAAATAAATTACTGATGGACCAATTATCACCTTTGTTACCTGGAAATTGGATTTACTTCTTAAACAGGATGCAAATTTAGCCATTTCTATGAGTAAGAAAATGGAAGAAGTCTAGGTGTAATTAACTTTACTTGCAATCTCCTTTTGTGTTTCCAGAACTAAATATAAATTAATAGCACAGTTTTTAATATTAGGAAAATTGGCATGGACTATAGCTTTTCCTCATTTTAAAAGTGTCATATTGATTCCATGATTATGTATGCAAAATATTGGTTACATGTAATTAAGTTACTTAGTCTTAGCCAGGGTTCAGAAATTACTGCTGAAATGTTCCTCATGCTTATTCTTTTCTCAAGTGAAATTCATTCTTCCATGTATACAGTCTCTCTTAATTTTGAAAAGCAAAGCACAATTTCAAAATATCATCTAATTTTAGGACCCAGCACTGAACTGCTATATTGCTTTTAAAATAATCAAACAGCAGGATTAAAAATTTATGAGCAATCATTTACAAACTGCTGAACTATTCTCTTTTCCTGAAAGTATTCCAAATAGACTTCTGAGTGTCACTATCTTGTTAAATATTGAGAGGATTCTACAATTAAGTCAATGCTGACTTCATACAAGCTGAGAATAAAGTACATTTCTCTAAGCATTTTGCTTCAAATAATCTCAAGTTTATCTGCCTCTACCTAGGATAGAACTCAGAGTCTCCTGATTGTGAAGCGAGAGCAGAGTACATAAGTGAAAAACCTCTGAAGCACAAAGAATCTTCTACTATATTTGTTAGGTAGGTCAGGATCTGCTATAAATTATGATCTCTTGTTTTTGTGCATATCATGTTCTCTGTTCCAATGACTTGGACCAGGGGTGGGCAAACTTTTTGACTCGAGGGCCACAATGGGTTCTTAAACTGGTCCAGAGGGCCGGAACAATAGGATGGATGGAGTGTTTGTGTGAACTAATATAAATTCAAAGTTAGATTACGTCACGTAGCCTTCTGGGAGAGCAAGAGAACCCTCCACTCTTTCAGCTCCGCGGGCCGGATAGAACAGCTGAACGGGCCGGATCCGGCCCCCGGGCCGTAGTTTGCCCACGGCTGACTTGGACTGTACTGATAACTTTCAGCTGTAATGTCTATCTTCCTTTATCAACAGCAAGATAGATGGATTCGATTACAAGTTCAATACTGGATGTTCTGAGGTACAAAGTTGGAAACAGAACACCCTGCCAAAAAATTATCTATGTGGTTGTTAAGAATTAACAAATGTAGAAAAATTAAAAACCAGACTTACAACAAATCTCTTAATATATAGTGACCAACCTGAACTGGGTGATGCTGTTCACTGAACAGCAACCTATTGTTTGTTGCTCTCTTTTTTGTACTATTGGAACTCCTACTATCTGGTTAAGAGGCAATGTTTCCCATTGATCAACCAATACATTTTATTGTTATTAAAGTCAGAAACTTATAGTGATATGTATTCTTGCCAGAGCAAATGAAAGAAATATCCCTGTTACAAGTATCCTTCTACAAGTGCTGCCAACTATTTTACAAAAGGTTCAGTGTTCAATTTTCCCCTAAAAGTGAATATCCAATGAAGAAAATACAGTTAGTCAATTTGTAAATCTGATATACATATATTTTCTTTTATAATGTTAGTTATAGTTACTTATTGATGTTATTGTTGTGATTCTGAGGTGGGTGGCTATATAAATAAATTATTAAGTAAACCAACAAATAAACTTCTACCTTTTACCCTCAGCACCAAATGTATTAGTATTATATTGCAGTTACATCAAGGATAACCCTTTCTTGACTGGCTTTTAATCACCTTCAGATGTTGACTATAGAGTTATAGAGTCAGGATTATTAGCACAGTATTATTATGGGCAATCTCAAATATGAATATACATGTATTTTATAAATATAAGTGCTGTAAAAAGGGAGAGACTCATTGGAAGAGGAAGTAAAATAAAGATAATAAAAGTTCAAAGAATAAGAAGAAATTGTTTCTTATGAATATCTTATCTGCATTGACTCTCAATCTTTCATATAGCAATGACTAGAGAAACATCTGAATCAATTTTTTTACAAATTACAAAACAGACTCGATTCTTTGAATATTGTAAAAGTTTTTGCTAGGCAATTAACATAAAAAGCAGGAATTTCCACTACCAGTTTTGTGATGCTAGAAAGCAAATATGAAATCTTACTATCCTTATTTTCTTGGTGTTCGTATATATACATACCTCTTCAGCTCTTTCAACTTCTGCGTATTTATCAAGATACGTTCCTGGGAGTACAGATCCCACAATGGTCAATCCTTTTCCAGCTTTCAATTGACAGGTAAAAGAAAGCAGCCGAGGATGTTTTACTAACTGTTCTGAATCCAAATTCAGTAGTACCAAGACTTGAGGCCTGAAGTGCATAACATAAAAATAAACTGTAGAGGATGCCTCTTCAAGATCATAATTTCCCAATACAATAACACAGCATTTCACAATGTTATAGGTTTTACTTTCAATATATTTGCACTACAATGTACAGGTGGCTCTCCCTGTTATGTTTACTCGCGATAACTGAAAATAGGATTTGATGTGTTAAATATTAAATGCATATTCTTACCTCCAATTTTTGGTGTGAGGGTGACCATGGTCAACTCGAAGCAGAGCATAACGAGCAGCATTTAAGGACAAACCTCGGATTCCATCTCCCCATTCTTTTTCAGCTCTTAAAGGGAGAATTTACAGAGATTCACAAACATTACATGTTTGTGATAGTTCTACTTTGTTTTGATACAGTAGACAATATAAAGGGGGGACAGGGGCACAAGTTTATACATTATGTTTTATTTTAGACAAGTAATTTCCTTGAGTGCTATCAATTGGCAATTATTGACATGTAACAAATGTGTATTCACATCAATAAAAGTCCATGAATGCAAATTGGTAAACTGCTTGAAACTGCATATAATATAATGCATTTAATATCAGCAGTCTGTTTCACCACCATCTTTAAATCCTCTTTCAAAAGAAATACTATTTATTTAGTGGATTACAGAGTAACCAGAATGGATAATCAGGTCCCTTTAAGTATAAATAACACAACTAATATTTGAAATCTATATCTATATTTGACATATAAAATACAACATTGACATTTCCTCAAAATAAATGGTCATAGCATAAACCACAATTGTACATTCATTTCAAAAGTCTTGGTTGGACCTCACCTTTTTATTTGAATACACTGAAACTTGAAGAAATTCATTCCATCATTTCCCCTCAAAGTAGATATATTTGAATAACTAGCTTTCCCCCCAATCGTGAAACAACTAATTCCCATATTTTTAATCAATCAATTTTATTATTATTTTTTACTTTATGAGCCCATGTACTAATTAATTAGCGGGTGCGTGGTAAAATTTATCTACCTATCAGGGTAACAACCTGATCTTCACCAGATACGTTGCGTTACAAACTGCAAAAGCACCGGCAACATAGGCAAAGAATCCATGATTTATATTTTAAAGCATCCAGTGAGCATTAACTTGCTTATTTCCTACTATATGTAATCCATTTTTTACATATTCTGAGTAATATAATGTTTAGCATTAGTTTCTTTTCTTAAAATAAAAATACAAAATATCTAAAAAAACGCACATGGAATAAAAATATTATTAATTGGTGTCTTTTTAAAAAGAACATTGCAACAAAATTGAATAATAAATTACATATATTGTAAACAACACTTTTAATTAAATGTTGTGCATTTATGTCATAAAAATTACTTTCCCCAAGTGTATGAATGTTTTTAATCAAAATAAATAAATATGTATGCTTACCCTCTGTATTCTATGTATTTATAAATACATCCTGCAATTAGCATGGCAACCAAGGCATAGTACCAAGAGCAAATAAACATCAAGGCAAGACACAAACTCATTCCTAAGAATGAAAGAGTCCTGAAAGGAAACATGTTCTTAGTTGGTCATATTTATGTATATGTTCTACTTAATTTAACACAATGACAAGAGTTTCTAAACTAACAGCATTCAATATACATGCTTAACAGAATGATGCAAATACAACAATTAATCATATTGCTAATGCTTGGTTTTTATCAAGGAACTCAAAGTAATGTATAATAATCCTAAGTGACATGGTTTCAATGTTATAAAATGAACTGGTGTCCACAAATTATAAAGGCTAAATTTATAACATAAAGCTGTCTCTCTAAATAGAAAAATGTAAAGAGTTAAAATTATTCTAAAGGTGTACCCATAAACCACTTTTCTTTTGGAAATATATGCATGTTCCATCAGATGCTGATTCTTTCTAATCTACAGTATTTTTTTTCATACTACAAACAAAACAGCATCAGCTGGTTTGTTATACATTTTAATTTGATTGTCACCTCCCAAGCCTTGCATGGTTTGGAGTATGTCCACTTCTCTATATAATATCTGCCCACTAAAATATAGTAGAGTGGTTTACTCTATGTCCTTTGCTCCACTATCATTTTTGGGAATTATACAAGTGGACCTTCTCAAATCCTATTTTAAGGAGCAGCATTCCTCCAAATGTCTACATGGAGGCCTCCCTCCTGCTTAAAAAAACCCATTAAATCCTGGCTAATTCATCAGGCCTTGGGTGCAGAATAGGATGTGTTCCTTCTAGGAAAAAAAGCTGTCTTTTGCTTGAATGAATCAGATTTCTAGTACTATATATTTCTATATATTATTGTTGTTGTTATAAATTAGGGGGTGATGCTAATCTATATCATTTGTTTTAATCTAATTTACAAGGGTTAAAAGTATACCATACCAGTCAAAGCTGATTTCATTCACTGTGGTTTTATAAGACCAGTTACATAAATTCATACATAAATGCTCTGTACTAAATTTCCAGTGCAACCCACTACTAGATTATCAATTTACTAGAGTATACATTAGAAGTCTAAAAATAAAAATAAGTCTATAAATTTTTTAGAAATGTTTATAAGTGAAATTGTATATGTGAAGTCTATTTAAACTCTAATTTGTGCAGTGAGATATACTTCCAATTCCTATATTCTGTTCAGTCAAAAATAATACTTTCTTCTTGTTATCGATTTTCCTGCTCTCCTCTGGAATAGTGGGAAATATCTCTCTTCCCTTTATTTCTCATACAAAATTGTATTCTCTTATAGAGTGTTGAAATAAATAAGCAAATAACCAAAAATATTTTATAACTAAAAATATAAGTTATCTTAAAATACAATGAATTTATAAATCAAATGCTTCCATAATTAAATTAGTATAGAACATGGTGTACCAGTGATAATATTTGAAACGAGGTCTCCAGTTTGGTGTTCGGAGAAGAGTCTGAACTGCACATGCCAAGTTCACAAAGAGATAGCACATAAGGAAAAACCTAGAAAAAAAACATGTTTATAATTTAAATGAATAGCACTATTCACTCAAGACATGGGAACAGAGATAGTTCTAGTGAAAGAAAAAGAAGAGGGCAAGGTTACAGATAGAAATTGCAATCTTAAAAGATTTCTGATGGTATAACAAGCCAGTCAAGACAATTTTTGTAATTAAGTGATGAGCCATGTGATTTGTTGCCTTTCTGCAGTTTCAAAAAAAGCAAAGGTTTCTTTCAGACTAAGACAAAAACTGAATTTTAAGGTATTAAAAAAGAGACAAGACTTGACAGTGTGTGATTCTATATTACACTTCACAACATTAAATAAAAAGGGCATTGTTCCATGATATACTATAATACCTATCCCAATTTTGTGTTTTATGAGTTTGATGCTCAGTAATGAAAGAAAGTAAAAGGCTGGTAGTGATCTTTGTCAGTAAGAGAGACAGGAAACTTTTTCCTGAATCTAATTCTGTGGGGAAAGTCTAAACAGATACACACAACCTTGACATGTCACCTTTAAAGGAGGAATCTTCTTCTCCTTCACGGCCACCCTAAACAGGAAACCTACATTTCTTGGTATGGTCTTCCTATTGTGGGGTTATAAACGTGCTGCAACCTCATGCCATGTAAAATGACTGAAAATGTACGCAATAACAGTGCTTGGTAGTGCAGTGCTACCATCCAGATTCAAAAGGCAAACAGTGACCAGGAGATTTGTGAGCACAGTATTAAACACATATCTTTTTTTTCATATAAGCACTTCTCCCAATAACTTTGGCTCTGTGTCATCTTACCGGCTGCAGATGGGAAATGCCTGATTGAATGACATATTATAAGTAAAGTGAGTGCTCGGTTAGTAATCCCAGACCATGTACAAGGTGCAGTTTCTCTTACTTTCTCAGAGTAGTATTCTCAAATCATCACCAGTGTATATATTGTTACAAATGCAATTGAGAATCTGTGTTAAATTACCAGGAGAAATATTAAATGCACCTTTCATTTTCTTTTTTTCCCAATCTGCCTACCCAATTGTTACTGTCTGTTATTGTTTTTTAATATAAAATTATTTATTATCTATCGTTTTGATGTAACTGAACATCATACTATCTCTTGTATCTATTATTTCAGTAGTCTTCTTTTTATGTAAGAATGACTCCTTAAAATATTTTATTTTGTCTAGTATTCTTCAGTTTTGGGTTTTACTAAAGCAATTCTATTCCTTTTAAAGTTGTCCTATTAATTTTGTCTTTTTGATATTGTCTCTGGAACTCCTTATGACTTGATACCCAACTTTGCCGGAGTGCTTACTAAAAGTAAGACTGCAATTTTTAAACGATTTTAAGATAAATTGCAAGACAAACATGTTAAAATCTACATAGACATACGTACATGGAGAGTATTGGAGCCACACTATCCAGAGAAGCAATAAGAATTCCAATCTCACAAATAAATGCAGTGAGGAGCAAAGCCCATGTAGGTTCTCCATTTGCTTTCCCATGACCAAATACCTTAAAAAAACATGATTGTGTTTTACTGAAAAGATACATATACTCAGTTCAAATATAATTATCAACTGTAGTAAATTATCTTCTATAATTTTTGAAAGTCACAAATCTGAAGCAGCTTAATTCAAAACAAATATATATTTCAAGCTTAGATTGCCATATCATTTTTGGAATACTGGTAGACTTAAAATGGCAATTAGGACTCAAATTTCCATCGCTAAGTGATGGCCATTCCTGTAACCCCAGTTGCCATTGTTAACTGAGTCCCATGATCAACTCCCCGCCCGTTTCCCACAGCCAAGTCAGCAAAGAAACCAGCAGGAAATTGCAAATCCCAGGCAGTTCACAAGCAGACCAGCAGGCAGATATGTGGCTGCTGCCAGAGGGGTGCACAAAGGGACGAGGCACAGTGAGGCTCAGGACAGAATGCATAGGTGTGTGCAAAGGAGGCACACACTAAGCACGGGGGAAGATGTTCAAAAGCATGGCATGGAGAGGGCATGCAGGGGTGTGTGAAGGAAGTGTGGCAAGGCTCAGAGTTGTAAGGGAGGTGCAATGAGGCTCAGGTAAGATGCACAAATGGCTAGCAAAAGCGAGCACTAAAATATGCAGGTAGTAAAGAGAGCGTGGCAGAGAGGAGACAGATCTTTGTATGGTAAGTGAGTCTGGCATGCAGGATGGGAGGGGGGAAGCAATTGGGGGGAGCAGTGAGAGGGATAGGCAGGGTGAATGTTGCAGTGCCTCTGCGGTTGTTCGCAAGGATGAACGACTGCTGTGGTGCTGCAACATTTGTAATTTTGGGACAATGTTGTAAATACTTGGGAAGGTGTTAGCATGTAACTCTGAACTATCACTAAGTGAACTGTTGTAACTCAAGGATTGCCTGCATTATTATCACAGAATATTTTGAACATATAAAGTAATTTGATTGACTTGGTTAGCATGTTATATATGAAAATCAATGAGGTTGTAACTATTAGTATATCATGAGAACTAAAGCCAGTTTTGGATTCTTCAGTAGTCCAGTTATTTTTAAACTCAGTGATACTGTATATCTCTAAGACTAAAGTACTTTGTGTCAATTCCCCAATATATAACCAAATAAAAGTGCAGTGGTTGGTGGATGATGTTAACTGACTGTCAGACTTACAGTCTTGTCAATCTTCACAGAATCCATTTCCTACTTCCTCCGTGGACTTATCTGGGCAAAACTGCAGGAATTTGGGGCTGTGTATCCCACTCAAAGGAGGACCATTGTCAGCATGGTTCTATGCTTTCCAAACAACCACAACTTCTCTCCAGGGGTCTAACATTCCCATACTTTGGTAATTCTTGTAGCAGTTAGTCCATTATTAAACAACACATGCTTTACCAGACTTACAAATACTGAATAAAATTAGGCTCAGAGAGTGAAAAGGAGACATGCGTATAGCACTAACAGATTAGGACTCCAAGATTTGGGCTGAAAAATTCTGGACGTTTATTAGATTACCCAAAGAGATACTAAAAACTAATTTTCACTGCAGTTGTCCAGATTTTTGTGGTTCAAATCTAGTAAATGTATAATAAATATTAAATTAGGTTTCCAGCTACTTGTAATAACCTCTATTCTACTGAACATAGTCAATAAACTGCAGGAACAGCTCCGTATTGTAGATCAATCTGATAATAACAATTTTGCAATGGGAAGTCAGTAATTCACTTTCCCTAAATTTGATCCCTGTATCATGAGCCTGAAAATTTCACTTTGGTGTCTTATCCTACAAGCATAAAAACAGATAATATGACTCAATTTAATGATGCGTACTTGATTTGCCTTGATCTTTCCTCCCCGCCACTCTTCTAATTTTAGCATCATTTCTTCACTTGTCTGGGAATAACAGCTCCAGTGTGGTTGTGGCTAGCATAGATTGTGACCTATACAATGTACATATGTTGCCATTCTGATGGTGATGTGATGAAAAGCATACCCTTTGCAACAGGCAAACATGACAGCAGCAACTGTGGCTGCAGTTATAGTTAGCAAGCAGCAGCAACAGACTTATTGTACTGTCCCCTGCTTTATTTAGCCCAGCTGAATTGCTCTGTAAGCCACAGCAGGTGAAATGAGGTCAAATCGGTCTGTAAGGGTTGCTGCTCTGAACAGGCAACCATCAGTTAATTCTTTAGCGCAATGTACAAGTAATATATATTGTCTGATTCTTGGCTCCACCCACTTAATCTAAAGGAGTTCAGTTGTGCTTTCCAGTAACAAGGTGTCACAATCAATGGCTGGCTTAACACAGTAGCTGCAATGTGTTCCATTTGAAATTCCAATTCATACAGGAGAATAGAAATATGGCATTCTTTAGGATATGGAAATTAAGCAAAGCCAAATTGAACAGGGTGCTCTGCTTCCCAAGGAAGAGGTAGACCATGAAGACATTTTTCCTGCAGGTCCATGATCTTTTCACAAATCCCTCTTTGGGGGAGGTGGCTACTTAATATAGTGTGAGGGAGAAAAGTGGGATGGAAATTCATGATTTCTTGCAACCAGAGGCTGTTATGGCTCTCTTCCTTTGATATCATGTCATCCAGTAATCTCAACCTGATATGATATCTGATCTTCTCTTGCATCATAAGGCTTGAATGTCATTTTCTCTTACAGGCTATGACTATCTTAGAAACCTCTCAATAAATCTAGTTACCACCATCCGCAGAAGTGGAGCAAAACTACAGTTAAACAAATGAATAAAATATCCACCAAATAGATTCCTTTTACGGCAAAGATGTAAAAACAATAAAAAACAAACTAACGAAATTCACCTGAAGAAATGGAACAATGCCATCTCTTGCAATTGCTTGCAGTAGCCGGGGGGCACCAGTGAGGCTCTGAAGACCAGCACCACATGTGGAAAAGAATGAACCAATTACAATAACCCATGGAGAGGGCCATGCCAACGTACCAATCACTAGGTTTCCATTAACTGCTTGTCCAAATCTTGTGGGAAAGAACACATGCAACATTAAACAAACAAGGAGAGCTAAATAAATTATACACACAAAATAACTAACTCAATTTAAAAAAAAACTCCTTTCAGAAAAATGTAGAGGTGTGGGCATACACACGCTTCCTATGATAAACAAAAATGCAGCTGAGGAAAGACATCTGTTTCTCCCCCTTCCTCCCAAATAAAAGCTGCTTTTGAGTTCTCTAGTATTTTATTTTCTCATTCCACACAGTTATAATATTATATCCTAAATTTAAATACATAGATTTTAAAAAGAATTGGAGAAAAGGTCTTTCTACATACTTGTCTCTCAAAACCACGCCTTCTATGCAGGCTCCAAAAAGAATTATACAGGAAAGATCTGTGAAATATGATTCAAGGAACTTTAAAGCAAACAAAATTAAGAGAAGTGCTCTTTAATACTCTGTACACCAGGATTATAGAACGTTTTGAAGAAAACAATAATTGTATTGAGAAAGAGTTGAGTATCTAATTAATTCTATCACAGAAATTATCACTTTTGTATTTAGCTTTCTATTGTTTTCATACATACATAAAATAAAAATATGCAAGGAAAGCCCTTTTCCACATAACATTTCAAAACTGTACTATTGTTCTGACCCACGCCCTTTTTCAACAAATCAAACACAATCCAAAAGGAACAGAAAACTTGTAATGCTTTTACAAAATAATCAGCTGTGATAACCACAAGTCTTGCCAAACTGTGCAAGACTTGCCAAAAGATAAGACAAGAAATAATTTGCAAAATAAAAATATTCAAATACAAACTCAGGATACTGGAATCTCCACGAGGCTGGAGTTTCAAAACGTCTTTGCCTTCTGCAAAGGTTAGTTTCACAGCTGGCTTTTATCTTCTTGAAGGAGGGGCTATTACCTTGCAGCCTTACTCCCGAGTCACCCGTGCTGTTGTAACTGCTCTTTCCTCCGAGCAATCCTGTGCTCACGTGCACTTAGCACAGGCTCCTTTGGGAACCTCCTCATCACTGCTGCCAGCCCCCACAATCTCTGAAGGCAGCAGTCCATTCCCTAATGGTCCTGGCCCCTCATCTTAGTCCTCGCTCTCCTCAGCCATCTGCACCTGCTGCTGGCTAACCACAACAACTATTTGTAATGTGCTAATAGGTGTTTTTTCTTATAATCTCACAATATACATTAAATCCTTCTAATGTAGATCTGGTATCTATTTAGTGTAACTTTTATCAGTCTTATCTTACATTTTATTGATTTTTTACTTATGAGACAAAGTATGTATGTCAAATAATAAGTTTATTCATTCTATTCAGAGAGATGTAAATGATTTCAGCTCATAGTCTGGTTAACTCTAATTTTAGATTTTTACATAAATAAAAATCTAAAGCTTAAATGAAACATTTACAATTCTGCAAAAACTAGAATTTGCTGGAATATACTGTATTAGTTATTTGCTTTGGAGTATATACAGTACAGATGGCTAACTATATTCTAGTATATGTATTAAATACAGAAATAAAGTTCGGATGTTCTTGAAACTGCATAAAAAGGATACAGATAAATGATGTTGTTGAGATGGCTAAAATTGTTCCAGTTGGAATAGATTTTTGAGCATCCCGAAGATCTCCAGACCGATTTGAACCTGCCATAATGCCTAAACAAGGACAAAATAATCCATTAAAAATGTCATTAAGGAACAGAGCAATCTATTTAGTTCATCATTTGAACTGAAGTGAATGCACTAAAGTTAAATGTTTATATAAACAGCAACAAACTAAGCTTAACCCACATTCACATTCATTCATTGAGAAAATTAGACAATGACAAATTATTATTTAAAACGAATTTCAAATACAGACTATCAGAAAACAGGAAAGTAAATAAACAAGATTTGGGAAAGTAGAAGGAGAATAATTATTTTTCAATATGTATCGACAGGTGTATTTTCTATTCTTCCTCGTTGGTTAGTTGGTTTATTTATTTATTTATTGAATTTATATGGCCACCCATTCATTCTCAGTGACTCTAGGAAGCTTACAAACAATAAAAAACCCCAATATAAAAAGAATAAAAATCAGTAATCCCCCAAGTGTGTTCATTTTACTTATGAATAGGCCATCTCTGTTGCGTTTTCTCTCTGTAAAAATAGAATTCAGTTACTTAATTGACTCCTAAATTATTTTCTATTTATACACAGTCATATTTTGTAAGAGGATATGCTTATTGATTATAACAGATGACTATAAAACAAAGGAATTACATAATCTGAACCCAAACCAGATGCAAAAAGCCCCATAAAATACAATTTAGCACTCAGGAAATTATGTTTTTTTTAATAAAGGTAGTTGTACTTTTGCCTATTTAACCCTTGGAAGTCCAAGCAGAATGAGGATCTACTTAATACCACCAATCAATCAATTTGCTGAAATCCACTGGAGAGAAACTATTTTGCTTGTATTGTACATGACTACAAATTCCTTATAACTCTTATATTAAAACTGCCACCAAATATATAAACATGAATCCTCTTATTCAACTTAATGGATGGCCAACAGGAATATTTTTTCAGTGGGAGTATTTGTTTACCATTGAAGCATGATTAATTTCTGAATAATATGCACACATATGCCAAAAGCTGAAACTCAACTCTACCTTAATTTGCCATGAACAATGATATATAAGGTGACAGTGCAAGAGTTCAAACTGTCTATTACTGGAGATGTTTCAGACAATTTATTGTTAAGAATATGTAACCATGATGACCAAATGACATTTCAATAGTATCTTTTACATGAGGGAACACATTCAGATACCCTCTTTCATTACTCAGGGAAATCAAAGGAACACAGAAGCCACATTTTAAGGCACAGTAAAAGCCGCTGACAAATTTCCAATTTAATTTTTACTGTGGCATAAAGCGTGATCAGATATTTTCTGTCATTACTAAGTTTAATGTTTCCTTTTTAATTAGATTATATTTCAAATCAGGGACAGTAAAACTGAAGACAGTGGAAAAGAACTAATGTCTCCATAGGGGAACATAGATTATATGATGAACAGCAAAAGTTTTTTCAGGAATTACTCAGGTGAATTTTTTCAGTAATCCAACACGCACGCTAATTTCTAGAACATGTTTTGCCTATATGAAATTATGAGATATGGAACAAACCTACTCCATGGACAGAAGACAATTATTAATAATGCTATCACATTCTTGTTCTGTACTGTTTGAGCAGTGCAGGCGACATGGAATGAATAAGTGAAAACTACTTGAACAAAATAGCATAATATAGAGATAAGTTCTATTCCACAGAATCTTCTGTCAAACTCCCAAAAATTCCTAGGCCAAAAGTAAAATAGTTAGGAAGATTAACCAAAAGAGAGTTTCAAATTGTAGGGATTAAAAATACTCAAGAAATAAGGTCTTTTTGGATGTGCAGCTGGTGTTTTCTTAAATACAAGTACAGTATTTATTCTTAATAGGAACAGACAGCACAAAACACTCTCCAACTTGGTGAAAGAGAATGGAACATTTGTCTCTATATATAGACAGTTTACTTAGACTGTTCTAGGGCAAAATAATTCTGTCCCCTTAAGAGGGATTTAAGCATTATTAGGGACTTTTCAGAAGGAGCTTCCTGTTAAATTTGCATTAGCTTTCTAGAGCTGAATGATAAAAGAAATTAATACTGGCTTGCTTGAAATTTAAATTCTAGAGATACCAGTCTACAATGACAGAGTGAGGAATTCCTCTGGATTTGGGAAAATCGGTATTTCAAGCAACAGAGCATGTGACAATATGCAGCAAGTAGAAAATGCAGCTGAAAAATATTTTTTTTAATTGGGGAAGAGTATTGAGGGAAAATTCTTCATTTTTAATTACACTACTTCATTTTGGGTATTATTTTGCAAAAAAGGAAACATTTTGCTACTAAAAATCTATCTTTAGGAGCAAGGAGACAAAGCAACACATGTTGAAATCCCACTTTGAGAGAAAGGGTGTGTATATGTTGTAGATTGTGAACTATTATGGGGGAAGGCTATGACAAATAAGCCATACACTCTTTAAAGTAATAAAGAGATGGCCAAATTGCTTATCACAAAAGATAAGAAAAAGATGAGAAGTGGAAAGTAATGCAATAAAATTGCAACTCTTATTTATTTATTGTATTTGAGAACCGCCCATCTATCCCAGAGATAGTTTCGGTGAAAGTCCCTATGTGTTGAAGTTATTGCTGCCAGCATCGACATCCCTTTGCCCTGTACACTCCCACAGACAGGGCCTCCTTGGGGTGCTGTCAGCCAGAGAGTGTCAGCTGGTGACCGCCAGGGGTAGAGCCTTCTCTGTGGTAGCGCCCACCCTGTGGAACCAACTCCCCTTGGGGCTCCGATTGGCCCCGGACCTCCGTTCCTTCCGCCGCGACCTGAAGACCTGGTTTTTTCAGCAATCCGGCCTGGATTGAAGTGGAGTGGGATGGGTTTTTTAATTGTTTTTAGATTAGTTTCTGGGTTTTAAATTTATTGGGCTTAATGTTTAATAGTATTTTATCTAATTTATTTGTATTTGTATTTTAATGTTGTGAGCCGCCCTGAGTCCTCAGGGAGAAGGGCGGCATATAAGTCCAATAAAATAAATAATAAATAAATAAATAATTGCTATACTGAATTCTTGGGCAGCGAAGAAGACAAAAATAAAAAATAGCAACTAACCAGGATCTGAATGAGTATATTGACCTGAAATATGTCAAAAAGATTTGGTTACATGCAAAGGTGTTTGCTGGTGTGCTAGAGTCCGTACTGTCAATGAATAAACTGTTCTTCTCAGCCACAAGTATTTGTGTTACTCAAAAATGTATACAGAAGTTGTACAGAAGTGAGACCTACAAAGACTGTATTTAATGACTGCTTTTCCAGCCTGGTAAAAATTGATTTGGGGTGGAGAGGATGGGGCGGGTGGGGCTTCTTTCCTTGAATCTAAACACATACTGAATAATGTCTGCTTGGTCTCTAATGTTTCATTCTTGATGCTAGCATTCTAGAATTCATTCCAAGTGCTAAAATATGTGGTTCTACGTAACTGTTTCAGGAGAAATGGATTATTTGGTTGCAGTACAGTATTGTTTTAACAGGCTATATTAGATGGTGGAGCCTATTTCTCTTGGAAATCACCTTTGATATCCCTTTCTGTTGTTTTCCTTGCAAATAAGCTCATCAGGTATGAAATGTGAAAGTACAATATCATAACTCTCATCCACTTTCATGGGTACTGAATTTTTTGATTTGGCACTTTTAAAGTATTCATTAAAAAGTAGTCATAATTTCCAACTTTATCCCCAAAGTGCTTTTTTTTTCAAAAGGCAAGTAGGCTTTGTTTTTTCCTCGAAGATGTTTCACTTCTCATCCCAATGGCTTCTCCAGTTCTGAACTGATTGTGTCAGGTCCCAAAAGAAGGGAAGACATGTGGGCAGTTCTTCCAAGCAGAATTCCTTATTGATCCAGACTCTTGACAAACTGAAGCACTCTGCTATTTACATCAAGCATATATTCTGAAAACTATTAGGGAGGGGTTGTCCTCCCCCTCTTTTTCTCACATAAAATATCTGGATTGAGCTACCTTTTATTCCTCTGAATGCATTCCCTCTCTTCCTGGGAATCGAGCCTACTACAGTCCATCACTAATTATCTATACAGCCATTTATTTTTACATATGTCGTTGTGTGAGATTAGGACCCTGAAATGCACGTCAACAAAATTTTAGATAAATAATTTATAATAACTACTTTTTCTTTTAGGAGGCAGAAAGGATGAAACAATACCTGTCACAGAAGGAAAATAAATCCCTACTAGCATGGTGAAATAAGTCATGATATCTGTATAAATGTAATAGACTTGTTCTTCTTCAACTAAAACAGGAACAGAAGGAAGATCCTGTTTTTCCACAATTGTTCCTTTGTCTGAATAGCTGCTCCACAAATTATCTGCCATAAGAAAAAACAATGGTTTTGTTCACTCACAACCATTTTTTAAAAAATAAATAAACCAGTTCTGATGCAAAAATCTTTAAACTTATTCTCAGTACTCATTCTGTCCCACACTTACCAATTACAAAGTTTTCTCTATTTCTGGGAAACAAATATCTACTTCATAAAAATGATATGATGGACGTAGCCAATACCCCACTGAAACTGAGGGAAAAATATCATGTACAGCTAGGACAAATCAAAACGGAAACATAAAGCAGGTGAACAAATGCAACAAATAACACAGGAATTCAAAGTTAAATAGACAGAGAAAAGGGGTTAAACAAAGGCTGCCATTTGTTTTGGGCCTCCCTTAAATTAAGGAACAATTTGTATTGATCATATTGACAAAATTCTTATTATCAGTTGAAAATCACTAGTTCTATTTTTTTTAATTCCAAAAATAATTTCCACTGGAATTCCAGACTCACCAAATAAGACTCCACTTTTAATTCCAGGAATACCTTGGATTTCTGTGACATTATTTAAGCGAAAATAGTCATCACAAGTAGCAGTTAAGTTGGGATTATTGCCACAAAACCATTTCCACAATTGGGTAGTTACTGTTATGTTGTTTGTTTCAATATGTTTAGCACAGGGAAAATCCTTATCTTTTGCTAGGGTACGGTTTCCAAGAAGACATATACTAGAAAATATAATTAAACAAATAATTTAAAAGGCACTTTTCATTATTAAAAAGACAAATTAAGGACAATAAATCTTAAACCATTGTTGACATCTATATCCTACTTCTAGCTTATATTAACAGCTCTGCTCATAAAGGAAATAATCTCTAATAATCTTAAATTACTTTTTATTAATGTCATGTGGCATCAAAATATTTTTAAAAAGAATGCTATTGGAAAGTTTTTTTAAAAAGAAACAAAGGGAAGGAGAGAGAGGGGCTAGAAATGAAGTAACTTCTGCAATTGTTGCTGTTTTATTTTAAATGGCTGTACCGTAAGTGAAAAGGATATGTAAGTGTTCTTAGAGAGCCAATTTGGTGTATGGTAAGGCACGAAACCTGAAGCCTGTAAATTCTAATCTGAATTTAGGCATAAAGCCTTCTAGGTAGCTTTCAGGCATTCCCCCTCTCTCTCAGCCCTAGGAAACAGGCAATGGCAAACCATTTCAGAACATCTTGTCAAGAAAACAGCAAGCAGTAGTCCAAACAGTTGCCAGGAGCCAATACTGATTTGAATCTGCACACATACAGGTGTTCACATTTCTTTTCTTGGGTTGAAAGAAGGTTTCAAAAGAGGTCCTTCTTAAAATTGGGGTGTAAGTATGGTGTAACTCTTTGGAATCACTAAAGCAACAGCATTGTGCACAATGCTGGTGTAGTGTCAGGCCGATGTGGCTGCTTTGAAAGCTGCTTCTGGTTGTCTATATGAGTGTGCATGCACAGATACTTTGACTTCTTCCCAGTGTAATTGTCTATAATTTGTGTTATTATTTAGGTAGTAAAGTATTCAGGTATTAAGGGAACTATTTTTCCACAAACTGAAATGTGTAAATGGTTGAAGATCATTTATGATCTGTGAAAAACATAAGAGATTAGGAAGTAGACTGAGAAAGCTATCAGTGTGGGTGGCACTATTATATGCTTAGAGGAATTGCAATAGAAATTAAAATGTTGACAACAACAAGAGAAATACTGGCCGTCTTTGAGCTTTTACCTGAACATATGAAAGGCTTTACTCTGGGTACACAATGAGGTTTCACAACCTATAGTTCCCAAATGCCCCTAGATGTGTATCTAGGACATCGGATGAACAGATGTATTATCAGAGTCAGAAGCAAATATCCTTCTCTATGTGAACTGAGATCTTAATAAATTAAGGTCCCAGATCCCACAGATATACTTGTATTCAAGCAAATGGAAATACAGCTTTATCTTTAGCCAGTTAACAATGTGTGCATTCTATGTTCTAGTCCATTTAAAGTTCTGTACATTCAAAATAATGCAGACGAGGACTAATGAGTGCTCTGCATTATTTTGTAGAATCTATCCAAAACAAAGGTATAGTACATGTTGATTCAAGGTAAATTCAGAATGATTTTAGAAAACTGAAATGTGAGGCTTTACCACAGATAGGCAAGCAACTACAAGAGCTTCATTTAAATTCCTTTTACAAAGATGACTGTATTCTAAAAACCCCAGTCACATTTCTTTGTGTATCTTTATGAAAGCTCAAATCACAACAAATTAATTAATTACTATTATGCAGGCTACTGAATAAAATATCTGCTCAATTAGTGGTTCAAAGATCTGAAGCATCAGAAAATGTGGAAATCAGACTTTGAAACTCTTTTGTAACAATGTTCTCTCCCATTCATGGATACACCTGGGCGGAATCATTTCAGAAAACCTAGGATGACCTTTTGACATGTTTCAAGGTCTTGACCTGGTCTAATGCAAGCATCACTAGCATTATTTGCTACTGCACTTTGTTTTTTAACCTTTTAACAAGATTAAAATATTATAACTACCATTGATATTTAAATGTAGTGATGCACTTACGGAAAGTCTGGAGGATGAAATGCAGTTTTAATAACCCCTGCATAAATAGCCATAATTGAAAGGATTACACAAGCCAAGAAGACTAATGCAAGCTTATTGACATATTTCACTCCCACAAAAACAACTATTGCCATCAGAGCAACGATGCACGTCCCATAGACTCTCATATTGTTTAATGTGGCCTCCTCGCTTCCATGAAAAATAGCAGCATTAGGAGAAATATATTTCTGTAAGACAAATATTGAGTATCATTTTAGTACAAAGTTACAAAGCATAAATAATTAAAATCACTGCAGTAAGAATCAACAGCAAGATCTTAGACTAAAATGTAATTTTTAAAATAAAAAGGAGATAACTGATAACTCTGTCATTTCAACAGAGTCACTTTGGACAGTGAGATGAGTAGCACATAAAATTTAATAAAGAAAAAATAAATAGCTGGTTGACCTCTGGTTCAGTTCAATTAATTATGGCTGAAGACCATATGAATGAAATAGGAAGGTTAATTTTCTTCCCAAATAATTTCTTATAAATTGAGGAGACATATGTGAGAAGAGAAGCAACTGATGAAAATGAAAGAATGCTGCACAGAGCAAATTATGCTGAGAATTAGATAGTCCTCGGGAGTGGCTCTTGCTCAATGTTTTTGCCTAAATGGGGCTTCTCCCTTGCCTTTTGTTCTTCCTTATTTAACTTCTCCACCTTGACTCATCTCCACCCTGTTTTGTTCCTTTGTTTTTGTTTCATATCCCAATGCAGTTTACAATTTTCTTATACCAAGAGCTCTATCCTGCCTTATTTCTTCTTTGCTATTTTTGCTGGACGGAGGGATGGATTGTGTGCATTCAGTACTTCTATGTATGGAAACATGGTCTTTCTACTTATAAAGAAAGAACGACTGCTATATGCAGATGAGGAACAATTAATTGTGTAAATGGGGTAACTCATTTTACAATTGTTATTAATCCAAACTAAATAAAGGGATTTCTTTGTTCTGCCCCTGTCAGCTATATACATGCACATGCACATATGCCTAGGCACATATTGATTAACATGGGCAGGTTGGAAACTTCAGGATTGTATCTGCTATAGTTAGCAACCCCTACATTGAAAAGGGGGTAAAGTATTTATTACATAAGAAAATTGCATTCTTAATACTCTTAATATATGGCATGAAAAGGTAAACATAACCTTAACTAAAAGACCTACCAGTAGAATTTCAATTGTGCCAAGAATATACATAGCTCCTGCAAAAGTTGTGCCCAAGTAAAAGCAAAGTCCCACAGCTCCACCAAACTCTGGCCCTAATGACCGTGAGATCATATAATACGAACCACCAGCTGTGAAATTAAAATGGAAAAGACACAAATTAATGTGGTATAGAACACATTAACCATATTC
This sequence comes from Naja naja, assembly GCA_009733165.1. Classification (NCBI taxonomy): domain Eukaryota; kingdom Metazoa; phylum Chordata; class Lepidosauria; order Squamata; family Elapidae; genus Naja; species Naja naja. The sequence goes on along the minus strand of CM019150.1, from coordinate 129,649,816 downwards.
AAAGCATATTTGTCTTGCTTAACTAATTGGGACACTAAATCAGATGAAGTATGCCAGAAAGTCAATCTGATTTGAAAGACTAAGTGAAATATTTTAGCACTGCTTAACAGTGGTGGAAAATACTAAAGCTTGCAATGCATTTTGAAGGGATATTCCACCAAACAGATTAGAAGTATTCCCTCAAAGAGTTAAAGCAGATGCATTCTTTGGAGGACTTGTGTGGCTATTTCAAAGGCTATCCTACGTGTGAGAATGCATACCCCATGTACAGATAATATGACGCCAATGCTTAAAGGAGGGAGGCTTAGATGAATCTACTATCTTTAAAACTATTTATTTTTGCATCCTCAAATCAATTTTGAATCCTGGATTAGTCCTTGAAATTTTCTTGGCTATTGTCTCCTTTCTAGGGCTGAGAAAGTGTGATTGGCTCAAGGTAGTCCAGTTGGCTTCATACGTAAGGTGGGACAAGAATACATGGACTCTTGGTTTCTAGTCTAGTGCCTTAATCACCACACTGAACTGTCTCCCAAAAGAGTTATTAATGTAAATTAATTCTAACATAACTTTCTAGCAATATAAAATATTTACTACAGGTAGCCCTCAACTTACGACCACTATTGAGCCCAAAATTTTGGTTGCTGAGCGAGACAGATGTTCAGTGAGTTTTGTCCAATTTTACAACCTTTCCTGCCTAGCTGTTTTAGGCTGTTTCCCCCTTTTTAAATATTACATACCCAATCATACCACTCATGGCTAATATACAGAACGATACTTGCGCTTAAAAATAAATTTTATCAGATACAATATCTTTATAATAGAACTAAAAAGCAAATCTTATTAGTATTTTACTTATTTTGTATCAAATTCCACTTCTGTAAGAACCAGGCGTTTTTAAAGAGTCATTAATTTTTTTTACCATTAGGTGGCGCTCTCTGTTATGTCCAAGTTCCACACACACACACATACCCCACCCCCCCCCCGCACTTACTTTTCCTGTTTAGGGCTTTTAAATTTCGGAAACCCAATAAGTGCAATTATCAATTATGTTCTTTCTTTTTTTGACACATTCAAGTTCAGCTTTTAATTATGCCTATTTAGTGTCAAAATCATATATTTATCCAATTTAAACAAGTATTTTCTTCTGGCTTCCTCCTTGAATTTAGCTCCTTTCAAAGTTCAAAGCCAGTTTCAGCTGTCAATTTTTTTCACTTTCTCTGGTTGCCGCTTTTAATTTCTTTCTTTCTTAAGGTTTCTTTTTAGCTTAATTCCGGGGTATTGTAGTGTTCATATGTCACCTAGTTTGCCTGGTCTCCATTCTGCCCACTTCTTCTCTGCTCCAGCACGATCTTATTTCCCAAATGGCTTCCTGTCTTCAGGGCAGCCATTAAAGACTGTCGCTTACTCCTGTCTTCAAGGGGAGTATGCCAAGCCAGGGAGGGGAGATGTGGCTCCCCTCGACCCAGCTGGTGGTCTCCCCCTCTTTCCCCGCCCCTCCGAGGTGGATCCGGTCCTGTTTGTGAACCTCCGACAAGGTAAACACAGATTGAAGCTGTGCATGATCGTGGTTTCCGATCCGTCGTTGACGGAAGCGCCACCGGAAGCCACTCACCATACCCACTCACCTCACCTCCAATCTCACTGGTGGCAGGACAAGGTTTAAAATAGAGGCCCAGGGCCTTTAGCAGTCTCAGCCAGCTGCCACCACTGCTATTGAGAAATACCATCTCAATCACCCCACTATGCCAATACTATTCCAAACCCCAATGCCCGACTGCCATGCACTCTCCAAGATCTGTTGCACCCCACTTACCTTCACCATTTTTCTCCAGCTGCTGACAGACATATCCAGCAAGGTAGCCTCGGTAAGAAGGCCTGCAGTGGCCCAGAAGAGGCTACATGGGTGCATCAAGAGCAGGAGAAAAATTTCTGAAGGTGAGCAGCAAGAGGCAGATCCTGGGAGTACAGGGCAGTAGGGGTAACTGAAGCTGGAAGCAATGGTAAACAAGTAAGGAAAGATTAACTGTACTTCAGTGCAAGCTGCACTGGTTGCCGGTTGCCCTCCAGGTGAGATTCAAGGTGTTGGTATTAACATTCAAAGTCCTTCATGGCTTGGGTCTGGGGTATCTGAGGGAGCGTCTCCTGCCGATATCGAATACCAATTGCCCTGTGCATGCGCACAGACGGGGACTCTTCGGGTGCCATCCACGAGACAGTGTCGGCTGGCAGTGCCCCGGGGAAGGGCCTACTGTGTCGCAGGTCCCGCCTTGTGGAACCACCTACCTCTGGAGCTCTGTTTGGCTCCTGATCTCCGCTCTTTCCGCCGCGATTTGAAAACCTGGCTGTTTGAGCAGGCCGGGCTGGACTGACCTCTTTGGGAGGGGGGTAAATCAGTTTTAAATTTTAAATTAGTTTTAAATTAGTTTTAGTTATTGGGCTTGTTTAAGTTTAATTCTTTTTAATATATTTATTGTTGTATTTTAGTTGTGAGCTGCCCCGAGTCCTTTCGGAGAGGGGGCAGCATACAAGTCCAATTATAAATAAATAAATAAATAAATAAATGTTAAGGTAAATTCTTATGACATTAATATGTTTCTTGTGAATTCACAGAAAAACACAAAATAATTAATTTCTTTCATTGCATGTTTATAGATGTCATTAGATTTGGGAAAAGATCACCACACTATAATGAAAACCAATTTTTCTGTAATACTGCAATCAAGAAAGACAATGTCTAATCTAAACTAATGCTTGAATAGGGTGGTGGGTTGCTGGAGGTCAAGAAACTAAGCTGATTCCTAGCAAGATGACAGCAACATTAAGGGTATCTGATAGAAGGATATCCCTACTCTAAAAAATAAACACAAATCTGCTCTGGGGATGTTTGATCCCTCTTAAATGAACAGGTTTGCATTCTGGTAGTGCTGATTGTCGCTGGAGATTATTTTTATGGTCAGAAGTGCCTAATATTAATAGGCTAGTACCTTCTCCTGAACAAAGATAGTCACAAAGACTACCATACGGAGGTGACTTCAAAATTACAATAATGCGGTGTACTGAGGTCACCCTTGAAAGTGGTTTGAAACCTACAACTAAGGCAACTGCAGTGGTAAAGGCTGCTTTTTACATGCCCATTACAGCTGCACTAAAATATCTGCACCAGCTACCTATTTGGTATCAAGCTACAATCAAAATTTTGATACTAGAGTTTTTATACCACCTAGAGGTAAGTTTCCTTAAAGAACATCCACTGGTGACTCCACAGATAGTTAGGATTTTTGTGGGAAGGTCCTGCTCTTTTATGTTCCATATTGTGGATTATCACTTCTCTATGGGCTATGAAATGACTCCCTTTTAAAGTACTGAGACTCCAGTGTTTTAGATATTTTAAATTCCCTCTTACTCTGACCCCCTTCCTAAACCATTAATCCTTGTTAACAATTCTATTTCAGCTATTTGTATTTAAATTTCTTTTCCATTATATTATACTAGAATGATTAAATGGCTATTAGAAACTTTTTATAGAGAAAGGGGATACAGAGATTATTTTTAAAAATAAACAGATAATAGTCAGGGATTAAGTTCACTGGTAATGTACATTATAAATCCAGATTATTAAATATCCTTTTAATGCAATATTCCATCCCCTCCCCTCTAGAAGAAAGAACAATTTTACTTCTCAGAGTACATTCTCTTCAAAACCAAGCCGTTTTTCTTCTGAAGTAAAACAGACTCTGAAGTAAATGCCTGGCCTTTATTATTTTGGCACTGGAATTCTACCTATTCTCTCAAAGGCATGTGCCTAATTGGTTATCTGCTGCTATCTGATAAATAGGTAGGATATCTCTCATGTTAGTTTTGGCTTTTTTCTGTTGCTATCTGAAGAACAAAGGGGAGGCCTCATATATCACTATACCAACCCAACTTATCTGGAAGAAGCTGCACTGTAGATATTAAAGAAAAGTTGGCATTATCTTATCCTTTGCATGGCCTGTCTTGTGTGTTCCATTCATTATATCTTAGCAAACAGACAAGAACAGGAATAAATCAGGCCAAGTTTTCATTTTTGGTGTTTTCTCACAAATACAATTTTCTGCATGAAAGCATTATTATCTTACATTGTATGTTAAGCAATTCCTTCCTCCCTACCTTCCATAAGTCTCATTTAATCATAGTGACCAATATTTCACCAGTAATGGAGGACTGTTTATAAAGTGCATGAAATATTTTAAAACAATTATATTTTGTTATTACCTGGAACTACACCATTTGTTGCTATCGCACTCATTGATATTGCAGTCAGCATAGTCTATAAAAACAAATGATGATAATAAAAGTTATTAAGTAAAGAATTATGACTTTGCAAGATATAAAAGGATTCACTCAGCTGCACAGTGAAGAACAATACTCAATTTTATAAAAAGCAAAAATCATATAAATAGAATAGTACAGAGCAATAGAAACTTACATTCTTCACCAAGACAGCAAGATCCATGCGGCGACACATCCAGGAATACTTTTTATAGTAACATATTTTTTAAAATGCTATTGACTATTTGTCTGGAAAGGGCTCAGTCACTATATTCATGTTATAAGAAGAAATACTATACATTATTTATGTCTTCTCCCTTCTAGTTATTTATATAGATTGTAACTATTCCTTCATTTTGAAGCACAGAGCAGTAAAGAGAAACCAATATAAGAAAGCCATGTTCAAATCTTTAGATGTAAAAATGTACCAAAAAAATTGAACAATATAGTAGAGTTTTTCATATCTTAATTATCTTGTGGATGGGTTATTACAATGCCTTCTAGCGCAATGGATATGCCCATGAAGGTCACTTGGAAGCTATTGCTGAATAATCAGAGCAGCACAACCAGAGATGGACAAGCCCCATCATGCTGATATCGCTGCTGTGAGAGTTGCATTGGATACAAACTGGCTTCTGACTGTAATTCAACATGCTGATGATCACCTACTATAGATGGAGATGACCTTGAATTAGGTATTCAACAACCATTACCTGAGTACCAGTTTAGCCTGGAAAGGGAGGAAGGGGAGTGAGAAAGAAACTCAAGATTGCCACATCTTGATTCTCTTGGTGTAAGTGTGGAGACTAAGAATTTGTCAAGTTTTCATTATTTTATTATATCTTTCAACAATAAAGTAGAATTCCAATAGTCCCAAAAGTGCTTTTTCAGCAGGCAACTGGACTTTTTCATTTTCTCTTTGAATATGTTTCGCTTCAGATGACAAATAAAACGTCTTCAAAGAAAAAACAAGAAACTCAGTTGCCTCCTGAAAAACACCTTTGGGACAACAAGGACCTGGGGTGACTGAGAATCTCCATAGACTTTTAGAATTCCAGTAGTCTTCAGTTTTCTGATCTGGCCTACTTGAAGGGTTGATACATATGAAGCCCTTGCTATTTTAAGAGACTGCCTGTCTCCTATATTGTCTGCCCATCTTATGCATTCCAGCTTGATTTGGTCAGCCTGGTTGGACCCACTGACAAAGCAGTGTTATCTAGCTGGCCTTCGGGGTATTTTTCTTGCTGCACCTGCTCTTATTCGGCCACTATCTCTATGACCACCACCATGGCCATTTACGAGAAATCTTTTTTAAGACGGGTTTTTCTCTCAGGCTTTGGGTTAGGATGTTGGTGTGGAGGATGTGGAAAGAGGGTTTCTGTTTCCTCATATGGGGATTGTTTTCATGTATTCTATTTTTTGTGTAATGTTATTCATTTAACTTTGTGAAGCTGCCCAGAGTAATTTTGGCTAGAAATTTAATTCTGAAGGTGACCCATTTGCAGGTTTAGCCCAAATTACACACATTGGCTCTCAACATTGGAAATAACTCAGAGTCCATAAGCCGCTAAGAAATGTTGCTATTTGAAGCAAGAACAATTGGAAATAAATCAAGTCAATCAGCTGTTGAGAAAGAGTTTCCTTTGTCTTCATATCCTATTTATTATCTCTGTGGATGAATTACCTCCAGAGAAAATAAGGGTTTGCACAGTGTCAATATCAAGGACAAAATGAGAGAGAAAAATTAAAGCTTCATGATCTTAATGCAAGTTAGGCAGATTAACAATTATTATCTATTCTGAATATACTGAATTTATAAAAAATTAAATTCAGGTATATTACAAAATCCTAATAAAATTTAAAAGTAATTGGTATAATGTTATTTTCTAAATGTATGATATCAACAGAAAGAACAATGGGGCTATTTTTCCCACTATTCAAAAGCAGGATATGGTATCTATTTGACTTCCCAGATCTCAATCATCAGCTCACAAAATACCTTTTTTCCCAGGCAAAGTAGTTAAAAACCCCAACAATTGGTTAACATGCAAACTTGCTAGACAATTTTCAGCAGATTTTTGGAAATATTATTTTAAATCATTTCTAGTCATTGAATGGAAATGCATTTGGGGGGAGGGAGAAAATTGAACATTATTTTTAAATTTAATACAATTTTATAGTATAGTTATAGTTTTAAATATTTAAAACACTGGTTTTATGTACTAGATCGGGGTATCAAACTGGCAGCCCGCAGGCTGGATGCGTCGCATGCAGGCCACTCCCATCCCAGCTCTATGAAGGGGAAAAACATCACGATATATCACCTGACGCCAATGTGAAGCTGTGAGTTTGATACTCATGCACTAGATCTATCTGAACAATGATTCAAAGTTATCCTTGGAAGTCAAACATGGAGAGATCACAATGTCTTAGGGTTTTCCCCAAGATAGCAATACCATTGGCAATGGCAATAGCACTTAGGCTTATATACCGCCATCTAGTGCTTTACAACACTTTCTGGGCAGTTTACAATATCAGATTGCCCCCAACAATCTGGGTCCTCATTTTACTGACCTTAAAAGAATGGAAGGCTGAATGAATATTGAGCCCCATCAGGATTGAACTCCAGGCTGTGGGCAGAGTTTTCCTGCAATACTGCATTCTAACCATTGCACTGTTCTGACCAGGACTTCCTGACACCGTAATTAAGCACATGCTTAGTCAAAATAACTTGTTTTATTTCAATGCTGGGAATTATGTTCATTCCCAGCCTGTAATGAGTCCCAAACAAAATAAGCACCCACCTTTATCTCCTTTGAATTGCTGCCAACAACTAAGGTGCCAAATTAACTGGAAAAAGAAAACCAAGTACAAAGTCCACACAGAGCTTCAAGGTTGAATCCAAACAGAGCGAACGACTTTGCTCCCTGCAAAGGTTTCTCTACCTTTGCTTTTCCTTTATACCTTATGGGAGGGGCAATCACCTCCAAGTCTTACTCCCGAGTCACCCTTTTGTCTTAGCTGCTCTTGCCTTCTAGCAGCTCTGTGCACACACGCACTGGGAACAGGCTCCCCTTGTTCCTCTGCCTCACTGCTGCCAGACTCTGGAGGCTCTGAGTCAGCACACAACTCCCAGATGGTCCTGGCCCCATCTCTGCATCAGACACAGGACCCTCATCCGAGCCTTCCCCAGACTCCTGGACTGGTCCCCGTTCTTCCCCACTGTCCAATTCCGCTGCCATCTGCACAGGCTGCCGCGAACCACAACATGCGCCACCAGGGTTCCTTGGTATTTCAGATATCATATCTGAAATATCTAGAATAAATATTGCTTCCATAATTATTTCTTGGAGTGGTCCAGAGATCTCTAAGAGACTTTTACTGGTTAAAACTGTCTAGGTATGGGTGCTACCAATGAAACCTCTAACTGTAACTTTTATATGCAGCTCAAGAAACTCAGGGCCCCTATTTTAGCAAATAGAACTACAGTGAGTCAGAGGAAATTTTTATAACTGTACGATCTACTTTAGTATAGCCTTGTTTATTTGTTTTCATCAAGCAGCTTCCAACTTTCTGTTCTTAAACAACTACTGCATTTGGACTGAATTCTACTTTAAGTTAGGAAGAGGGCTTACTCACAAGATTTTCTGATCTAAAACTGAGTTTTTTTCATTCTAGAAATAAACAAAACAAGTAGATGGATTTCATTTAACACATGTGATACTGCTTTAGCCTGTCAATAGCGCCGCTTCTAAGAAATATGGCTACATGGGAACAGAACAGTGCACCTCTATTACTACAAGCCTTATTTGCTATAAATAGCCTGTTTGGCCATTTGTAAAATTATCAAGACAGAACAGAAAAATTATTAGAATGCACAATACAGTTCGACAAATATCAAAGAAATCATATATTATACTTACACCAGCACAGCATATGAATACAATAATGAATGATTCAAGAACTCCTGCTGTTCCCACAATCCATGTCAGTCGCAGAAATAGAATAACTCCCAAAATATTTTGTAGACAGGGTAAATATACACCAATGAAAGTACCCATACGTGGCGCCTAAAAATCAGATAACATGTAAAATTAAGATAATCTTTTTGAAAAAAGACTATTTATCAAAGGCCACAACACATTAAGTTTTTTGTATTTCTCATGAAGATTACCCATACATTCTACTCACATGCTTTTATATTTTCTTTTGCTTTTTTCATTATCTTCTATTTTATTTGTTATGCTGGATGCTCTGGAATAGTGTGTAGCATATAGTGTATAACCCAGAGCATCTAGATATCACACACTTTTATGTTCTTTCACATTTGCTTTGTTGTTTTCATTATTTTCTGTGCTGTTAACCTAGATGCTGTGATTCAATGAAACTGTTCCCTAAATATTTTTTAGCAAAACTGAAAATGATTGAACTCTTAGCAGAATCCTGATGTTAAGAACGTTTGTTTATGTGCATGCTACAATTTATACATGTTATTTCTTTCAAAGAAGGTTCTGTTGCACAAATCTTCCTCGCATAGTTCTTAGCTTGTGTGACTGTAGTCTGACAAAAGAAAAGCATCAAAATTTCTAGGGTTCATTGATCAGGAACTAATATTGCTAATATTCATGGTGGCCACTATATCCAACTCATGGAAATGATGATGTATAGAGAATGGAGGGTGCATTTTGTACCTTAATTTCCTTCCGCTTGGCATCTTCATCTTCTTCATGCTCTACCACTCCCTGAGTAACATTGGTATAATTGGCTAATTTGTTAAGAAGAGATGATACCATGGGGTTGCTATCCATTTCTTCCTGTTGAAATTTTGAAAGATAGCAATAGGCAAGAGAAGAGCACGTTTTAGCCCAAAACTAATTGCATATTTAAAGGTGTTATAAACAGCCAATTAATGTAAAATAACCAACAGCTAAGTTTTTTGAGCTTTTTTAAATAAACATTGCATGGCCCCAAAATACAGATTATTCAATTATTGAGCTTGAAAAATACCATCTCAGTCTCCTTTCTCCAGATGTGCTGAATTACAATTTGTGATAATAAGAAGCATGGAGATTATGCAGCAGGAAAAAAATTGTAGATTTATAAACACTTATGCCATACACACACACACACACACACATTATTAGAAGACAGCATAAGGCATTTCCTTGAGGCTATGGAACTACAATACCAATCTTTTGCAGCAGCATTTACAGGAAACTATAATTTTAGGCAGACTTTGGGGACTGCATCATAGAAAGTAAATTTTGTATACCAACTGACTGAGGAAACCACTTTTTGTTTTGATTAATGCATGTAACACAGATATAATAAAAGAAAAAAAGTTTATAATGTTAGAAAGTAATGCTTCACTGTGATATTTTTTGTGGCTTTTATTTTGGATAGTCAAAAACATTAGGAAATGGGGCAATGAAGTGTCATGCAGGTGAGTGAGAATATTTAACAGTTTTTTTAAAATTGTCAGCTGTCAAATGTGTATTTAGACATTAATTTAGGCTAACTGTGAAGCACTTATTTGCTAGTGGGAAATCGTAGAAGGTTACAAGTAATGTTCCTTATTTCTTCTGACAGAGAGATTATGTTCTTTATAGCCCAGTGGAAGACAGAGCTTTTCAAAGAGATCTATTTCTCTTTTCTTTTATTGGGTGGAAAGAGAATAGAATCATTGGAATAGGTAAATAATTGTGGCATTTGGTTCCATTATTTTTTAGCTTTAATAAAAAATCAAATGCAGGATGTGAACATTTCTCACTTTCCTTTGTATCAGCTAGAAGTCTTAGAGAACGTTGTCTGGATCAGGGGTCGCCAACCTTTTGGACCTCAGGGACCACCAAACTCGTAATTTTAAATCCCGTGGACCAAAGACACTGGGAAAATCCCCAAAAAAGTCTGCAGGAAAATTCCCCATCCCATTTTGCTACTGATTGATCATTCTTTATTTGGGATTGTAGGATACTGTCTCCAGCTCCGTTCTCAGGGGAAGGGAGAGAGACTTTTGGCTTCATCCAAGGAAAGCAGCAGAAGCAGCAGAATTCTTTCTTTCTCTCCTCTCAAACTCCGACAGAAATGAGTCTTTGTGAGACCTGTCATGCTGGTGTAGCCTCTTGGAGCAGGATGCCTTGCAGGGTCCCAAAGACTCGTTTCTGGTGGAGTTTGGGGGAGAGAAAGAAAGACTTTTGCTGCTTTCCTTATGTGCAGCCAAAAGCACAAGAAGAAGTGAAAAGAAGCAGCCTGGTAGCCAGGCCAGGCGCATGGAGTGAGTGGGGCAAGTTCCCCCCTCTGCCCTTTTCCCCCTCCCCTCACTACCTCATTCACAATGCAAGCGACACAAGCCTTGTGTTCCTGCGGGCCATGTGGGAGGCACAGCCTTGCGTTCCCTCACAGCCTGGATTAATTGCTTTGGGGAGTGGTTTGGGGTGACATTTCTCTGCAGACCGCCAAAATTTTCTTGCAGACCACCAGTGGTCCCCAGCCCACTGGTTGGCGCCCACTGGTCTGGATCATTGATGATTGTGTATTGCTGATGCACAGAATGAGTAAGGTGACCAGGAAGTAGCTGACTCAGTCATCTGTGTTATGCAAACTATCAATGGATTTTAAACAAACAACTAGCACACTTTAAATGTACTAGTAGTAACAAGGATTTGTTGAAATTAATCATTAATATTACCTCAAAGAGTGCCATATTTTTTCCTTCATAGAGTCTTCCTCTCTCCAAACTCGAATTATTGATGAATGGGCTACTTTCCCGTGGGACCCCATCACCTATCAAGGGACAACAAAGGCACTTAGAAGCAATTAAATCACACATTTTTATGACAAATTCAAGAATAACATATTTGTTCCCTATTCCTGCAGGTAAGATGTCTGGCTATGATGATCTGTAAATATAGACAGATATTTCACCTTACAAAACAACAGGCCCAAAGGAGGATGCTGGGATAATTCTGCTTAGACAAACAGCTGTCAGGCTATGGTGAACTATATGGGTCCATCAGTCACTGAATGAAATAATTAGAGGACTTGAGGCTGGGTTTTTCACAAAGAAGGTAGATTTTTATGTTGGGGCCTTAATTTGTTAAATTACACAGTTACACAGATTTGATAGTGATGTACATGGCCTGGAAGTGATGCATTTTAAAATATTTTTTATTTTCATTTTGTTGTATTTTTGGACTAATCAACTCAGATATTTAAAGATACAGGGCAAGTTATAAGAAAGTACATGTAAAACAAGAACAGTAAGCAATTATTAAAACCTAACTCCATATTCTATTATTTTTCACTCTTTTACCAGCTCAATTGCAAAATGCACAATTAATTCCTGCTTTTTTTCTATATTAGGTATCCTGAAAATCAGAGTATTTATGTACCTTCCAATTGGTGGGATATTGGCTTGCAAAGCAGACTCTAAATTAGAGCTCTGGCCTTCCATGGAATAACCCAAGACTGCTTGTTAATATTTGGCTACACTGGAAGCATAATCTAAATCAGGGGTCCCCAACCCCTGGGGACATGGCCCAGTACCAGGCCATGGCCTGTTCGAAACTGGGCCGTGGAAGAAATTGGCAAGCACATGTGTGAAGCTCCAGTCACACAAGTGGCAGGCAAGGAATGGAGCTTCACATGTGAGCACAAGCACCCTCCACTTGTGCACAAAATTCCATTCATGTGAGTGAAGGGCACAGTGCCGCTCACACAAATGGAGCTGTGCTCCCACACATCTGCCACTCACACATCTCCTTCCCTGCAGCAGGCCAGGCTGCCAAGCTGGAAAGGCTGAGGACCATTGATCTAAATGCTGCATATGACACAGAGGCCACCATGGCTGGTAGCTTAATTATACTTTCCGTTTATGTAAAAACTCTCATGCAAGTCAGACTTTCAACCTGAATCATTTAAAAACAGAATAGAAGGAAGCAATTATCTACCTTTCTGCAAATTTACAGCTATTGCAGAAAGAAAACCCTTGTGTATTTAGACATTAATTTAGGCTAACTGTGAAGCAATAAAACACTTCAAATGTTTGCCTGTTCATATCATGAGTCATTGCAATGAAGATTTAAAAGCATTATTAAGCTATATATTTAGGATTTAAAAATAGGCAAGACAAATCCTGTGTTTTGTTGCAGTTTACAGATTATTGAATAATATATACTCTTTTCAAAACAATGGTGTTCTCATCACTATCCCCCTACCCCCAAAAACCCTCTACCAAATACATTGCAACACATCCACCAATTAGCAGGGTGAATGTTAATTGGAACATCAAACTGGGTTTGTTCTCTAATAATTATTTTTCTCACCCAAAGCGGTTTATAAAACATGACACTGATGACTTTTGATAGAAAACAGTTCCTTTTATATAGCTTTAACCCTTAGTACAACATTTCATACTGCTAACCATTTTTATTTGCTGCATTCAAGTCAACTTGTCATTCTTGCCCTTAATATTTAATAGGCAGCAGAGTGTGAGATGGAAATAGCCTGAAACTTTTCCTTCTTCGAACACCACTTTTCTTATCTGAAAATTCAGCTTAGGTTCTGTCCTACCTCTTCTCCTATTTGATCATCTCTCACGGTGTAGCATTTGGCATCTTTTTAATTTTCAAATGCTGTGGAACAAGAGAAGCAAGTTGCTCCAACAAATGTGTGACCAGCCTGAAATGTTTAATGTTTCCCTCAGGTTCCACTATCATGAAAAATGGAGTGCTTATTTTTACTGAAGGGTCTCTGGTTCTATGGCAATGCTCGAGTCCTATGCCTGTCCATCTGAAAACGGAATCGATATGACATATACTTTCTCAGTTACATTGTACTTAATATTATTGCTATGAATTTATCATCATTTTGAAGACTACTTCACCACAGATAGATGGTAAGAATATAGAGATATGGTCTTGCAAAGGTGGCAAAATCTCCTTACAGATCCTTGTTCCCAAATGACTGGGGACCACAATTGTCAGAAAATATATTTTCTGTTGCTGTGCAATTTACAATGTTTGCATTTGAAAGATCAAATCCACCAATGGCAGTGTGACATGTCATACCAAGTACTGGTTTGGTAAGCCACGCCCCTGCGGTATATAAGGGGCAGCCCAACTGCCATTTACCTTAGAAGTCTACTGAGAGAGAAAAAGAGAGGTCTGAAATCTACAGAGGTCTAAAGTGAGGTCTAAAATTTACCTGAGGTCTACAGAGGTTTAGGAAAGAGGTCTCCATTTACCTCAGTTTCTCTAGTTGTCTCTGTTCTACTTTCTGCTGTGTCTGAATAATAAGCTGTCAGTGAGATATATGTGCTGCATAAGCAGACAATATCAAGAAGACTCAACAAAAGCTCAAGCTGAAAGGAAAAGACATTCCTAGGCTAGAAACTGCTTAACTGCTTAAAATGAGAAGTAAAGAGACAAAGAAACCCCAACTACATAGGTAGTTGTGAAACTAAGAAGACCTGATGGGAAAACAACAATGAGAGGACACTGGTAATATTCTTTTCTGAGTGTTTATTAAGTTAAACTGCTTGTTACAATAAATATTGATTTGAAAACACCTGGGCTCGACTTTTTACATAATTTAAATATATAGACAGAGTTTAAAGGTCCACAATATTAATTGATCATAGGATCGATTAATAAAATTCTTAACAACAATGCAATTCTGACACCCTCTTAAATTGTTTCTCCAACTTCTATATCAAATCCAGAAAGTATTTTTACTACCCTCTTTATATTTAAATTTTGGTGCCATTTTAGCATCATGCATGAAAGCATTGCATACAATACTTCATTGTGTTAATATTAGCTTCCTGAGAATGCTAAATATGATTATGAATTGTGAAAACTGATGGAAAGAGCCAATTTGAATGAATTAGCAATGAACTGTTTAATGTTTTGTAATGGAAAAAAATGCAAGCTCCTTTTTTACAAATAAATGTTCCCAACTTCCTGATCTATTAACACCTGGACTAGGCATCAAAAAATACCAACAGCACAGAAACTATTGACCTCCAGTTCTAGCAAGCCTTATCCCTGAGAAGCCTATAAATCTTATTTCAGAAATCCTCAGCATTACAAGTCCTCAGAACAGGAAATCCTCATTAGCCCATCTGTATTGGTGCTGCAAGATAAAGAACTTTTCTAAAGATAGCACTTACTACATACAGCATGTAGAAAAGTAAACTGTACTGGAAACTAGATTTCTATATTAAACTAAAAACCACTAACCAGCTTGGTAATCAAAGAAATACTGCTTTTTATGCCCAGCTCTCCATCACACAGATTGATAGAACAATAATACTGCGCTTAAAACATTTGAGGGTGAAATTTAAGTAAGGCCAATAACATTTGCTCTTAGTATAAAATTATGAACATCCTTCAGGCTTTGTGCTAAAATCGTAATAGAAATTTGTACAAATGAGCATAAAAGATCACAAAAGCTGGATGTTGGTAAATTTACCTGTGAACACCCTTTCCATCTATGCTGCAAGAGAGCCCAGGATGGGTAGACTCCTTCTTATGACATCATTAAGCTGAGTCTGTTCTTGTATATATAAAAGCCAGCCCCCGGGATTATCCCCAGCTTTGGCAAAGATACTTGACAGACTGAAGAAGTGTCTCTGAAAGCAAACAATCAAATACATCAACATGTCTTACCATCTCTGGACGAACCAAGGGAGGGGCTGGGCTCTCTTGCAACATAGATAGAAAGGGCGTTCACAAGTAAATTTACCAATGCCCATTCTCCTCTATGCTGCAGCAAGAGCCCAGGATGGACATACCAAAGCTTGCATGTTCATGGGCGGGTCCTCATCCGGCCAATCACTCCGACTGTAGAACCACTTGCTGAAGTACCTGTCTGCCGAAGGCTGCAGTTGCCAAGGCAAAGGCATCCAGACGGTAGTGTCTGATGAAAGGAGACGGGGATGTCCACGTGGCCGCTCTGCAAATCTCTTCCAAGGATGCCTGGGTAGCCCTGGCGGCAGAAGTGGCCGCACTTCTGGTAGAGTGCGCTGTCAGACCTCGAGGCACCGGAAGAGCCACCACTTTCTAGGCCTGTGCAATGCATGTCCTGACCCACCTGCTAATAGTAGGGGAAGAGGCCTTGTTCCCAAGTGAGAAGAGGAAAAGGAAACAAACATGGCTTCTGTCTTTTGAAAAGAGGAGTGCACTTGATGTAAATTCTAAGAGCCCTTCTGACATCTAGAGTGTGCCACTTGCATTCTAAGTCATGGTGTGGAAGGGGACAGAAATCAGGCAACACAATGTCCTGGGATCGGTGGAACCAGGTGTTAACCTTTGGGATAAAGGAGGGGTCTAAACGGAGAACAACCCTATCATCATGAAAGGTGCATAGATCCTGCCGGATCGAAAGAGCAGCAAGCTCTGACACCCTTCTGGCCGAAGTGATTGAAATGAGAAAAACTACCTTTAGAGTTAAGAATTGGAGAGATACTGTTCTACGGGGTTCAAAGGGGGGCTTCGTAAGGGCATTAAGTACCATGTGAAGGTCCCATGAAGGATACCTGTGCACCAGGGGTGGTGAGACAAGGAAGGAAACGAACACCAGAAATAACTGAGGAGAGCCACTACCTGGCGGGTAGGGTATTGGGGGCTAAACCTTTCTCCAATCCATCCTGAAGGAATCTAAGAACCTCTGCCAACTGAGTTGAGGAAGGAGAGAGACTCTCTTTGAGGCACCATTGACAGAAAACCCTCTGGGTGGCATCATAGATGCGTCTCGTAGATGGTTTACGAGAAGCCTGGATCATGAGGATAACCCTGTCTGGGAGATCAGCCTCCCTTAGCTGTTGCCGCTCAAGCACCACATGGTCAGCTTGAGCCCCTGGGGATCCGGATGGATGAGGGCTCCCTGATGCAGAGAGTTCAGATGGTCTGAGATCCTCCAAGAAGTGGCTAAAGACAGGTTGACCAGGTCTGCAAACCAGGGCCTCCGTGGCCAATAGGATGCCAGAGAATTAGCTCCGCTCGTTCCTCCAACAACTTCTGTATGACTGCCGGAATGATGGGAAGAGGGGGAAAGGTGTAGAGGAGACCCATGGGCCATCTGCACTGAAGAGCATTGGTCCCCTCTGCTCCCTGGCAAGGAAACCTGGTGAAAAATCTGTTGACTTGGGCGTTTTGAGGAGTAGAGAAGAGATCCACCTCCGGAGTTCCGAATCTGAGGGAAAGATCCTTGAATAGGGACAGGTGAATGGACCATTCTGCCTGGTCGACTGAACTCCTGCTCAGCCAGTCAGCTTGGGAGTTGTCAACCCCAGAGATGTGATCTGCTGAGATCGACAAGTGCCTCTCTGCCCATGACCCCAAACGTTCTGTCTCCCTCATAAGTGCCTTGGATCTTGTCCCCCCCACCTGTTGACGTGTGCCTTTGCGGCCATGTTGTCCATCAACACGAGAACATGAGAGCCGGTCACCGAGGCACTGAAATACCTGAGAGCCAGAGATATAGCTCTGAGCTCTAACCAATTTATGGGACAGGTTCTGTCTGACCTGGACCAAACCCCTTGAGCTAGCTGACCCTCCATATGGGAGCCGCAACCCAGAAGGCTGGCATATGTGGTGATTACTAGCCTGTCTGGTTCCTTGAACTGGAGTCCCTTCCAGAGGGATGGGGAGAGCCACCAATTGAGGGACTGCCGGACCTGTGGAGAGAGCAGGACCCTGATTGACGTGTGGCTGGTTCCTGCTCATTGAAAGGAGAACAGGAACCATTGGAGTGATCGGGAGTGAAGCCATGCCCATGGGATGATGCCAATACAGGAGACCATCTTCCCCAATAGTTTGGACAGCAGTGACAGGGGAACAGTCTGTTGCTGTTGAATCTGGCTGATGATCTCTGCAAGGCTTTTTCCACGATCTGGAGACAGGAAAACCTGGCACAAAGTTGTGTTGATAACTGCTCCCAAGTGCAGCAATTTGGTCGTGGGTGAAAGATGGCTCTTCTTGGTGTTGATGGAAAAGCCATGGCTTTGGAGGCAGGACAGGGTAATTTGTAGGTCTTGATGGGTGGAGTGGATGGAGGAGGACAGTATCAACATGTCGTCCAAGTAGCATTGGATCCTCACTGAAACAGAATGTAGTGAAGCCACCAATGCTGCTAGGATCTTTGTGAAGACCCTTGGAGCCGAGGATAGGCCAAAGGGAAGGGCTCGATACTGGTAGTGGGCATTCTGGTAACAGAAACGGAGAAACTGGCAATGATGTGGCCAAATGGGGATGTGGAGGTAAGCCTCTGTGAGATCAATGGAAGAGAGGAGGTCGCTTTCCTGAACGTTCTCTAGAATAGAATGCAGTGTCTGCATTGTAAATCGCCTGTATTTGACATACTGATTGAGAAATTTTAGATCAAGGATGGCTCGCCACCCCCCCCCCGAGGCTTTGAGAACAACAAAGAGAGTAAAATCCACGTCCCCATTGTAAGGTGGGGACTGATTGAATAGCTCTTATGTCGACTAGGTGTTGAATGGACAAAGTCATAAGGGCTCTCTTTGTAGTGTCCCATGAGATGGGACAAATCAAAAAATTTTCTGGGGGTGACGATAGAAATTCCAATTGTAGCCCTGACCTAAAAGTGTTGAGTACCCAGGTGTCCATCGTTGACTCCTCCCATTTGGAAGGAAAGAAGGCTAAACGACCTCCGATGGGTGAGGAGAACGAGATATTACTTAAAGCAACAGAAAGAACGACCTCCTCCCCCATGAAAGAGCAGTTTACCAGCAGAAGGTTGTTATCTGCCAGGGCATTGTCTTGGCGTTGAGAATACGCCCTCTGTGGCCGATTAAAGCGGGAGGTGTTCTCCGGCCGGAAGGCAGGTGGGCGATAAGGAGCTGGCGATACTCAGCTTTTTTCCCTGAGGAGGAAAGGATTTTCCGTTTATCTCTGGTCTCAATGAGATACGGCTCTAGAGCCTCAGCGAAAAGCTTGTCCCTTGTGCAAGGGACAGAACCCAGTTTCCATTTTCGGTGTGACTCTGCCTGCCAATTTCAGAGCCACAAAAGCCTTCTCGTCCCCACTGAAGATGCCATGGCCCTTGATGCAAATTTGGTGGAATTGAGGGTGGCATCCGCAGTAAATTCCGCAGCTGCTATGATTTTGTTAAGGTCTTGATGAGACCTGAGGTCAGAGGCTGGCAGTTGGTCCTGCAGTTGGTGAAGCCACTGTAGCAATGCCCTTGTAAAAAAGGACACAGTGGTCGAAGCCCAGACAGCCCACACAGCAGCTTGGTGGTTGCACTTGAGGGTCTGTTCGGAGCGCTTATCTTCTGCCTTAAGTACATCTTCTGGCTTGGTGGGAGGGCCAGAAGAGAATTAGGCCACAACAGGAGTGTCTACAGCAGGCACTGCTAAGGCGTTGTCTAGGGATGTGTTGACATTGTAGAACCGCTTGTCCAAAGATGATGGACGAGGACCTGCCGAAGAGGAAGTGCACTGCTCCTTGACCATGTTGAGAAATAAAAGGGGGGAAGGCAAAACTTCTGTGTGCACTACAAGCTTGGAGAAAAGGGAGTCTCCTTGTCTGGAGGGTTCCCCCTGTGGCTCTGGGGCAACTTCCTCGGGTGACAGCTTGGCAGTGACCAGAGCCTTGCTAAGTAAGGGTTTAAAGAGGGCTGGCTTAAAGACCAATGCAGAGGAGGGCTGATCTGGACGAGAGTCTTCTTCCTTTGAAAGATTGCGATCACAAATTTCGCCCTCTTCGCATTCTGAATGAGGAGTAACTGTGTTCAGATGCTGAGGCACCCTCTTCCCCTTCATAATCCTCCCATTCTGGCTGTGAAGAATGGACCCTGAGGTCCTGGGGCCTGTGGAAATCTCATTGAAGAAGTTGAGAAGGGAGAAGAGACTGAACCCTTTCCAGAGGCCAAAGAATCTGTTGGAATCCTTCAGCCAATCCCTGTCTAATGGCCAAGGAAACGACATCTTGGATATCCCTGGGCCTGTTAGCAAAGGTAGGGTTGGAGGGCCGAAGGCCAGCTGCCATGGGTGTGAAGGTGGCTTCCGGCCTGATTTGTGATGAGGCCTGAACTCTAGAGGGAAGAGTAGGGACATAGGGCCCAGAGGCCTGTTGGAAATGGGGCCCAGTCCTGCTGAAATCCTGAGGATCTAGTTGTTCCTCAAATGCCTCAGGAGACCAGGATGGAGGGGGACCAAAGGCTCCATAAATAACTTCCCCTCCCCTGGGGGGGCTTCCCTGGGAACCCCGGTTCACCTGACTGGGAAGCTTGTTGCAGTTGCCCTCTCATTTGTTGAATTGTTTTGTTAAATTACCTCTCTAGAGCTGCATGTCTGCGTTTTTCTGCCCTCAACTCGGCCTGAGTTGTCTTCTTGGGGGCTAGAGCCTTAGCTCTGATTTTAGCAGCCACTTCCCTCTAAGCCGATCGATTACGCTGTCTGTGTCTTTTCCTTTTAGTGGGTTGGAGAGTCTGTTCCACTGGGGAGGAAAGCTCTGCATGAGCCTTGTCCTGATCCATATTAATATAGGGAAGGCTCAAGCGTTGTGTGAAATGGCTCTCAATATAAACTAAAGGCTGTGCAGAGGGAAAAAATTGAGTCTTTTTTGGCCTGAAAATGGCCACCGGGCCAGTTAAAATGGCTGCACCTTGTGGTGAAGAAACTGCACTCCAAGATGGCCACTGCACAGAGATCTTCCAGGGCTCCAAAGAAGAAGTCGCTCCTTAGGCTACTGCGAACCCCAAGCGATAAGATCAGCCAGAAAATGTAACAGCCACCGCCTGAGCGATCAGCTGGCTGGCTCTGTTATCGGTTTGCCGATCAGATTTACGATCACACAAACCATGGGCTATGGGGAAGGTAGCTCAGACACTTCCCTGCTTGCCTCGCAGAGCGGAGGCAACGTTGATCCCAATATTGTAGGAGAACAGAGCCCTGTTCTCCTGAATTTGCAGCTACCCGGATCCCTGGGAGCTGATTGAAACCCAGATAGCTTCCTTCGCTGAAACAAACACTAACACTTTCAGAGACACAGCTTGTGACTTAAAGAAGCTGAGTCAAAGCTGAGGATACTCCCAGGGCCTGGCTTTTATATATACAAGAACAGACTCAGCTTAATGACATCAAAAGAAGGAGTCTACCCATCCTGGGCTTTCGCTGCAGCATGGAGGAGAATCACTGATGTTGTTAAGTCAGTAATAATATTGTTAAGTGACCCATTGACTTTTCTTGCCATGAGGCAAGGACACTGCAATCATCATAAATATAAGTCAGTTGTCAAGTGTCTGAATTTTGATCAGGTGACCATGGAGATGCTGCAACAGTCGTAAGTGTGAAAACCAATCATAAGTCACTTTTTTCAATGCCGTTGTAACTGAACGGTCACTAAATTAACTGTTTTGTAACTCAAGCTTTACCTATACATGTCACAAGTTTTATTGTTACATATAAATAAATGAATACAAGAAAGTGCTCAGACAGCAACTTGAAGCTGGAAGAACAGAGAATGTGAATCTGTTTCTGACAAAGGAAAAATATCTATATGAAGTAAGATATTAAATATATCAGCTCAACATTGCAACTTTTCCTCCATGCAATAAGTTGTTCCAGTGCAATAGGTACAGAGAGAAAATCTGGCTGCTTCAGAAAATAATCACAAATTATTGTGATCACAGTACTGGAACTATAATTATAAAACAAGAAAAAACACTATTGATAGAAGGGCACGAAGACTCCAGAAGGTTAAGGGTTATGGCACAGCAGCTTTAAGCATGTCTGGATCTGCTCCATATCCAGATGGAAATTTACTGAAGTTGTTCTGAGTTTCCCCATATTTAATTGCAGAGGGATACTGAATTCAAATATTGAGACAAAGGTGAATAATGAGTAGGAAAATGTTCCATTCATTAGAGCATGAACAGAGGTAGCAAATACATCTGGCAAAGAGAAGGAAAAGAACAGCAAGTTCCTTAACCAGAGTACTAGATAGTTTCAGAAATGCCCTATGTACAGAGAAGAGCTGATACATGAGATAGGAGATCTTAACAAAGAACAAAGGGTTGGCAAAACAATTATATTTAATTAGATAAATTAATGAGGGCCTTCAACACCTTTGAACAATATGTGGTT
The DNA here is from genome assembly GCA_009733165.1 of Naja naja. Lineage (NCBI taxonomy): Eukaryota > Metazoa > Chordata > Lepidosauria > Squamata > Elapidae > Naja > Naja naja. Next base: position 129,628,392 of record CM019150.1, on the reverse strand, counting down.
CTATAAATGATTCCCAACATAAATTGCACTATTTCATTAGGGGATGATAGACTTAAGAGATACATTATTAACAAACTTATTCAAGATGTCTCTCAACCACCTTGTTAAGTTTACACTTAAATGCAGCCTCTATACACCCAACGGTCCAATCTGGTGAATTTCCTTATAAGTCTGTAACTAACTTACCCACAAGGTTGATTTTCCTGGGAAAAGAGGAGGCAGAGGTATTATGTACTGTATATTCACAGTGTGTGTGTAAAATCATCTGTCCCAAAACGAGATTGGGTGTTGCACAAATTGCACAATCCTATCCTAGTCGGAATTGATAATGATATCTAATCACCTATTTGCTTTTTTTGTCATTCTAGCTTTGTCAACTAACTCTACAATTATTAAATATGTTGCAGCACTTTGGAGATACATGAAGAACAAAGCAAATCTGAAATACATTACAGAGGGAAGAGAGGAAAAAAGCTCAGTGTTGAAATAGAAATCTATTCACATAAAGTTCAATATAACTTATTAAACTCATAGGCAGATATCAGATCTATTTTCATCACAAAGCCCTTTTCCTTGACTACCCTAATAGGACAAACTGTTTCACAACAAATTAGCATTCCTCCCCCCACAAATTTAAAGAACTTTTTGCATCCTTTTGATTCTTTATCAAATCTATTTAGTACTCTATTTAACTGATTGATGTCATTTTTCAAGATTTTTTTTCTGGGAGCTTACAGTAATCCAGAACATCAGAAAAAGGACACAGACCTCCGATACAACATCTTCCAACGAAATGGATGCCTACCCAGCTTTATCAAAAAGTGCTTTGCAAGTCACTACAGCACAACACAAGTTATAAAAAGGTAAGAATACCAGTCAAAAACACATCAGAAACAACCAACAATTTACAACCATAGCAGACAAACCAATTAAAGCCTTCCAAACCTCTTAAGTAAACCAAAAGACCCAGTAGCTCAAGAAAAAAACAGAAATCTACAGTGTAAGGACTGTAACAGCCCCCGTGTACGTTCATGAACACCAATTTGAAGCCAGAAGTCACAATATAAACTCCTTAATCTCTCAACATATGGATAGACTCAATATCAGTTATACCTAAAAAGGTAAAGGTTCCCCCGCACATGCATGCTAGTCGTTTCCATCTCTAGGGGGCGGTGCTCATCTTTGTTTCTAAGCAAAAGAACCAACACTGTCCGAAGATGTCTCTGTGGCCATGTGGCTGGCATGACTAAACACTGAAGGTTCATGGAGCGCTGTTACCTTCCTACCAAAGTGGTCCCTATTTTTCTACTTGCATTTTTTACATGCTTTCAAACTGCTAGGTTGGCAGAAGCTGGGACAAGTAACAGGAGCTCACTCTGTTATGCAGCGCTAGGGATTCGAACCGCTGAACTGCCGACCTTCTGATCGACAAGCCATTGAGCCACCACGTCCTTCAGTTATCCCTAGACCAAGCTAAATCCAAAAAATTCTAGAGAATTCCTGGAAGCTTGGCATTCAGACAAATCAGTCATCAATGGGCACATAGAAATAAATTATATTTTCACACCATTCAAAAGAGACAATAAAAAAGCTAAGAAAAGAAGAAGACCAAAACACATCCTCTCCAGCAGCCAATATTCAGAAAAGGATTAACATCAAACAATCAAGCAGAAAATAATACCCTAATCAAGAAACTACCATGAAGAAAATCGCACCTACTTACAGTCTCCCTTGGTTGAAGAAACGTCGAATCCTCGGCGTTGCAGGGGAGTGGAGCCCCACTCTCCTGAAGGCACAGCTGTACTGATTCCCCAGGAACTATGCCAATGATGGAAGATAGCTTTCGCTTTTGCTGCTAACTAAACTGCTTTAAAAGACATCAGCTTACGGTCATCAAAAGAAGCTGAGTCAAAGCTGGGGAGTTTCTCCCACAGGTTGCTACTTTTATACTAGATGGACTCAGCTTGATGATGTCATCAGAAGGAGTCATACCCATCCTGGGCTCTCAGCAGCATGGAGGAGAAGCACACATTGATTCTTTGGGTATTTTTTGAATTTCTCAATTATCCAGCATGGATCAGCAATAGTGCCTTCTGTGTCTCAGCCTCTTCTAAAACCAGCTTCAATATCTAATATCTCCCTTTCCACCCAGGTTTCTAATTTGCATCCTCGATTATCTTAAGCATTATTTTGCTAGGAAATGAAAGTAAGAATATGATATTACGGCTTGCACACTCACTAATATCTTCTTTCTTTGGGATTTGTATATAGATAGGCCTGTTAGGCACTATGGTTTTAATACATTTAGATGACATAAGCTTTTGATATTATAAGCGCTCACTAGCTTGAAAGTCTCCTCTTAAAAAGATGGAAAATAACTAACAGGAATGTGTGCAAAATTTCACAGTATTTAAAACTTCATGAAAGCTTACCCAACTGTGCAATATATATGATGTTTTATAAATCTTATTAATACTATGGCATTTACAAACACTGAATTAGAATAAATCCTGAAAGACACATCTCTGGTCTCAATAGTATATTGATCTTTAAAATCCTCTTAATCTGTGTATGTATTGGAATCCAAAGTTTTCAAGTTTTACATGTCCACCAAACATGATAAAATGTCCCTTCTTGTGTTCACATTTATAACATAAATCTGAAGTGTTTTTATATATTCTAGACAATTTCTCTGATAAAATATATCAATAATTCATCATTTATAAAAAAAATCTTTTTAACATTATAACATAGTACCAATATTAATGTTTTCGACCATATTTTTCCATTGTTCCTTCTACATGTTATAACCAAAATTTTAACCCAGTTTTATACACTTTCACTTGCTCTTGCTTCAAACTTTATTAAAAGTTTATATATTTCAGCAATTACTTATTCACTACACAATTCAGTTTCAAGCTCGGTCTCACGATGTCCAAAACCATGAATTCTTTTGTTACTTTAAATCTTTCTAATAACAGTAAATAAAAAAACCATTGATCAATGTTTCTTTGGCACCAGAACTTCTCTTAATTTTCTTTTCGTTCTCTTGACAAACCACAGTAATTCAGACATTTAGATACCCTATTATTTCTATTATTTCTTTTCCATTAAATGCTTCTTGCACTGAGACTTAAATTTCTTCTTTCATTTCCTTTTTATCTTTACAAGTTTTTTATCCACCCTTTTTTTCAAAAGTTATCAATTTAGTATCAACTGATTTAGTCAGTTTGAGATCAAGTGATTCAGCTGACTTACTAACCAGTTCCTCAGACATTATCTGAATAAAAATTGTGTAATTCGTCTCTGCAGTTTGCTCCAGCAATCCTTTTCTCCCCTCTACTATTTTTGCTGCTTTCTGGTAGTTAACATTATGATATAATAATCCAAAAATGAAAGTATCTCAAACAAGGGAAAGAGAAAAGCAAGCTTCCCCTTTTTTACAGTCAGCAAAACTGTCAGCATCTCCATCTTACAATCAGCGTTATAGTCAGCTGGCTCATATTACCATTATGTTTTGTTTTGTAAAATCGATCATCTGTACTCTTTAATAATAAACTAAAATATTCCCACAAAGGTCCCGTTCATTTGTCTATCTTAATTCCAATGTGTTCAAAAGTACCTGCATCAAAAAAAAATCTTTCAAAATAATTATCCCCTTTATCTGTTTTAAATTTTCTTATATCTACTCCTTGTTAAGCTTTTTGCCAAAAGTGTTTTAAGTTTTTAAAATGTTTTTCCTTTATAATCCAGAAAGAATGTTGACTCACCAAGTGAAATATTCTTATCCTGCTGCTCAGGATCCTGCTGCTCTCTCTTTAGATGTAAATTAGTTATATCCAAACTGTTTATGAAATGAGGCTTGTATGGCCCTTATGTCCATATATAGGATGCATTACAAGCTGTTGAGCTTGATAGAAATCCCTTGACTCCCAGCTGCTGAATTCATGAGCTGACCACAAAAAACTCAAGTTCCTGCAGTCTAGTCATAAGTAAAAGATGTCCAGAGCAATAATCTCTTCTTTTCTGGAGAGACTGTTTCATCCAGAATTCATTGTGAGACCACAGATCCCTGCTGCAATACTGTCATCATTCCTTCAGGGATGTCTAGTTCACCATGAATTCTCACTGGAAGTTTATTTATAAGTTCCCCCCTTGATGCAATTTTTGTATTCTTATAATTTCTGCTTGAACAAGAAATGAACAATAATTGGATCTAGTATTAGCATTAGACATATGTTGCATACCCTAAACTACCAAAATGTCTTTTCTTATACTAAATAAATGCATAAGAAAGCAATAATGACAATCAAATTAAGAAATGTATCAACCCTATCTTAATAGTTCTGTGATATTAACTTCCTTACAAACTCCAACACAATCCCCCAAATTACCCAATTAACTAACTACATTTTAAGAGACTTCTTACAGATTTGCTTTCAAATTGTGGTATTGCCTTCAAATTTTGGTGTGGGAGAAGACTCTTGAGAGTCCCTCTGCAAGGAGATCAAACCAGTCAATACCAAAGGAAATCGACCCTGACTTTCTTTGGAAAGACAGATATTGAAGCTGAAACTCAAATACTTTGGTTACCAAATGAGAAGAGAAGACTCACAGGAAAGACCAATGTTGAGAAAGATTCAAGGCAAATGAAAAAGGGTTAGATAGTGTCACTGACATGGTTAGATAGTGTCATTGATGTGATGAATGTGAATTTGGGCAAACTCTGAGAAAAGCAGTGGAGGAAGCCAGGTGTGGTATGGTCCATGGGGTTGCAAAGAGTTGGGCATCACTTAGCAACCAAACAACAACAAATAGAGTTGCTGTTGACGTATTTCACTATTCAAGATATAGGGACTGTGACTACATTCCTAATTTGGCTGAAGGAAACATTCCTGGGGGGATAATCTCCAATGCTCTCTTCTCTGTAGAAAATATTCATTGTGATAATGTTATTAGCTTTGAAAAACTAATAACAGTATTATTAGCTATGAAAAAGAATAGGAGATACCATGTAATCAACATTTTTTCCTCATTTTCATAGCCAAGTATTTCACAGCCAGTCACTCTCTCTCAGCCCAACCCACCTCACAAGGTTGTTGTTATTGTGGGGAAAATAGGAGGAAGATAAGTTTGCTGCTTTGAGTTATTTGTAAAAATGATAAAGATGGGAAATAAATAAATAGCAGGGGAAATACCTGGGAAAATGGCACAAGATCCCTCCCCCCTCCTACCCCTGATTCAAATACCTAGTCAATTTTTTTTGCCAAAATCAAAATGGTATTGGGAAATTTCATTTAAAATCTTTCACATCAACTTATCAGGGAAGCCAGCATATGACTTTTGTATTGTCTTGAGTAAAACTTCCCATGTCTAAAATGAGAATAATACCGACCTATCATATTTTTATAAAAATGATTTCATCATTGAATATTCTATCTAGTTTCTGGAATTACTTTGTGAACCAAACTATTAAGATCAATTTTTAATTGGCAGCTCTCGCTCAGCTTGTACTATTTAAAATCTTTATGCTATTGTTTTTACTCAAGCAAACCATTTCCCAGTTGTTTCCTCAGTGTAACACCAATAAGTTTATATCTCTTTCTCACTTGTGCTGTTTCTACAAATGTAGCTGTTATTACATGAATGATAGCTATGCCAGCTATCCTACTAGATTCACTCTAAGAACAATACCACAGATTAGTTGTTAGCTTGCCTGTCCTGACAGTTGCTATTCAAACAGTCCTGAATATCTTACATTCTTCAGAGAACAATCACACCGCCCATAATCAACTACAGTGGTGCACTTCTTATTTGGCATAACCAGCATATACAAGGATCAGAGTTATTTTATTAATGAAATAATTTTACTTTACTTGTTCCAAAAATGATTTTTTTCATTGAACTTCTCTAATATTCCATAAAATATTACATTGTGCAGCACTGAATATGACTAGGAGATCTTACTGAAGCAGCAGCTTTGCTGTGGATATGAACAGTGGCCTCAAATTCCTTTCTCATCCTAATCCATCATTGGCAAATAAATGGGCAGTGACCATGTGTCTCAAAAGATAGTAGAAAAAATATAATTGACAAACACTTTGAAACTTTTATGGATTAAAAGCACTTTTTTCAAAGTGTTTGTCAATTATATTTTTATAATAATAATAAACAGATTTATTTATCCTTATTTTTGATCATACACTATTCAACACCAATGCATCCACTGAAATCTGATTAACTTGAATACTTTATAGTGTGATGTGTATTGATAACACACTTCACTATACTTTAAAAACCAATAATTTTATTTTTTTCCTGCTCATTAACTCCAGAATACATCAGACCACAGGTTCTCAAAACTTTCTTGGTTGAAGGCATCCTTAGTTGCTTCAGTAATTTTTTTCAAGGAGCACTAGGCCGAAAGTGTGAACTACCTTAAGTAGTTTGTGTGGTATCTGATAGATGTGGAGTGTTTCCCTTGACATTTTAAAATATCTTGTGGCACCCCCTGTGAGTTTACTGGAACATCCCAAGGTATCATGACATATAGTATGGGAACCACAGTGTGAAGCTCTAAAGCTCAACAACAAACAGCCTGCTTTTTATAAGCAGAACTTCAACTCAAAGTTCACTACTAACCCTAATCAAAAAATCATACAAAAATAATTCCAGCATATAATTGTTATGATGAAAATATTCTGGAGAATCAACTAAAGATTCAATACACACTGAAATAATACGCACATAAATACTTTCTTTAATCTTCTGTTTTAATGGGTAGGAATGTATTTTAATCATTCATCATACATTTGAAATGAAGTGAAAAGTATTTTTCAAATGTGAAGCAATGCTAAAAAAGAGTACTTTTAATTTCAATTAACATTACATTAATGCTAGGTTTCTATGCTAACCAGAAGCTGCTAGTTAAACCAATCCAGATTTTCCAGGGTGTTAGGTAATTATTCAAAAATAAAACCCAAACAATCATACAGGCAAATCACATACTCTACTATCAAGTTACATGTTGCACTTCCCCTGAGATATCTTACCACAGCACAACAGAACTATATGCTTAATACTGAAATTTAGCCTAACATCACAGAACAGTTAAGAATTATATCATCAAAAACATGAATAAAATATAAGATTACAAGCTTTAAGGAATTTTCTTGGGTTTCAGGAGATGAAAAATCTGCACCTTAGTTATTAACTAAATATGAACATCTCTAATAAGAAAATAGAATTTTCCAAAACAACAAGAACAGAACTTTTGCAACCTGATCCAGTACTTCCCAGACACATGGTATTTTGTATGCTTACAGAGCCCTCCAACAAAGCATCTAAAGAAGAAAGTTGTCAGTCAGAAAAGAAAGCAGCAATCAAGAAGAAAAAAGAAACTGGAATTGATTTTAACCACAACATTTTGCTTTTCTCCATTTGAACTAATTTTTTATTACCAGTGATCAAAGCAATCAAATATAATTCAACTAAGATCCTCCTAAGCACAGTGCCTTGCTTCCATTTATGAAATCCAAAGATATCTATTTTACTTAATCCAAAATATTATAAATGCACATTTAATTATCAGTAAATATGGGCTTGTTTACCGACATTGTACCAAAATTCTGAAAAAAGCACATTATGCCTTGAGTAACAGAGGACTATGACATTATGTATTTTAGGAACATGTTTTCACAATATGTTGCCATGAAATTCCAACTCAATATAACAAATTAAACTTGATGAAATGTAAAGAAAATGCACCTTCTGAATAAGTGTTGATTTCAGCAAACTTTTCACTAAAAAAGGAACAACTAGTAGATTAGAAGAGACTTTACTCTTTCTTTCTCTCTCTTCCTCGCTCTCTATCTCCCCCTCCTTCCCTCTCTTCTCTCTCTCTCTCTTAAAAAGCAAGACTCACCTGAATTTGGGGCACCTCCTTCTTCATAATCTTGTACATTCATAACCAGAAAGGTAACACTCCAACATTAAAAAGCGAAAGAGCAGAAAGCTGACAGTTGCACTCTCGTTTTGTACAAGACCTCAAATCCTGCCTCTCAATAGTGCTGGATTAATTCTGAAGCAAGTCATCAGAGCTTCATGCAGTTTAAAGTATGCATGTGACCCAAAGCCAAGCTGCAGTGCAGTGTCAATTCTTTCCAACAGATTAAACTGAGAGGGATGCTCATCAGTGATAAAGCCAAAAACATAACAGTAAGGATAAAGCCTACATCTCTATCATCAAATGCCACCAGGTAGAAATTCTTCAATTACATATAGGATGAACATGTTTACCACAGATGTCTCATTAAATAAACTATGCTCATTAGGCAAGCAATTCTTGTGCATATAAAGGCAGGAAATGTCAGATTATATAGACAGTGGGCAATTCATCTACCAGTAGTTTACCAGACTAAATTTTACTCCTAAATCCTCAAGTGTAATTGCATTATTTTTAATTTGAACTGCTCCAACAGTAACAGAGGAAGATCTGGGCCTTTATAAAATATTTACAGATTGAGGTGAAATATTCTTAACAGAGAGTACATCTTACAGGAAATTTAGAAGAATTTTCTTTGTAGCTGCAGAGATTTAGCCAATCACTAAATCTGCTATTTGATTTTCTTCAAGTTATTACCTGCCTTCCAGCTGCCTCACAAAACTACTCTTCACATCCTGCAATTGCCATGTTCAGTGGAGTTGCAGTCTAATGCATGCATTTATTGTGCATTCAGTTTGCCCAACAGCAAATGTCTGAGTGGACTATGAATAGTAACTGGCAAAAGACACATAGAAACATGCACACCAGAATTATTATTCCCAAACCATTAAAATCTAAAAGAGGGATGTCTTTCTCTAGCACTAAAATGACAATGTATATATTACACTAAGCAATGTTCTGTGGAATGCCATGAAGTACAAAGCTCTCATCTTAGTCAAAAGTCCTTTGTCTAGAGGAGTATATGGAACAGGATCTCAATGACCTAAGTGTCTAAACAGATACATATGAGAAAGATATGCCAAGCCACAGAGTTTTCATAGCATTTAGCCACAGCATTTCCCCCCACCCACCATAGCCATACCTAGTTATTTCTGTCTGATCTGGCTGGTTTACAGAGTTAAATTGAGTACTGTTGTTGCAGATTTCACCCACAGACATTTGGGGCAAGGCTTTTCTTTATCTGCTCCACTTCTTTGGAATATGTTTCCTCCCAAGTTTGGCTCTAACTTCATAGCTAAAACCTACTGATACTAATTATTCATAATCAGAGTTTCTAATTGGTTAAGTACCCAAGGTTTTAATTTGATTTTATTTTTTATGTAAACTACTGAGGCACAGTTCATAGAATGGAGTGGTTAAGGTAATGGAGTGGGAGCCTGGAAACTCAGGTAATTGTCCTCCCTTAAGACAGGGAAAGGGATGCAGTGGCTCAGTGGCTAAGACACTGAGCTTGTTGATCAGAAAGGTCAGCGGTTCAAATCCCTAGTACTGCGTAACAGAATGAACTCCCGTTCCTTGTCCCAGCTTCTGCCAACCTAGCAGCTCAAAAGCATGTAAAAATGCAATTAAAAAATAGGGACCACTTTAGTGGGAAGGTAACAGCGTTCCATGCGCCTTTGGCATTTAGTCATGCCAACCACATGACCACAGAGATGTCTTTGGACAGCGCTGGCTCTTCGGCTTTGTAATGGAGACGAGCACCACCCACTAGAGCCGGAAACGACTAGCACATATGTGTGAGGGAACCTTTACCTTTACCTTTTAAGACAGGGAAGCCATCTAGGTTATCTTGAGTAAATCATTCCTCTTGGCCCAAATCAGCTAGTTCTGCAACAAACCAATTGAAAATTAAAATACCTTGTCTCATCATGCATTAACTACATAAAACAAGCAAACCCTGCAACAATGAGGGACAAACATAAGGAACAACACTGTAAGCTGCCAAGAGACCTCAACTGCCAGTGGTACAAGTTTAAGATGTGAATAAAACTAAAATCTAAAGCTACCAGTGGTCCAAAGACCACACACTATTGCATATGAACCAATATGAAACGTGTATACAATCACCTTTCAACAGACAGTTACCATATGCTAAATAAATAATTCCACAGAGAGTATGGTAAGCAGAGCAAGACTACAGTTCTGAAGACTGACATCTGAATGGTCTGATTATACACTGAACAGGTTTATTAAAGGGCCTAAATATGAAAATTCTGCAATAGCTACAAATTTTCTTTTGAAATATCGGCATGCAAATACTGTGTGTTGCAAGGACTTTTTGTATCCATATATATATTGATACATACACACACATCCCTTCCACATCTCTCTCTTTCTTTCTCTCTCTTTCTTTCTCTCTCTCCCTCCCGCTCCCTCCCTACAGAGAGACCAACTATTACATTTAGGGTGAGATAGCAGAATCCTGATAAGGTGATTTTATATCCAAGTTATTCTTGGCAATTCCACTCATAAGGGTTAGGGTTCCAACAATTCTTTATCAATGTTACATTTCTGAATATTAATAATTTTAGGAAGTCTCCTTAAGTCCACTGTTTTGAAACACTTGCATGGATGTCTGCACAGGAAGCGTGACAAATGACAAACATGATGTAAAAACATAATGTAAACACTGCACCGTCATTAGTTTCATCAGATATGCATTGGCTAAGTTTGTGTCATTACATAATCATGTATGTGGTATCATTTTTAAATAATTTCAGCTTTTTGCAGGAATCTATCCTTAGTTAGACTATATAGGGATTTGTGCATTAAGTTTAGCTACAAATGTGACTGAAGAACCAATGCTGATTGCAAAGATTAACAGTGAAATGAATATGCCTTCTAGAAACTCATTATTTCCAATATTTGTCTGAAAACACAGAATTCCATTGGAACTTAAAAGTGACTCCAAATACATACAGGAAAACTTATTCTCAATAAAGAATTATGATTCAAATTATCCTTGTATTTTTATTCTGTAAGACATGCTTGTGGAACCAAATGTCTCTGAGCCAAATGTAATCCACAGCATTTTTCTAGCTAGTCATTGGTTGGCTTTTTCCCCTCAAGCACTATCTTTAAAAAGGCTTCCATTGAGTATCTTCTATATTTCCACTGAGAAATTTTTATGAAAAGACAACATCTAGCAATCCCATTTTTATTTCAATAATTCATACATGTTGGTAAATAAGTGTTCATGCAGAGATAATATTTGTGGATCAGCTTCTCCAGATCCCAGAGTCTTCCCAAAAAAAGAGCTTCAATTTTTAGCATCTATAGCCCCGTGATGGCAAACCTAAGGCACGCATGCCGGAAATGACATGCAGAGCCATCTCCACTGGCACATGAGCCGTCGCTCCAGAGCAGGTCCACTGCATAGGCGCGCATGCTGCCCACCCGCCAGCTGATTGTCAGGTAGCTGCTGTGCATGTGCGGGAGCGGGGCATGCGCAGGAGACACACACACATGCAGAAATGCACATCGCATGGGGGGTCACACACACATGCACAGAGATGTGCAGTGTGCACACAGGGGGTCGTGCGCGCATGTGCAGGGGCATGAGGGGCCCCACATGCATTGCCTTATGGGTGCTATGTGCACATGCACTTTTGGCACAAAGGACGGAAAGGTCTGCCTTCACTGCTATAGCCAATCCAACTTACTTAAAAATACAATACTTAGTAATATCACACCTATATTTCTTCCTCACGCATACAGTACATATTCTGCATTTCCTTTGTTTCATAATCAATATAATAGTTTTTCATGTATAAGAAACATAAAATTGTTCTTCAAGTGTGTTTTAATTTGAATTCAGTACAAATTACACCTGAGTATATGTGTATGGCACTGGGCTTTTTATTCAAAAATAACTCAGTTGAAAGAAACTTACCAGACCTGACCAATATTTTCCAGTTTTCAAGAAAGTAGGCACACTTTATTTGAAACCTATTAAGAAACAGGTCAGTAATATAAACGAACAAATGCACCACCACATGCTTAACTAAATATACAAAAAGTTCCCTGTAAAAAGGTTTGGATATTTGCTTTTCTATCCCAATATACCTTATTCTAGGCTATGCTTCCTGAAATGAGAAGCAAACAACCCAGTAAATACAAACATGTATTATGTAGCTTGTTTTCCTAATGTTTTTCAATAAAAATTAGAAAAACAAATGTTGTTTCAAAAGGCTACAATTTAAGCACATGAACTACAGGATAGAGAATTGTATCCTTTTCTCGCTAGCATTTTCAATTTATTCTTTAGCCATTTTTTTTTCCTAGCAAAGATCCAAGTGTAGTTATTTTTTAAGTAAACATCGGGTGAGAAGCAGCAGCTGGAACTTTATGGATCTGACTGAAAAACAAAATTACAGAAGGAAGGAGGAAGAGAAGGGATAAGACAAAATGTTAATGCCCTCACAGGACTTCTGTTTTGTTAGACTCATGTTCTACCTGACCCAAACATGTTTCATGAGATGCTCACATATTGTAATTAAAGTCCTAGCCTGACTTTATTTCCAAAACCCCACAGGTATTCCTAGGAAATAGAGACAGAATATAATTGTGGCATGATGCCTTACTTCTAAATGTGCCTAACAATCTATGAAAAAAGACAAAGCTATGGGTCAATATAGAGCATTATAAGAAGACAGAGGTAAGCAGTGAGGATCATTTCCATTAGTTTTACTTTCTGATAAATGGGAGTTTTTTGTAACTGGCTTTGCATATGCTTTAGGAAATAAGCAAGCATCCGTGTGATGACCATTTTGCAGCAACACTCATAATATGCTCTCCGAATTCTAACTGTGCAACCTAGCATTAGCAATTTGGAAATGCCTTTAATATGTGGCTTATGTCTCTGGAGAGGTTTATTTCAACCTTAATATCCACCCTGTTATATGGAAATGCTGGTCCAAAATCTGAGACCTTGTGCACAGGGCATATTCATGACAATCACTACAAATCTGTCACCACAGAGGAGTATTTTTTTAAAGAGGTAGATTGATATTCAGCCCCAATTCCAAGCCGATAGATAGACAGACATTACAATAATGTAATATAGAAACAAATTTTGGAGGGGGGAGGGAGCAAAAGTTGACATTACAGATGGTACAACTGCTATGTAAGCTGGGATTTGATTTCTCCATCTGCCATCTAAGCACCATGTATTTAGGCAATACCAATAAAGTACAAATGTTAGACTGGGATCGCTGAGATTACAATATTAGACATTCCTTCTGCAAATAGCATCATTTTCTGAAACCTAATCTGCACATGTCACATCTTTTCCAGCCATCAAACTGTTATATAAAATATTAGCTCCTATTGTGCATAATTCAGGACACAATGTTCAGCACTCTTAAGCATACAATGAACTCCCAAAGCATCCCCTTAAATATGACCAACTGTATTTTTGTGTTAAATGTTACATTCATATCAACCATTGTTTTGTACATTCATTGAAATAGTCCTGCATAATTTCTGGCCCATTGTGTCAAATATGGACAGCTATTTATGCCTCTCGAGCATTTGATGAGCAAGTTCCATCCCTCACTGTTTTATTTAAACATTGTATAAACAAGCCATTTTCAAAGCACTTGCTGGGTCTTCTTATATTCAGCTCAGTAGGTCACAATACATTCAAGCAAGACTAGAAGGTTTAGTCAGAATAAAGGGAAACCCTGATTCAAATCACCAGTCCACAGGCTGTGACTGGTTAAACAACATTCCATGTGGCAAACTGTGTTCTTAGATTTAGTTCTCTAAAAAGTGATACTTTCATAACTGGAGGATGTAATTCAGGACACATGACCTTGTTTCATTCCAATTTTGACAATTTCTTCTTTTTATACTGTTGACTTTTTGTCTGCTTACTTCTGCAAAATGACAAAAAATGTAGACATGTTGCATATCTTACAATTCATCAGTCTGCAGTTTCTACATCTACCATAAAAATAATCGAATTTAAAGTAAACCCCACAATAAATGTATCATTAGTATGCGGATACACTATATTTTCAATTTAATATACCAATCATACTTTTATGAACCATATACATTTTAAAGCAGGAGAGCATAGCCCAGGTCCCATCTGTTAAGGGGTAGGAAGGACCCTTTTCTGTCACAGAACCTGCTCTCTGGAATATCATTTCCCTGAAGATCAGGTGCACCTCAACCCCGTTGGCCATTCATAAGGACCTGAAGACGAGGTTGTGCTGTCTAGCCTGGGCCCCATGGGGCTGAGTCTTATCGTTGCTACGCTACTTGATGTTGGATGTGTTTTTTTCTGGGCTACTAAATATGCTATTATTTCGTTGCATTGTTTTTATCTCATTTTTAAGAATGGTTACCCATTCAGAATTACATATTTGGAATGAATGAATGGTTTATTATTTATAAAAGGTGTTTAAAAATACAATGTGTACAATATTTCAATTTTATGCAATATGGTTATGTTATACTGGAAAATTTATATATTACCACTCCAACTTACTCAAGAGGCTATTGTTAAGAAAAACATGTCTTATTATAATATGTGAATCTAAAAAATACTTATTATCATAAATCAGAAAATGTGTGAATCTCAGATTGTGTTTAACTTCTGTTTGATATGAACACAAACTTCACTACTACTTTTCTACTACACTCAAAATGTCCCTATTGAAAAAGATAGAGGTAATTCTATTTAATGGAACATCTGATATCAATTATTATCATAAAAGTAGCTTTTCTGGGTAATATGACTCAGAAGGCAAAGCTAGATCCTTTGTACATGAGATCATTATCTAATTGTTTTTTTGTTGTGAACAGGTTATTTCTAGCTGTCTTTGTCAGAACAAAGGTCACCAGAATTAATGTTTATTGCTGATCAAATCCCAGATAAATAAATCTGCTGCCATTCTTAACATGCTAGTTTTCAAAGTATTTATAGTATTATATTAATACTTTCATGCATTGAACAGCGACAAAATTGCCTTTCTGATTAATAACTCTGATCTATCAAGTCTAGTCAACATTGGTCTTCAACTAAAGCCAATCAGACAGCTCTGGAATTCTCACAGATACAGCAAAAGGATTATAGTCACGCCCTATTTTTCTTCTCAAGATTGTTAAATATACTTTGTGATTTTATTGGATACTGTTTGATATACTGATAATTTTATTGAAGTAGTGAAAGCATCAGGCTAGAAACCGGGAGACTGTGAGTGCAAATCCTGCTTTAGACACAAAACCAGCTTGGTGACCTTCACCTAGTCACTTTCTCTTAGCCCTAGGAAATGGCGAGGTGAAAGCACTTCAGAAAAACCCTGCCAAGAAAACTGTAAAGGCTTGTTCAGTCTTCAAGACCTACACACACACACACACACACACACACACACACAGTCAACTATTCTAAAATGGAATTAACAGTAATTGCTGGATTGTTTCAAGCGAGGAATTAAATATTACAAAATATTTTTCTTGTTTTAAAAAAAGATTCAAGGAAGTCAGGAAAAAAAATTGAATACATCTAAAACGACATGAGTTTAAGACTCCAAGTGATTTTTTGCATACCTAAAGTTAATCTCTGTGCTGGTGATATTATTACTACAGGGAGTCCTTGCCTTACAATCATAATGGAGTCTGCTCATTACAGTCACAAGTAGTGACAGTCATTAAATGAGGTGACCACATGATTGCCTTGCTTAGCAACCCCAATACTTGCTCTCCTGTTGCAGTGAAACAACCAAGTGGGTCTTAAACGAAGCATGCAGTGCCGCAAGGGTGGGATAGGCCCTGGGAAGCATAGTGCAGGCTCAGGCCCACATGTAGCACTTCTCCAGCTCAGACCTGACTTACCCAAGCCTCCCAGGGCCTCCCGCACTACAATTGCGGATGGGGGGGAGTTTTTCTTCGGGAAAGAGAGTTAGCGGCTCCACTTCTCAGCCTCTCTATAGAACATGGAGCAGGCACCATTTCATAATTGCTGCAATTGAGGATGTTTTCCATGTAAGAAATCTGCATAGCAGTGAGGCTACTTCCTGAAGGAGATCTATGGAAAAGGTAAATGGATTAAGTTGGGACAGATGCTTTCTGAAGCTCAACTCACTTGACTGGAGTTGCTGTTGTGAGAAAAATAGGTGATTTAGATATGCTTGCCACTTGAAGTTAGTTATTAAAAATAATAAAGGCAGGATAAAAAAAATCTAATGGTCATAAATTGAGGACTAACATGTATGGTAGGCAATACCATCATTTTAATACAAGCCAGTATGTCTAATAAAGAAATCTGCACTGATTTTCATTTTTGTAGATCTGCTTTATCAGTTTAATATCGGAAGATAGGATTCATGCAACTGGAAAATATCTAATAAATGGAATGGTCTGGTACATACAAAAATTAAAATTCATTGCGAAGAGATAGATTTTGAATAATTAATTCAGTGTTTATGTTAAAAAAATCCTGATTTTTGAAATTATATTTCAAAATCTTGAAAAGATTTAAATACTGTAGTTAAAAGATTTTAACTAGGGGTGATGTAGCTTTTATATGATTAGGTAAAAATGGATTTCTTCCTAATATATTAAAAGCATGGAGTTTCACATTCAATATGATCTTGGAATTCTCACTGATCATTCTAACTGAAACACTAGTCAATGGATTAATTTATGGGTGACAGTAAACCATTCAGTCGTATATTTTTGGCAACAAAATCTTATGAATTACAATTATTAACGTAAGACTGACAAGCTATAACATAGTCTATTATAGCAATAGGTCTTAGATTTACGTATCGCTTCACAGCACTTCACAGCCCTCTCTAAGCGGTTTACAGAGTCAGCATGTTGCCCACAACAATCTAGGTCCTCATTTTACTGACCTTGGAAGGATGGAAGGCTGAATCAACCTTGAGCTGGTCAGGATCGAACTCCTGGCAGTGGAATGGAGAGTTAGCTGGCAATACTGCATTCTAACCAGAGTGCCACCATGGCTCTTATAAAACTGCTTCCAAATGTTAGTCCTCTAATAATGTAATCCCAAATTAAAAAAACAAACCAGTCCAAAACCTTCAATGTATCTGGAATAATACCTTATTACAATAAAAAAGGAGGGGAATTAAAAAGTTGATTCAACTCTTGATGGCTATACCTATTTGAAAGTATTTCAGAAGTGTAATAGGATAGGATAGGGGGTAGAATAGAAGCTGGAAGGGACCTTGGAGGTCTTCTAGTCCAGCCCCCTGCTCAAGCAGGAGAACCTATACAATCTCAGACAAGTGACCATCCCGTCTCTTCTTAAAAGCCTCCAGTGATGGAGCGCCCATGATTTCTGAAGGTAAGTTGTTCCACTGATTAGTTGTCCTTACTGTTAGGAAGTTTCTCCTTAAGTCCAGGTAGCTTCTCTCTTCGATCAGTTTCCAACCTTTATTTCTTGTCCTGCCCACTGGTGCTTTGGAGAATAATTTGAGCCCCACTTCTTTGTGGCAGCCTCTCAAATACTGCTATTATGTCGCCCCTAATTCTTTTCTTTATCCAGACCCAAAATCTGCAGCTGTTTTTCATATGGTTTAGTCTCCACGCCTTTGATCATCTTAGTTGCTCTTCTCTGAACTTTTTCCAAAATCTCAACATCTTTTTTGTAGTGGGGTGACCAAAATTGGTTGCAATATTCCAGGTGCGGTCTTACTAGGGTTGTGTAAAGCGGCACTAATAATTCACATGATCTTGATTCTATGCCTGTTTATACAATCCAGGATTGTATTAGCTTTTTTGGCTGCTGCTGCACATTGCTGGCTCATATTCAAATGATCATCCACTTAGGACTCCAAGGTCCCTCTTACAGTTACTGTTTTTGAGCCAGGTCTCATCTAATCTGTACTTATACCTTGATTTTTCCTGTCTAAATGTAAAACGTTGCTTTTCTCCACATTAAAATTCATTTTGATGTGGAATGTGGATGTGGAACAAACTGTATTAAAAAGAAGTATAAATTCACTGGAGAATCACCTTATTCCACACAAATAACAATTTCAAATTCTGAATAACTTTACATCAACTCAGGTGGCTACACCCATATTGATTTAACAATATTACGAAAGTGGTTTGCTTTTGCCTTCTCCCAAGATTATTAAAGAGAGGCAAAGACCAATTAGATCCTACCATATCCTAAGGCCATATTAATATATTAAATATCCTATGTATAGCATGACACATAAACCAATTACTCAGCTGAAGTGCACTGTAAATCTGTTGATCAACTGCATGAATACATTAGCACGTTATCTTCTTTGTTTAGCAAAGCAGCAGGATGATTGAACTCATTTAGTGTATGAAAAATGGCTATTTTACAATATTACAAAGTTCCTGTTACTTTGCTACCTTCCAAAATATTATTTGAAGAGCCTCTTAAGAAGTGAAAGAAATTCTATTAAACAAACAAAAATTCAGTATAAAATTCCCTAGAGAATCATAATTTCAAATTTCCACTTCTCTTCTGTTCCAGGCAAATTTCATAATTCCAAATTTTGAGTAACTTGAACTATTATCTCCTCGGTAACTGGCTGATTTTAAAGGCTGTTGGTGAGATTTAGCCAAAGATAATAAACAAAATACAGCAAAAGCAAAAACAACCACATTTAACTCAATAGTACCTATTTAATAAGAATTACATAAATCAGAACAAAACATTCTAAACACATTTACAATCTCACATGGAACGATCAAAATCTGTCAGTTTTGAATTTAACTACTGTTATGTGTAGTTTTTTAAATAGAAAGACAGAGATCCTTTTCAAATAAGGAAAACCACTGAATCCATACTTTTCTTCTACAGATTCAAAGTACATGTAGTTCTCAACTTACGACAGTTCATTTAGTTATCGTTCATAGTTACAATGGCGTGGATTGTTTTTCTTCACATTTATGACCATTGCAACATTCCCATGGTCACATGATCAAAATTCAGATGCTTAGCAACTGATTCATGTTTATGATGGTTGCTGTGTCCCAGGGTCATGTGATCATATTGTGTAACCTTCTGACAAGCAAAGTCAATAGGGAAGCCAGATTAATTTAACAATTGTGTTATAATTCAACAACTTCAGTGGTAGTGGCAGAGTAAACAAAAACAATTGGGAACTGACCAACTGAGCATCAGGTTAAATGAGGGAAGTCAACAAGTGATTCATTTTATTTAAGGTTCAGTTATAGGAAAAGGCAGAAGAAACAAAGACTCTTGCAACAAAGAAAGCCAGAATTTTGCAAGCTTCCAGACACAGTCCAAAAGAAAGAGATGTATTTAGAAGAGTTAGCATTCACACATCTGCTAAGGAGAAGCACAGGTACCATTTCAGCTGGAAATGGAGTATAAAAAAGAGAAAATGTTTCTAGATATAGGTAGTCCTCGACTTACAGCCATTCGTTTAGTGACCATTCAAAATTACAAGGACACTGAAAAAAGTGACTTATGACAGTTTTTTCACACTTACTGACTGTTGCAACATTGCCATGGTCACGTGATCAAAATCCAGACACTTAGCAACTGGGTCCTGTGATAATATTTTGCGACCTTCTGTCAAGTAAAGTCATTGGGGAAGCTATATTCACTTAACAAAAGTGTTACTAACTTAACAACCGCAATGATTCAGCCATAAATAGTAGGTCATGGTTATAACCATAAAATACAACCATCATAAATCATAAGATACAACATTCGGTGATAGTCACAGGATACTAAATAAGCAATCAACAAATCATAATAGGATACTAATAAAAGCAATCAACATACATCATAACATACAAAGAATAAAGTTGTAGTCATAAGAAGATATAGAGCTGAGTATCATCAACATATTGCATCATGATCCTGCAGTCAACAATATAATGGGAAAAGTTGAGGGTGGAATAACTTCACAGTTTTAGTTGGAATGGTCACCCTTGAGTCCTTAATAACTTAAAAAAAATATCTGTAATTACCAGGCTGGCTAGAAATGGATTGCCATTGAAAAGAGTTCTTCAAACTTTTTCCTAAGTAGACATGCTTGCCAGATACCTTGTGCTATATAATGGTATCAGTTTTGACTAAAAGAGATAATTGTTCCATGCAATCATTTTTAATTTTTGCTCTGACCACAGTATTAAGTTTGCATAAAACCTCAACCAAATTGGGGATGTAATTTAAAGGGAATACTAAAAGGGCAGGTGCTGTAATAGATAAGGCAGGATCTAGGTCCCTTCAGATGGCATTGCTTAATGGAAGGGTCTGGAGCCTTTTGTGGTTCATTGTACCAACCAAGCAAAAGTCATAGAAGATAAGAGAGTTCTTGATTTATTTATTTATTTAATTTATTTATTTAATTAATTAAACTTATATGCCGCCCAACTCCCAAAGGACTCCGGGTGGCTCACAGCAAAAACACAAAGAATTACATTATAAAAAGTTTTAAAAAACAATTTAAAAAACAGCAAACAACAGAAGGGCTGGATCTCGCTAGATCTCAGTCGTGAGATCAACAGACCCATGCCTGCCGGAAAAGCCAGGGTTTGACTGCTTTGCGGAAGGTCAGTAGGGTGGAGGCAGTCTCTGAGCTCAGTAGTTTCCTTGCAGATATTACTATTACCTAACTAGGTAACAGTGTGAGTTATTACCTAGCAATGAAATGTCTGCAAGCAAACTGCCAACTCTGACAACCCCAACCAAGAACCACAGTTAAACCCTGAACTGCAGATATTCTGTTCCATTGAAACAATGGAAGATAATCAGCCCCTAGGCCCAAAGGGTAAAAACCTATTGGTGAAAACTGCTTGCATTTGGAAGCATCCTGGTGATCAGTGCAGACCATAGAACAAAGCTATTATACAGGCATGATGTAACAGGCCCATAATTGCCTATGCTCCTGCGTTCTGGACCAGTTGCAGCTTCCAAATAGTTTTTAGGGGCAGCTTTATGTAGAGAAAATTACAACAGCCATGCATAAAGTAATTATCCAAATATTTATAAAACTTTTATGAGGAAAATTAACTTCAGCATTCTTCTTTCATTTGGGGGAATATAAGGAGTGTCAATAAAAATTACACAGATACAGCATGCTTGTTTTCCTTGGCCAACTAGGAATTTGTGACCAATGAGTCGTTCTGTGATGTGAAATGTAATAATGAAAGTTTTAACTTTTCAGAACAAAACAGCAGTAAGAAAACTGAAGTAAGAAATGCATCTCAGCACTTAACTGTAAATCTGAACTCCAGAGTCTGGGAATTAGAAGTCTATTTTAATTTGGAAAGGAATACCAAATTGGAGGTTATTTTATACATAGTCCTTGATTTACAACCATGACTGAGCCCAAAATTTTCATCATAAGTCAATGAAGTTGTAAAGTGAACCAATATATGACTAGGACCAATTTTATGACCATTTTTACTATGGTCGCTAAGTGATTCCAGCTTCCCCAAGTGATGTTTCTTGTTGGAAACTGGCCCAGGCGGTTGGAATCATGTAACTGCAGAACCCTGTAACCAGTCATAAATCCAGGCCGGTTGCTAAGTGCCCAAATTACAATCACAATGACCATGGAGATGGTGTGACAAATGTTAAGTGTGAGGACAGGTTACAAATCAATTTTCAAGGCAGCTGTAACTTTGAAAAATGCACAGTTGTAAGTCGAGGACCTCCTGTATATATTTATCCTTTTTGTTACAGCCATTTCTTCTCTTAAATCATGATAACTTATTCTGTCTTCAAATAAGTAAATAAACATGTGACACATAATTAGACTGCATGTAGCCCTCACATAACTGATTACAATATTTCATTCCCATATGAAATAACTGTATAGATCAAGGGTCTTTAAACTTGGCAAGTTTAAGTCTTGTGGGCTTCAACTCCCAGAATTCCTGAGCTAACATGACTGGAGGTGGAATTCTGGGAGTTGAAGTCCACAAGTCTTAAAGCTGTCAAGTTTGAAGACCCCTGGTATAGATGATCAAACAATTTCATTTTCCGCTACATAAACCATTCACAAGAAAAATTAGGGTATCAGGAAAAGCCTTGAACAGAATGTTCTACCTTTGCTTTGCCTGTATATGAAGCATTTTATACCTAAAGAACATTTTCATTAATTGTTGAACAGTAATTAATATATTACACCCACCAATAAAATCACTGTTGTAAAAATAATCCTGTCAGAAAAATTTGATTATATTATTAAAAACTGTAGAACAGTGCAATTAGTAAATATACACATATATTTCATACTTACAAGTACTAAAAATACATCAGCAGACAGAAAGAGGAACAACTGATAAGAAAACCAGTGAACTATGTGAGTATGCCTAAAACTATTAGGTAACAAGTATGTTTCAAGTTGTTAGGTAACAAATAATTTTAAGTTACAGCTTACTCTGCATTATGGGTTAAGAACCCTCTAAGAAGGAATACAATTTAAGTTATGTATAACCTAAACAAAGGCTGAGGGGAAAAATACCTAAACAATATATTTTGAGGGGGAAAAATTGAAGGCAGCATTTCATATGCATACCATAAATTTGTGACATTTTCTTCCATACAGTGTTATGATTATTATAGGCCTAAGTAGCTTTAAAATGAAGCCTTCATATTCCTAGATTACAGGTCTATGAATGACTAGATATAACAAATGAACAGGACCCGCATGCTCAGAAGATCTGAATGTCTTACTAATAAAGAATTGGGAAGGGATTTTATTATCAGAGATGCTTTAATTTGGAATCCTGCACGGATCCGTAGCCTATAGAAACCTTGTAAATTCTATGATTCTATGAAAAGATGGACCACTGAACTGACCAAACAAAGCTATACAGTACTTATATACAGTACGTCTAATCCACTTCATCACCCCCTCCTAAAAACTACAAGCATTACTTCAATTTATTTACTCAGGAAATGAACTGCTCTACAGCCTATTCTTGAAAATGTTCCTACTTACCTGCACTATTTACAAGCAATTTCCAGCTATTTTATATAACAGCTTCATCCCAACACAATACCACCCCAGGGAGTGCACCTTAACAATGCAAATAAATTGATTTGCGGAGATAGGGCAGTGAATTGTAATTCTTGCCCTTCTCCTAAGGAAACTTAGACAAACCAATTAACTGCAACGGAAGGGGGAATTGCTTTTGTAAAAGCTAAAAATCACAGGAGAAAAAAACTTTTTTTTCTTTCTCCTTACTACCTTTCTGTTCTGCTGCCAGCACAATTTCTTGGAAGTTGAATTCTTGTTTTAAAATGCTTCAAAGTCTGAGAAGAGAACTTTGGATTGCTCTGTCATAAATGAAGTTATTCACAGAAATTAAAACAGACTCTTCTTTCTATGTCTATGTATATCTATCAGTCTATGTATATCTCTCAGTTTTGCCACAAATGTCCCATTAATTTTTCTTTCTCCCATTGCCTGCCAGATGTATTACACTTTGTCTGCATGTGTTCTAAAATATAAACCATTCAACATACATGTGCACTGAAATTCTTTTTCACATGAGCCCAAGACTTAAATGAACACATTAAGAATTGTAAAAGAAGGTTTGGGAATTCAAGAAGGAAAATATATAGTTTCACACATTCTTGCTAATAT
The DNA here is from genome assembly GCA_009733165.1 of Naja naja. Lineage (NCBI taxonomy): Eukaryota > Metazoa > Chordata > Lepidosauria > Squamata > Elapidae > Naja > Naja naja. Next base: position 129,604,797 of record CM019150.1, on the reverse strand, counting down.
TCAGTATTTTTATCCCTAGAAATGTTGGGTAGAAGACTGCAACTTGTTCTTCCTATTTCCATACATTTCTTACATACAGTAAACATGGACCTACAAATCAGATCATCTTGCTTTATACAATTTGTATTGTTCTCAGAAAATATTCAGACCTGAAGTATCTTTAAAAATTTTAAGTGAAACAATCTCTATGAAGTCAAATATAGTTGAATCAAAAGATTTTAATAGAATTCAAAGTTAGACAGTACTTTATTGAGACTAATTTATCATAAAATATATGAAGGGTTTAGGTTGCAGTACTTGAATTAAACTTTTAATTCAGCATCCAGAACTTCAAACAACTGACATAAGATATAAGAAAGGAGAAAGCAAATGGATGTGATTATAATCCATAAATTAGGAATTACCACAGAAAGGAAATCCTAGAGATAAAAAAAGGAAAGAACAAAGGTTGGGAAAAGAAAAGCAGTGTAAGGAGAACAAGGAAGGAAGTGATATGAAACAGAGGAGTAGCTGAACAAAACAAGTAGTGAATGAAATTGCTGAATAATGTATTGTTCTTAATGCAAACATTTCAGAATCTGTCCTTCATATTTGCAATTTTCAATTAACATTTGTGATATTGTGCAGAAGTTAGGCTCAAACAGAGATATCCAAATAAATTCAATTTTTGAAATAAAGAGTATACATGTAAAGATGATGTACATATATTCCCTACTCTTACATTTTAGTCTAACCGTCCATTTGCTTTTATGCCTTCTTCCTTAAGTTCCAGCAACAAGTACAGCTGAAAGAAAAATGCTGGATTTGGGAAAGAGTTGATTATCCTTTGTCACACATTGTTTCTGCTCTATGACTAACACAATTTTCACTTTCAAATGATCGAAACACTTTTAAATTCATGTCTGCCAAACCATGAAGAGTTTTGCTATAAAGGAAACATATTAAGATTCTAAGAGATAATGGCTAACAAGATTGGGGAAAATGCTTTTTCTAATTTCCGTTTAACTAAGAATTTGTGTTTAGTGCTAAAGATCTAATTGACTGTTTCCACTGTTGTTGAGTGGGCTCAATGTGTATTTTTTTTCCTGCCTTTGTAAACTGTACCAGATACATTCTTTCTGAACTTTCCATGTTTATGCTGTCCATTACTGGAATGATAGTAAATGTACAGCAATAATTTGTGGCACAATCTAGGACTGTGTCACTTGAATTGCAGTTAAAAAGATTTTATTATAGAATCTTCTCTGCAGTAAAACAACTCTACCTAAAAAATTACTTCCTGAACAGACTAGAAAGCTCTGTAAGAATTCTTATCACTGACACATAATTTAAGATTTTCTAACAAGAGGCTTTAAAACATCTAATCACTCACTTGCATTCTGAAGTAGTACTGTCTCAGGAAGAGATATGCAGCCCTTGACTTATAACTGTCTGCTTAGCAACTATTCAAAGTTATGACCACACTTCAGTTATTCATCAACACAACCATATTTCTGGTCATGTGACCACATGACCAGTAATATGGTTTTGCAAAGTTTTGCTGAAAACTGGCACTTATAATTTTTTGCAGAACTGTGACGTAGTAAACAGTGGCTTTGCTTAATGACAACACTGTTCACTTAATGACTGTGGCAAAAATCATGGTAAAATCAGATCAGTTATGTGACCAATTCATTTTACAACCGTTACAACTTTTGATCATATTGGGCAGGCTCCATTACAGTTACCTGTATATATCCCTGTCTAGAGGGCTACCTGTCAATGTAGTCCTGAAATTATCTGGATTTCAACCCCAGCTTTATCTTGGATCATTATGTGATCTTCATAAGTTTCTTCAGTACTTTTAAGCCATCTATTTAGCCCTACATTCCTAACAACAAAAAGGAAATTTCAAGCAACACATCTGATCCTATTTTGGAAAAAACTATTTTTTCAAGTACTATTTTTTCAATTAATATGGTAGATTAAATTTGTTTGCTCTTTAACCAGAGTGCATTTCTTCAATTTGCTAGCTTTAAACCAAAAAAAAAAGTTGCAAATAGTTGTAATCTGTACCCAGAGGTTCTTTTTAAAAAAGAAAACCAGAAAGAAAAGAAACCAACCACTATAATTATGTAAATCTTAGAATGCAAAAGCAACAATTCAGTGCACCAGAATAGTATCAAATGCTCAAAAGCCACAAATGACTAACCCATTCTTAAAACCCTCCAAAAAGGGTGGGTGGAAGCAACCACTACAAATCTGATTTCTACTCTCAAATTTATTCTACTAGTCATTCAGGTTCTCTTAATTTTGTAATTACTGTATCTTTTTAGCCCTCCAAAGATTTCAAGAATTATCTGATGTTCTGTAACAAGTATTCTCTTTTCCATCTTTCTTTATAGGATATGTTTTGCAAGATGATGGTCATCTTCATTGCCTTCTCTCCACTGTACTTTTAACATGAAGCATTAATTAAGCATCTATCAGGCGCTGCTGAAAACTAGTATAATCAGATAATTTTATATCATAAATTACCTATAGATTTTACTTTTACCAGATGTTCAGCTATGACCTAAGATTCTATATTTTTGTGAATTGTTTTCTTACATGGACAATTATTCTTAACAACAGAATTCTGAATGTTCTTAGACAAATGCTTTCATGCTTCCTTCTACCTTTCATACTTCCTGCCAACAAATTTTAAATGGTTTATAATTTTTAAAGTTTGCAATTACAACAATAGTAGCTCTTATATGATACAAATTACAAAATACCTGACAATGGATTTCTGTCACACTAGATAAGTAGTTAAAACAAGAACATACAAGTTATTCTCAATGACTGCTTGTGAATAGTCACTATTTAAAAACAGGCCTATCTGAATATCCTGTAAATTTTATGTCTGATCTAATTATTTACCACTTAATGTCCTTCTTATTGTTTATATATATACACAACCACATTTCCTTCATATATAAGGAAATTAAATTGTAAATAGATCAGACATGAAACTTATGGAATATTCAGACAGGCCTGATACACACACACACACACACACACATATCAGGCCTATCTGATAATACTTTCTACATCTTATAAAATTAAAGTTATGGATTCACAAAAGCATATGCCATTATGAAATTATCAATACTGAAAATGTGACTTACTTACTTTCTATGCTGCAACATAATTACCTCTCTAGAAATTATATCCTAAAATATAATATCCAGACACTATCCCTTTCCTTCTATGATTTAAAGTACAGTACCTTATGACCTAGGTACAGTACCAACCTAACAAAGGACCAGCCAGATGACAGGCTCACAATATACATTTGAAGTACAGTATGTTGTTCTGATGCAAATTACTAGTGAAGTATTTTTGCAATCTGATGAAATAGGATTAGCTGTCTATGGCATATAGCACAAAGAGAGCCCTGTATTTTTATTATATTACCATTCTATCATTATTACAAAAGCCCCAAATTTAAACTAATTCATATGCAGCCCTATTTCTATTGCGGTATTTTTCTCTCCCCTGCCTTTCCCCATCAAAGGAACTTTTAAAATTACTTTTACATTTATCCTCCTGTATGCCATTCACCTCCCCTTTACTAGTGAATCTAAAACCCTTTTACAGTAAGTGGGTGTAAAGTTTACCTAATCCTTTATCTTCGATTTATATAATATGCTACATTACTGATTTATACAATTAGCAAAGAATGTTGAACTTGGCATAACTGAGGCCACTCCATGCTAAAATTAAGGGATCTCATTTTTCAAAAGTTATTAGAGACACAATTCACCTAGATCAGGGGTGTCCAACTCGCAGCATCACTGCGGTGTCATGTGATGTAGCAGGACTTTTTTTCCCCTTTGCTAAACTGGGCGGGGCCAGGGCCAGCACGCGAAGCATCCGGCCCGCGGGCCAAGAGTTTGACACTCCTGACCTAGATGTTTTTCTTCGTGACCTGAAGACATGGCTTTTTCAACAGGCTGACCTGGATTGAGGGGGGGGTTACTGTTTATTTTGGCACTTTTAATTAGTATCATTGGGATTTGGATTTAATAATTTTTTAAATTTTAAATTTTGTATTGTTTTTTTTTCTTATTGTTGTGAGCCACCCTGAGTCCTTCGGGAGATAGGGCGGCATATAAATTCCATAATAAAATAAATAAATAAATAAATAAATGTGCTATTTTTTAATTACAAAATATTTTCCAAGAACAGAATAACAATCAATTAAAATACTAAATCCTATCTGCAATTTAAAATGCCACAGTCCAAGATAGTTGTACAACCAGATGATGGATAGATCTCTATACTGTATTACACAAAAAATTGAATTAGTACACATTTGGGAGTTAGTGTATTTTGAAATAATCTCACCCTTTCCTTTACAGAATGAAACTGCATACTACAAATCTACTACCCTATCATGCTTAAATCGTTTGTTGTACTTTTTTCTCTCCTGAAAAAAAATCCTTCTTTCCTTACACAAATAATTTTTTAAGAAATAATCTGATGCATGGCTATTTCGGAGTAAATTGGTTTGAGCCGAATGAGAATTAACTTCAGAGAAAATACATCATGCAGGTCTGTTCTAGTATATTTCCTATAGTGAAAAAATGCCCATCTTCGATGACCGAGAATGCCTACGTTAACTCCTCCTTGTTTTCATCCGCTGCCAGGAAAGGCCACCTGTGGGACCTGCTGCCAAGAACAAACAGCAAAGTCCCAACCCTACAAAAATTCACTTCTTTATACAGCTCTGTTCAATCACTTCACAGGTTTCCTCCGCATAACCTTTTATGTTTCTTCATTAGGGGTAGGGAAGAGTTGCCCCAAACTTGCACGCTTGCTGCAAAAAAACAACAACTAAGTGGAGGTTCCTCCAACCAGGCACCACCTCAAAAAATCCACACGTCGGGGAGAGGAGGAAATGGGCTGAAATTATCCCCCCACTGCCCCGTACTCACACGAATCGACGCCCGGACAGAAGGGACTTAACCTCAGCACACGCGCGCCCCACCCTTCCCTTTCTTCCCTGGCAACTCTTTGTGACTCACGTGCTCGTCGGTTCTCATCCCAGCCGGAGACTCGGCCACTCACCTTGGCTCCCGCGCTCCACGCTGCCACTCTCACTTTGTTGCAGTTGCCGGTCGTGGGCACAAGCGCAGCCCTGGCTTTTACTATTCTCATTGGCTGACTCGTCTAATCGCTCCGGCTGCTGCAATACCTCTTGGGCACTCGGGGCCTCGTTGCCGCCAGCGGGCGCCTCCACCGGCACTACCGTGAAGTTGGTGGGCATAGTAGTGCTTTTTCTACCGGAGCGCTAGCCTGTGGCTAAATCGCTTGGACAGATCCACAGTCGCCTCCCTCAACCACAACCCGCCGCCTACCCCCTCCCGGGTAGTTGTGGCAGGAAGAGCGGCGAGGGCGGCTCTTTCTTCCCTTTTCTCCGCCTCTCCTCCCCGCCCCTAAGAGCGGCTGCCCGGGCAACAAACCTTGTTTGCCGCCCTCTTTTGCTATCAGTAAGGCAATAGAGGCGCCTCGCACAAAGGGGCCGTTTCTCCAAAATGGAAAGGCGGGAAGGGAGCGAAGCGCCTTTCTCTTCATATTGGTTACCAGCAACGTCGGTGCATCTTTTCTTTCAATCTGCTGCGTTGGCCTCTACACACTTCTGAGAAATGCAGGCGTACTTAATATTCCTTCTGTATGCCACTAGTTTCACATATAACCCTTAAAGCACTTGATTTTTTTTCGGGGGAGAGGGGGTTCAAAGTGTTTGTCCTGAATGTTACGATTCAACTCTCTAATATGCAAAGTTGTCAGCGTTGTGCATCTAGATTTGTGTCTATCTCCCACAAAATAATAGTCACAGCTGGCCAATACAGTAGATACAGAACCTGGTTTAGGAAATAATGCTTGTATACATTAATAAAAAGCTAACAAAAAAAATCAACAGTGATGTCCCCCAAGGCAGTGTTCTAGGACCAACTCTCTTCATACTCTACATAAATGACCTCTGTGATCATATTAAGATCAATTGTGTTCACTGATGATGTAAAGCTATCCAACACCACAGAAAATACTGCTACCCTTCAAAAAGACCTCAACTATGTATCAAAATGGTCAAACAAATGGCAACTTCAAATCTCAACAAATAAATGCTCTGTCTTACATATTGGCAAACAGAAAATAAAATACAAGCTGAATAGTCAAGACTTTGTTGATGATCCAAACTCTGTCAAGGACCTTGGAGTACTCATCTCTAATGATCTAAGTGCTAGAGCCCACTGTAACTACATAGCCAAAAAGGCATTAAGAGTTGTTAACCTAATCCTACGTAGCTTTTTCTCTGGTAATATCACAATACTAACTAAAGCATACAAAACATTTACGCCGCCTTCAGTCCAATCTAAGTATAGTATATAAAATCATATATTGCAATGTCCTACCTGTCAATGAATACTTCAGCTTCAACCATAACAATACAAGAGCACACAATAGATACAAACTCAAGGTTAACCACACCAAACTTGATTGCAGGAAATACGACTTCAGCAACAGAGTGGTCAACGTCTGGAATACTCTACTTGACTCTGTGGTTTCTTCCCCAAACCCCCAAAACTTTAACCTTAGACTGTCTACTATTGACCTCACCCTTTCCTAAGGGGTCTGTGCATAAGCGCACCAATATGCCAACCGTCCCTGTCCTATTGTTTCTTTTTATTTTTCTTATATGTATTTATTTCATGTATTCACAACTATGTTTATACTTATACCTATTATTTTGTAAGCAATTGACAAATAAAATAAATAAAATAAATAAAAACTAATCATGAATTAAAAACATCAAGTCACCAAATTTTTGAGTGGAGAACATATAAACCACTTAATCTGGTACTTAATTTTATCTCTCATGGGGAGGAAATAAACGGGTTTTTGTATGCACTATCAGACCAAATCCACATAACTATCCCTGGTGTCAGGCGACTAAAAAGTGGCTAATTTCTATTTACTCACACACTGTGCCCTTTAAGCAGAAAGTACACTCAGCATCTCTGCCTAGATCACTTTGCACTAAATCAAGGAGCTGCTGTTGCATTTCCCTACAAGCATCACTGGTTCCATGTAAACTGAGAAACCAGTGCAATCATTATTCAACTCATTCTACGCCCCTCCCATCTAATGTATGTAGTTGAGTGCATGAAAACACATTGAGCTATCAATGAAAGCCTCTTGTCCATGTTGGTTCCCAATCATGTGATGGTTGTGATGGTTGGTTGGTCACACTTCTCTCATGCCACAAGTAACGTCATTTCCACCTTTATGTTGTACTGCAACACTGCAGTCTAACTCCTTCCTGCTCATGCTGAAAGCTATGTGAACCTTCACCTACCAGTAATCCAAGCCAATCCTTTAAATTCCCAGGAATGATTGCCATTGTGAAGACAAATGCCCCATGCAAATACCCAATGGCAAGTTTCAGTCTGACTAAGGTATGACTTTAAAATTGCCATTGGATACTTTCATGGGGCATTTGTCCTCACAGTGGAAACATGGATGGGAGGCTAAATGGTAATATTGAGCAGATATATCCCTTGATAATGTGATCTTTGTGGCATGCTTCAATCCTGTGCCGTGCATGTTACAGCGTGAAATGCTTTCAAAGGGACTGTCTTGCTCAACTTCCCCAGCATCAAATGCTTGAGAATCCTTAGCCTCCACGTGTCTTGACTTTATGGTAGAAAAGAGATGAATCCCAGTTGAACAAGATAATTCCTTTGAAGGCACTTCATGCTGTGGCATGCAGGGCACAGGATTGAAGCATGCCACAAAGATCACACTGTCAAGTGCTATATCTGTTCAACATTGCCATTTCCTTTACAGGGTGTTGTCCCACAGTTGTCATCACTGACAGAGAAATGTACTGCTTAGCAGCCAGCAGATTTTTGTGGCAGGCGCCTTTCCACTTCTGCTTTTGTTGTAGACAGAAGCATGCAGGTCATTTTACCGCTTCTTACTGGGCTTTCTCCCTGCAAGCAGGTTCAGCTACATCACCATCACAGCCTTCAGAAACCTAGGTGTGTACAACAGGAGCCAGTCACCAAGGCTCTGCTCTTACTCACAGGTCCTAGTACGCAACTTGTGCACCTAGTCATATATCAAACATCACATTGGTCCAGATCTCAACCACAGGCATAACTTACACTCTTGCCATAGATTACATGGCATGTTACCTCAGGATGGAAGGCAATAGCTGTGTTATTATCTGTACATATTTACATAGTTAATATATTGGCAAAGCAATTTGGGAAGTCAACAGAAGACTGCAAACCATGATCACACAGGCCATACCTGGATGCCTGTAGTTCATCCACCTCCCATGTCCATGCAAGGGCCTTGGTGGTGCAGGCTGATAATAGCCTAGCACTTAGCTCCAGCTGCCTGTAATTATTGCAGGCTCGAATCCCACCAGGCTCAAGGTTGACTCAGCCTTCCATCCTCTCGGGGTAGGTAAACTGAGGACCCAAGATTGTTGGGGGCAATAAGCTGACTTTGTAAAAATGCCGCTTAGTAATAAGCAGGCATATACAATGGAATGAAGGCTATTGCTGAGCACATTGGGTTGTGCTCCAAACATTGTAAGCCACCCTGAGTCTCTGGAGAAGGGCGGGATATAAATATGAATAAAAATAAAATAAATAAATAAAAAATCACCATTGCACAAATAGGTTTGGTTTATAGTCACTTACTCATGCATCCATAGACTGGTGCACATGAATCTTAAAAGCCCCTTGCTTTCTACTTAGATTTCCAGATAATTGCAGCTAAAACAGACAAAGCACAAGCTTTGGTCAATAGCCAGGAAATAATCAAGAATGTCCACAAGGCATTTTCAATCAAACCTGAGGCTCCTCGGGTTCTTTTGGAATATATGGAGACCCAATGAATTTAAAGTAACAGCAAAACTTTACTGGTTACAATATACATTTGTTCTTTCTCACTGACATCTATCTCTACTTACCAAGTCCTTCTCAACTAGGCTGCCAGTTTGTATTTGTAGGAAGGGAAGCTGCCAAATTCACTTGCAGGATGATTCAAAGAGTTGGTGGACCACTTTTATCGCTAAAAGTCTTCGTTTGTTTGATTTATAAGCCTGGTAGCTTCAGTTTTCTATGCAGGATCTTCCTCCATTATCTGCTTCTGGTGATATTTTTCCTTTAATTCTTATTTATTTGTTTTCTTCTTATCTATCTCATCAAGGAATCTTTTTGATAATATTCCTGGCTTTTGTCTTCTCTGCTTTGTTTTTAGGCTCTGGAAGCTTCAGACTAGTATCATTATGATGTGTAGGCATGTCATGGAGAAAATGACTTCCATGTATCCATAGTAAGTGAACCAAGATGGTTAGAGAGGATATAAGTGGCAACTCCTTACAACAATGTATGAGGTGATAATAGTATGATAGGGTAATATGAGATCAGATCAGATGCATTGAAAGGAAACTGAAGGGTTAAAACAGAAGCTGACAAAGTAACTGGGTTTATGTGTACTAGGCAATGAAAACTTATATGAATGTAGTGTGTGAACCAAATGAAATAACCATGCTGTAGAATTACCAAAGTACAAGTATTACTTAAAAAAAATTAGATTACCTTGGTTTATTTTCAGTGACACAATCTCTAACAAAATTAAGAGCTCAGAAATATTCTGACTTACAGAAATGTGAGCAGGAGAATAATAAGCAGTAAAAGCCATTAAGCCTGACCTTTAAACATAAGATAGCAGCTTTTTCTAAAACTAGCTTGGCTGGTGAAATCTTTTGAAGTACTCCATGTCAAGATGATGATACCAGCAACACTTCTTTCATTCCTGATTTGCCAATATGGAATCTGTGCACACTATTTTTTGTTTGAAAGATAGCACTCTTGTTTATATATAGGATACTGCATATAGTTCTTAACTTGGAGTTTATACATATAATAACATTACTGTCTAAATTATTATAATATGTTAAAATAATTTTGATATAAAAAACTATTCATAAAGCCATATAAAATATATTAAAAAACATGAATGGATCTTGTTAATTAAGACATTAATTAAGAAACAAAATGAATTTTGCTGGGTCATGTAGGAAGTTAAAACCCACCCGTCCCAGAAAAATGAAATATTTTAGGAAATATTAAAAAGGCAGAATATTTCCCCTAAAAGAGAAGTAGAAACTCAGAAAGGCAGAAACTCACACACAACCCCTTTGTTAATGCGCCATTAAGGCCTGGGCCAGACTATTCTACATAACAAAGATCTACCTCCTTCAGGCAGAGCCATTTAATTGCCCTTCATTGCACCACACACATCAAGTTTCAACCAAACTTAGCACAGACAACTTACAAAGCTAGCTATGACCTCTGACAGCAACCATCAGGATATTCTTCCTGTGCCCCAGGAAGTTCAAAGCCCATAGAGGGCATAAAACCCAGGGACTCTCAGCATCTCTTCCCTTTTCTTCGCCCAAGAGCTCCAAGACATGTGATCCTGTTCATCAATTAACCTTCTTTCCAAGCAACTTCTATGATTCCAGTGTGTTTCTCCCCATTTGGAACTGAACCCAGATGGACGTTTCTTCCAACAGCCAAAAAGAAAATTTGTGCTGGGAAAATCTATACAGAGAAATATTATTATTTATTTATTTATTTATTAATGGGACTTATATGCGCCCATTTCAAGACTCAAGGCTTACAATAAAAACAAACACAATAAATATTTAAAAAAGAATTAAATTAATGGTCCCAATTAATACAAAATTTAAAAACCACCAAAATCTAAAACACCCCACCCATGGGTCACAGCCCGGATTGGTCAAATAACCAGGTCTTCAGGTCATGGCGGAAGGTGCGGAGGTCAGGGGCCAAGCGGAGCCCCAGGGAAGTTGGTTCCAGAGTTCAGGGACGACAGAGTAGGCACGCGCGTCGGGGACCGCCAGCCAGCATTGCCCGGCTGATGGGACCCCAAGGAGTCCCTGTCTGTGACTTCATACATACATTAAAAAAAAGACTTTATCTTTAGAGAAACCCTTGAGTGGGGGAAAATGAGGGCTTTTTTTGCAACACAATATTTAATAGAAACAATCTGCATACATACTACCATGCAATGTTTAATTCTCTGCATTATTGGAACATAAGAAATAAGGGGCTAGGCATTGGAAGAAACCTTGTGCAAAGCTCCATTTGGTTTCATAGAAATTCATGTTGTCAAGGCTTTCCTCCCTGAAATTAGTTGTATATTTACTTTGAAATTCAGGATAAAGCCCAACACTTCAGTACACATAAATAAAGTATCATATATAGCACATGAGTGTGCTGAAAAGTTTTTGAATATTCATACTACTGAATATTCTAGAATAACATAAAATCTTCCCTAACAAGTATACTCCTACTGAAATCAGGGTTTGCACTACCTTTTTACCCCATTGTGCTATACAAAGAGTTGGTGGATTTGAGCAAGTGATTTAATTCATGGCAGTAAGAGTTCCTTTCTGGACATTAAAATGATTAAACATCAGTTCAGGAAACATCACAGTTTTGGCAGAAAAATTCCTTTTAATTCAAGGCATGCTTCAAGCTCTTCATACAATTACAAAAATTAATTTTTGAACTTTGGATTCAAATATGTATATGATGTTTATAAACTGATATGAACTTATGAATTATATATTTGCCATATAATTGCAATCAAAATTATGAGAGAGGTAGTAAACTACTTTGGTAATACTATTGAGATAAAATGCTACCATATCCAATGGTGCCTTACAATACAAAGATTTACATTAGGGATGGTGTTTAGGTTAAAATTTGGAATGTATCAGGTTCTGATTTTAAAAATGAGATGATTCAAGTAGATCTGAGAGTTGTTCAAACAGAATCAGGAAAACTCAGAAAACTGAATCAGTATCTGGATTCTCCAAAAGATTTGTTGGTGATTCAAAATATGTACATAAAACTCCAGGGGAAGTTTTTTCCCTTGGGAAGAAGAAAGAATGTTAGAAGGTGTTGGAAGAAATATCCTTCTGGGTTCAGTTCCAAGTGAGAAAAAGACATTGGATTCATGGCAGTTGCTTGGAAAGAAGATTTATTGATGAACAGGATCACATGCTGTTATGTATGCAGGTTTGAATGTCATTGGTTAAGTTTGAACTGTTCTTGTAAAATGTCAGAAATGATTGGTTTAAAAAGTGCGGGAAAACCCTGCACTCTGATTGGCTGGCAACTGCGGCTGCTGGCTATAAGTAGCAGCCGCAGCCCAGCCAAATTGGGTCTGTTATGAGCTGTAGTCACTAATAAACTCTTCACTGAAGCACTCTGTGTCTGACTCTTCATGCAAATCTAACACATGCCTTGGAGCTCTTGGAGCTCTTGGGCAAAGAAGAAATGCTGAGAGTCCCTGGGTTTTATGCCCTCTCTAAGCTTTGAACTTCCTGGAGCACAGGAAGAGTATCCTGATTGGTTGCTGTCAGGGGTCATAGCTAGTTTTGTAAGTTGTCTGTGTGTTAAGTTTGGTTGAGTCCTGCTGGGTGGTGCAATCTTCCCAGATGGGTCCACGTGTGAATGAGAGGCAGGATACAGCAGTAACTTGTAAGATATCTTTATTGTGGTTAAATCCAAAAAGGCCGCTCAATCATGGCAGATGCCAGCTTTTGTTGCCGGTGCTGTCCAAAGCTTCAGCCACTGACGGGACTTTATTTTTCCCACCGGTGGCTGGGCCAATGAGAGGAGTCTGTTAGCCAACTCCACTCTTTGTCCATATTTGATCATATGTAACACCCCTCCCCTCTTAGTTAGTGTGCACCCAATCAGCACTTGCCCATTGTACGTAGTCGCGTAGGTAGGCGGGGCTTCGATGGGCATGACTGGACCTGCGCACCTCACTTGTTCCTGGGGCGGTACCCCGAGTGGACAGGTCCGCTGCTGTTCCAATCCCTGCTTGCGGAATAGTCTTGAAGCCCACTTGTGGCGTGGTGGGGACTGTTGAGCCTGAGGCCTCAGAAGGACACTGCGGGACCTCCTTTTCGCAAGGTAAGTGTCTCTGCTGTTGTTGTGCAGGGGTTGATGTCTGTGTCAAGGATTGTTCTGTTGGAGCGTGTCGTGTGTCTGGCTGGTTGTCTGAGTTCAAAATCCGGCCTCATATTTGATCAATGTACCACTCCCATAGTTTCTCTTCTTCTGTCTCCACCCTGTAGGACTTGGGCCCCATAATTCCAGTCACTCTGGTGGGTACCCATGTGGGTCCCCCTGTGTAGTTGTGGGCGTAGACTGGATCCCCTATCACAAATTGTCTGCACTTCACCGTGGAGACGGGGGGTGTCTCTGTGCTATAATTGGGGTGTACTCGGTCAAGTGTAGATCATAGCCTCCAGCCCATTAACAGTTCTGCGAGGCTACAGTGTGTTGTTGCGTGGGGTATGATATGTTGAGCTAGGAGCATTCTGTCTGTTCTTTCCTGCCAGTCCCCTCAGCCCATCCGCTGGAACATTTCTTCGGTTGTCTGGACCATTCTCTCCACTTGGCTGTTCATCGCCGGATGAGTAGGTGCTGACAGTGCGTGTCTGACCCCTAATCTGGCCAGGAATGCTTCGAACAACTGCGAAGTGAACTGCGGTCCGTTGTCCGAGACAAGGACGTCCGGCAAGCCATGGGTGGCAAATAGTCGTCAGAGTGCTCTTATGGTTGCCTCTGATGTGGTTGATTTCATTAAAATTACCTCCAGCCACTTGGAGTATGCGTCGACGACTATGAGGAAGGTTTGCCCTGGCAAGGCCCGGCAAAGTCGACGTGTACCCGGGCCCACAGAGCTGTGTCTCCCGCTTTCTGGGGTTCACTGCCAGGGTGCTGGTCTGGTTTCTTGGCAGGGGGTGCAGGTGGCGACCCAGGTTTCTATCTCTTTGTCCAGTCCTGGCCACCACACGTAGCTTCTGGCGAGGGCTTTCATTCAGACTATCCCCGGGTGGCCCTCGCGTAGCATTGTCAGTATTTTATTCCTTAGAGGGGGGATGACTACTCTGTCCCCCCACAGTATACATCCCTTGAGCACTCACAGTTCTGTCTGCCTATTTTTATATGGTTGGTATTCATCCCCTTTGGCTGCTTCCAGCCATCCCCTCCACACCCAGTTTGAAATCCGCGCCATGATTTTGTCACGGGCTGTGAGTCTCGCGATTTCTGATTATGTCATCAGTCCAGGCATCACCTCCTCTACAAGCAGCACTGTAGGGGATGGTGCTGGGTCTTCAGCTGGGTCTGGGAGGGGACAGCAGCTGAGGGTGTCGGCATGGGCGATGTCTTTTCCAGGTCTGTGGATTATGCGGTAACTGTATTTGGCCAGGTACACTGTCCATCTTAACATCCTGGGGGATAGGATGTTAGGTGTGGGTTTGTCACCAGCAAGAATGCCCAGTAAGAGTTTGTGGTCAGTGATGAGGTCGAATCGCCTTCTGTACAGGTATTCATGGAAACACTTGACCCCTGCAACTGCGGCAAGTGCTTCCTTGTCGATCTGGCTGTAATTTCTTTGAGCTTTTGACAGTTTCTTTGAAAAGTATGCGATGGGGATTTGGTACCATTGGGCAGTTTGTGGCTGAGGACCGCTCCAATGCCATAGTGGGAGGCATCGCATGTTAGTGAGAGTGGCAGCATCTTTCTGTATTGGATGGGGACGCTGTTAGATGTTAAAATGTTTTTTATTTTGCTGAACGCCTCAGCCTCGCGTTGTCTCCAGGTCCAACTCGTCATCTTATCGAGCAGCCTTCTGCAATGGTTGCTTTCTGTGGCAGAAAGACATCGTAAAAGTTAATCAACCCTAAAAATGCTTGCAGTTCCATTTTGTTTTGTGGTGTGGGGGCTTCCGATATTGCCTTCAGCTTTCCGTTTGTGGGTCGGATGCCTGCGGCGTCAGTTAGGAACCCCAAAAATTCCATTTGTGAGACTGCTATGTGGCATTTATTCCTCTTTAGTTTCAAGCCTGCCTCTTGGAATCTCCCTAGGACTGCCCATAGCCACTTCATAAGTTCTTGCCTGTTGCTGGCCGAGATGATTACATCATCAAAGTAGGGTATGACCCCTGGGATGTTGTGTAGCAGCCTTTCCATGAACAGGCCAGGGGCTATGCTCACTCCGAACTGGAGCCGCTTACAGTTGAACGCACCCTGGTGAGTGACAATGGTTTGTGCCTCAGCGGTTGCCTTGTCGATGGGCAGTTGCTGATAGGCCTGAGCCAAGTCTAATTTGGTGAATATAGTCCCTCGGCACAGGGAGTGCAGGAGGTGCTGTAGTACGGGCACAGGGTACACACTCTGCTTGAGGACCTTGTTCAGGGTTGTTTTGTAGTCAGCACAGATTCTTATGGACCCATCTGGTTTGACTGGGATCACGATTGGGGTCTCCCATTTGGCATGGTCCACTGGTTCTAGGAGCCCTTGGGCTATTAGCTTATCTAGTTGCTCTTCAACTTTGGGATGGAGAGCGAACAGGACTTGCTGCAGTTTAAGGCGGACCGGGGCGATGTTGGGGTCTAGGTTGAATGATATGGGGGTCCCCGTGTACTTGCCCAGTTTGTTGTTGAAGACATCGCTGAATTCCTGCTCTAGTTGTCGGACGACTCCACAGCTCATGCCTCATCGATGGCTTCTTTGAAGGTGACGTCCTCGTGGGCCAGGAGTTTCTTTTGTAGTGTGGGATCCTTCGTCTCCAGGATGATCCAGTCTCTGATCATCCCCTTGGTGTCAGGGAATCTGCAGTTTTTCATGATTATGTTTTAATCCCATCCCCCATGGAGCTGAAGGGGGGTCAGGGAGCTGCAGAAAGCTTCTTTGTCTTTAAAAACATGTTTCTCCTTTTCTCACCAGGGAAATATAATATTCTGTCTTTTTAATATTTCCTAGAATGTTTCATTCTTCTGGGGAGGGGTGAGTGCTAACTTTTTACAAAGGGAAGGCCAATTTTGAGACTGCCAGCTCTAAGTTCTAGCTATAATGGTTGGTTTTAACAGGGTTCCCCAACCATAGTGCTTCAGTAAATTGATTTTGTAAGTCAATGCACAGTAGATTGTTAGTAGTTTCTACTTAAAGCAGAAAGTAAAACAATGTTGGTGTGTCTATTGGACCAAGAAGGATGGGAAAATGGACAGCTGCTTGGAAAATGTCCATAATGCATTTGCATATCCAAATGCATTTGCCTCAGCTATTGTATAATTCACGTATATCTTTATTTTACAGCACTTTCTGTGAGTGCTGGGGTGACTCCCTGTTGTCTGAATTATCCTTAGGATCAAATATAAGCTTCCAAGTTCCATCATTTAATAATGCCTCCTAAAAGCCCCAAACAGAGCACAAATAACTCCTCCCCGATATTCTTCATAAACAGCTACATAGGCCTGAATTCCCCCACAGAGGAACACTTCTGTCCCATTCTATCAAGTGTACTTTTAAAAAAATACTTTGGAAGGCAAATGAAACAAAGGAACATAAGCAATCATCTTGTAACTATTTGCCTGACACTTGCCACTATTTACATTTAAATTTAACTTCTAAGGCTTAGTAAGAATTGCGAAAAGTACATTAATCTGTGTAGCAAGCGATTGTATACTAGAATGAATCAGTAACAAATGTTTGCTTTTAATCTGATTTTGACTTCTTATGTCCCAGAATAAATGTAGAGTGTGTTCTGAAATAAATTAGAATGGAATGTATTCATTTTTCATACAATTCAAACATTTAAGGTTTACATACTGAGCAGGAGAGGAAGGGAAGGACGAAATACAAAAAGATAAATTTTATAGTACAGTCAGCTTTATTTTCACTTTTACTGTGAAGCCATATCCTAAATAAATTAATCTGCTCCTCAATACAGATCTTAGCAACAATAACTGAAGGAAAGGTGCAGGTTTCTCCAGTTTACATACCACTTTTATATTTAAATTAATAATGTAGCCATTATTTCTACTGGCAGAACTACTTAAAACTTTAGATTAAGTAGTTCTGCCAGTAGAATTACAAAACTACTGCTATTCCTGCTTCTTTCTTTGCATAGTCCTTTGTTTTCTCTCAATGATCTTGGGTTGCTTCTGGACATGAGAATTCATATTATGTTTTTGTGTTTTATGTCTTTGTTTATATTTGCAGAATAGATTTAGTTTCAGCTTAGAATGGTCCTGGCAATAAGCAATTCAAGGACAATGAGAGGGTTCCATTTCTCTTTGTTCTGTCTATCAGGACAAACATTTTAGCCACCTCTACTTCAGGAATTTAAAATACCTTGAGGCATACTTGAATTCCCACTACTTTCCTGAAGAATAATTTTCCAGGATTTTCTATCCTTCCTTTTCTCATTTGATTCTTCAATAATGTTTTCATGCTTTCCCACCATATCAGAACTAAAGAAATCTGCATGGCTATTTGCTGATCTTTTTTGTTGTTAATTTTAACTGGGAATACCTAATTTATACTACAAAAATGGGGATGACTACTAGATCAGGGATCACCAACCTTTTGGACCTCAGGGACAACTAAATTCATAATTTTAAATCCCTAATAACTAATATGATCTGCCTAATGACTGGCTGGGTGGTCGTGATTAGGTGGTCATGTGACTGGGTGGGTGTGGCCAATTCAATGACACTCACATCAAGGGGCACCTCGCCAGCCTCTACTCACCCCTCCCAACCACTCCTCACCTGCTCACCCGGGCTCCTTAGGGCCCCAACACAAAGCAGTTGTTGGAGCTAAGAAGCCTCCTCAAGAAAAGTTGGCAAAACAGCTGGCTCAGTTCAAATTGGATCTGGCCGAGAAGGAAGCTCAGCAGAAGCACCTCACTGAGGACTTCAAGCATAGGCTTTCCATGCAGAAGGAAGACCTGTGAAAGTGCAATGCCAGGTACTGGCGCCTGGAGGCTCAGTGGGCTGAGATGGTCAGCTAGTTCCAGGCCATGATGCAGTCCCACTGGAACAAGGCTCTTCATCACCAGTGGCACTTCTCTCCAGCCTTTGCCCAAAGCCCCACACCAGGAGGCTGAAGCAGACCCCAGGTCAGAATTTCTGCCCCCCTCCAACCCACACAAAAAGTCCCCAAAGGGGAAGACTCTCTGCAACAACACAAATGTTCATTGCATGTATCTGGCCCAGGGACCATAGTTTGAGGACCCCTGATTTAGTGCAATATAAAAAATGCAAATATTTTTTTTGCAGATCATCAAAATTTTCTTATGGACCACCACTGTACTAGATGGTATCATGTTACAGTTTTCTGGACATATGCCCATGCTGCTATCTTGTGGTCATTTGGATTCCTGCAGCACAGATATAGTAGCCCTATTCTAGGAACAAATTTATTCTTAGTCTGCATTGTGATTTAAAGGCAAAATGATGCTATCCTTCAGCAGTACATATCCTTATAATTTATTTCTAGCTAGTGCTTTTATGTTTTTGTAATTCCCTTTTATTGTACTTAAACATTACCATAGTAGTTATGTTGGGTTTTTAGGTTTTGGGTTTTGGGTTATCAAGCTTATATTAAGTCATGGTTACTATGTAATTTATTCTATAATTAAATATTGCTGGTCTTACAATTTACAGTCCAACCTTTAATCACTACCCCAAAAGTTTCTGGATTATAATGATCAGTTTTCAGCTACATAACTCTATGTATATCTCTTCTGAGATACATCTAAATGAGTTGAATTGGACTTAACTCCTAGATACATGTGTACAAGGTTGCAATCAACCCTTTAATCTTTCTCAAAGTCATATTGGGAGTTGTTGTATAAGTGTCAGAGAGCAGAATGTGCAAAAACATGATCAAATTGCACTGTATTTGGAATGTTATTAGAGAATCAATATTAGCTGCTAAAGTATAACAATATGTAGTAATGCAATAATGATTCTTGATTCTTCTATAATAGCTAATTCAGATTTATTTAATAGGCGATGTTTATAATATGCTATCATTATAATATTTCAGTATTATAGTACTTGCATTATTTAACAGTGATTTGTGAGCTATAGATAATCTATAACAAATAAGGGCCATTGATATGAAAGAGACTTCATGCCATTGTTATCCTGTAGAAGTATTACGTTTGTATTTTAGAAGCAATTTAATTTATTGATGGCCATGTGTTGAAGGGTAAAAGGTTATTAACAATTTGAATGATCACGATCTGAGGTCTTGAGCTGTAGCTTTCTCTCAATTACCTAAAAACTTAATGCAAGTCATAATTATTCAAGTGTAGTAAGATTTAGTAATAAACAAAAAAGAATTACTAAGAATGTTTGCTCTAAGAAATCTGAAGTGCTAAGGCACTTTGAAGTTAGGGAAAATGCTTCTAGATGTGTATTCTTTGCTGCCATTTGATTTAAGAATGATTTGAGATATCTTTATGAAACATTGTTGGAAGAGTGTTATGGACCTTGGACAAATTTCAGATAAGTCATTGTTTGGCTAGATATTTCAAACCAAAGCTAAAAAGGACATGATTATTCTGTAGAAATATAGCACACAAGTACAAAAGAAAATCATGATGCATGAGTTTTTATTTTATTTCACAAGAATTCTATTCAACCTCATTCTCAAACATTTTCAGTTGTTCATATTCATAGTAACAACAGCTAATATTCTTCCATTGCCCTTCTGAAACCATTAATAAACCTAAATGCTTACACACAAATTCCTGATTACGGTTTTCCTAGGAAGGAGGCAACAGCAAACTACTTCTGAAAAACTTTGCCAAGAAAACTGTGGAGGCTAATCCTTGTGGGAGTCAATACTGACTCAAAGGCACACTCACATTCACATGCTGAGGGTATATGGGGGCAAGGAATGAAATTAATGATCGTCTTGAATCAAGGATGTGTGTGTGTGTATGTACCTTGAGCTCCAATATAAGTGATTTTCACATGGCATCCTGTGCAAATTCAGCTATTATGGCTTGTAATTCATGGTATATGGCTTTAGTGTGAACCAATTTACCATATACAGTTTATTTCACAGGCCATAGTTAAACATGCCTGCCAGTATAGTTATATTTGAAATGATTCACAAAAGGAGTTAAATCCTTAAGGTAATTATTACTATTGTTTGTGTTTATGAATATTGTAGAGAAATGAGGTATGACAGTATATGATCCAATATATTTACAATCTAAATAGAAACAGAAAAATGCTTAGATAAGCAACAGAAGAATATGTGCTTATTTCAAATACATTTCTTATTTACAATACAGTAGATACTCAAATGTTTATTGTACTTCCCCAGAAAGTGTATATGAGGAAGGACTTAAAAGAAACAAGGGAGATAATTGACTCCATGCACTTGAGAGGTAGTTGCCTTGAAAAGGGCAGCAAGGAAAAATTGGATGGCAGAAGATTGTAGAAAGTGATAAAGGGTGGGAGGGAGGGAGGAGAGAGAGAGAGAGAGAGAGAGAGAGAGAGGAGGAACAAGCTCTTGGAGGACTCTGAAAGTAGAATATACACTACTGTATTTGTATGCTGTCTGGCCATAAAACATTGGTTCTTGAAATTGTTTTGAACAATGCAACAATCCATTTCAGTTTATCCACCAAACAGAGTGTAGAGGAGAGCCATGTTAATTTATGGTAGTTAAAAATCAGGAGGACTCTCATAGCACCTTTTCAAATTAACTCATTTTATTAAAAGGTACAATGAGCTGCAGTTCACTTCAGATTGGGAAGGAAATCCTGCTCATACTTGCTATTCTTTCTTTCAATATCCACATGTTTCGTCCAAAAAAATCTGAACTGAGACCAGGTTAAGATTTGTATGGGAAACTGAGAATTATGCTTTCCACAATAATAACCTACAGTGCAAACCTTGAATGTCCCATGTATTTTTACTGGGAAGTAAACTGTTGGAAGACAGTGAAAAACCCCATGTATTGTTATCAAATAGATAGACAGGTGTTTGAAGTAATCAGTGGTTAAACCTGATGTAAAGAGAGGTTACTTTTTATAGCATGGCAGCTGGTATTTTTGTGGAGGAAGAATGTGTATCATTCAAAAGGAAACAAAAGGTCATCATTCAAGAGGTATAGGCATTTGTGTATATATACTCGGGTACAAATTTAAACAGTAAGTAAAATAGAAATATATAACTTTCCCTCCTAATGGTTCTTTACTTTTAACTTACTGGATAGCCAACTCTCCCAATCTGCCTTCTTTAAGGAATATACAGACCACCATGGCTGTGTAGAAGGAGAGATTTAATTATATGCTATGTTTAGTTCAACAGCCTGTTATGCTAAACAGGAACAGTCCTGTTCTTTTTTACATCTGTGTTTGCAAGAAGGGAGTACTGGGTTTGATCATGTTTATTAGCAAAATAATTCTGCAGGTGTTCAAATGTATATCTTCAAAACTTACAATTAAAACAGATATATTAGGGGTTGCAAACTACAGGTTGTTTAGCCTGTTAAAATGATTTTCACAGTTTAAATAGACAGAGTCACCTTTTCTCTTTTAAAGGGCAATGGTAGGGAATCCTGTTTTCATTTTTTCCCCCATTCAAAATAGCTTGAAAATGTCTGAAAAAAATTAACAAAACATATAATGCTGGAAATATGTATGATGATCCTACTGTGGCAGTAAGGGATAAAGCCTCTTCTGGCATTCCTGTTACTGTTATAGCATTTCATTGTAGAGCTTCTCTTCCTTCCCTGTTCTCACCACCATGGATCTCAATAACTGTTACTGGATAACTCTGATTCTAAGATGCAATATAAGAATTAAAATGTCCTGTTTAGAAACAAACTTTTATAGCTTGTTATATGCTATCACTACAGAAAAGGCCACTGCTATGTAAATTAATGCAAATAGTGATATCCCAAAACATATAATAGGGTTAGAAGAGAATTTTCCCAAGGATCTCAGTTTCACTTTGCTATGATCTTATTATTGGAGCATAACTGATAATAAAGTACCCTTAATTAAAAAAGCAAACAAACCAAAACCATTGCATAACCAGAGACTCTGATGATTGGATAACTGTGCACACTATTTGGGCAACGCTTAATAACCATTTGGGTCTACAGCATTTTTCTTGGGCTATAAGAATGAGATGCAAAACTCCAGAGAGTCAAAGTGATTCAGAAAATTTTCACTCTGCAGCCTGGATTTGGTAGGGTTATACCCTGCTTTTCTCCTGAAATTTAAAATTAGGACTTATGTTTAGAAGCTTAATGGTACTGTGTAAAAGTAGAACAAGAAGGAAACTAAAACATAATTTTTGCAAAGCAACCCGGTTTTAATGCAACTTCCCAGGTTATAAGTAATTGTGGCTCTTCTCCAGTAGTTTTTAAGGGGAAATAATAGTGTGGAAGGAGAGTCTTTGGCCAAAAAATGTACGCTGGTGTCCTTTCTATAATTTTTATGCTACATGATTTAAAAGTTTCCATGGATATGAAGTTGATATCAATGTGTCAAGGTAATTTCTTCATTTCTAGAGTCCTTGTCAGGCTTCCATGCTTATTTTTTTATTTGTTAGATTTATATCCTGTCTTTCATTTGGGAGACAGAAACAATGCATATAACAGTGCTTTCTCCAATATTTCCCAACAACAACCCTCTGAGGTAGATTGGCCTGAAGGAAAGTGATTGACTCAAAGTTACTTAGAGAGCTTCCCCTTCTGCAGGTGGATAGAAGAACCTGGCTCTCTTGTGCCTACCCAATATCTTAATCATTACACCATACTGACTCTTTAGCATGGAAAGCTAATGATTTGTTAGGGTTAATATTTGTCCTCCATCTGTCCTATCTCTGTTCTCCTTATCCTGCCAATCTTATCTAAATAAAAATGAGTTAGATCTGATGTCCATGACAACAGTTGAAGTCAGAAAAACTTTCTAATTCCTTGAGTCTAATACTTCTCTGCCCATGGCAGGACTAGTTTCCTTGGATATGTGAAACACTTGCCAAGATCTGATTTAAGAAGCTGATTGGATTCACAGATATATACCCCAGACTGAAGTAATGTGCCAAAATTAAAAGTTTTCTCCTTGACCATTATACACCATTGCCAACTAGTGTATTAAGCAGATTAGATGTATTAAAAACATTAAGCCCCTTTTTCATTCTCACTGGGTGAAATATTAGTGATGATCTCTTTCTTTCCCATCAAACTAAAAAGTGATGCCACATATTACAGAATGACCAAGTCAACTGTTACACAGATGGCAGGAAGTTACCAGCATACTAGTCTTTTGATGTGCACCTGTATTTATATACAAATATATTGTTTCATTCATACTGTACACTTTTCCTAAAAGGAAAAAAAACTTACCTAAATATCATATGTGATCCATAATAGAAGTTTCTTGTTTGTTTAGCATGGGCTTCTGCAAATAACAATCTACATCAAGTGGATCTGCAAATATTCAGAGGAGCAGTTCTGAGGAAGCTCATGGAAGTTCCAAGAATGGTGCTGTGTTCAAAACTTCCATTTCAGTGCCTAAAAGTTTATGAGAAATGCACTTGCACATACTGTCCTTACAGGTTCCTAGTGAACTCTGTTTTCTGTCCTTTATATAACAGGATGAGATGCTGTAGCTTCAAAGTATCTCATTGTTTTTGGTTTCTGCATAAATGCTGCAAAACATTATTTGATGACATTCTAATATTTTATAATCTGAATTGTTGTTAGTCAACTATGTATCTGTCATGTATTATAATTAGGTTATGCCCACAGAAGATTCTTTGCAGCACTGATGTGCTCTAGAGTCTATAGTAAGCATCTTGAAACATTATGATTCTCCAGTGGATTGAGCTACAATTTGTAACCGACATATGTGAAAGAAACCTCAGAATCATTATAATTGCCCACAAAACATTAAAAATTAACCCATCTCTTAGAGGTAACTAGTTGTTTGGGCACAACTCAATGAAATGCTGGGAAAATGCTCCTACACTGCAAGTTTTTGACTGTTCTCTGTTGATGGAAAACCTATAAATTTTTATTTTTATTACAGAAAAACAGTGTCCCAGGAAACTGAAGCCAAGAACATTGCTCCAAACACAGGGAGTGTGGGATTTGTTATAGAAACTGATTTTATAGGGCTTTATTAATGTTTTTCTCATGCAGCATTACGAGCCCAAGATTTTTGACAGACAAACATTGGAAAAATTACAGAAAGTTTAGTAAATAGCAGATGAATTTATAACGAGCACAGATTAACAGTTAATCATGACCTTGCGTATAAAACTCTGTTATACACCAATACAGAGAATTCAAAGCATACTTAATTTTTTATTTATTGTTATTAGTAACAACATTGCTAATAAGGACTACAAAAAGAAAAACTGATCTTAAGATAAAATAAGGCTATGAGAAGATGGAGCATAAATCAAAACTGTTCTAGATAGGTTTAATGCCAGATAGGACAGAAGTGCTGGTTCTTTGCCCAGTTGATGAAATATTTAAATAAGAAACTTCAGAATTAAAAACTTGTTTATTCCTAGAAACTATTTATTTATTATAGCAATCATTTGGCTGCTATTTGAGCAACAGAAGAATGCATCGGAGCTATATAGGGTAGTTACAACTTTTTTTCAAAAATAAGGATATTTAATATTGACATTACATCTAGAGGTTATCAAGTTATATTGAAAAGACAAGGGAAAAACTAAATGAGCTAGAATAAACAGTGCTCTTTTTCATAAAAAATAATTCTGACATTGGCCAGGGTTTAACAACTAAAGTAAAGGTCAAAGTAGATGTGATAGGAATAAAAACATGTATGAAAACATGCCTCAGGAAGAAAGACCTGCTCTAGTTACTTATCAAAGTTCACAAAAAGGACGGCTGTTGAGACAAAAGGGAAGCATGTGTGCAGATTACTGAGCAATTTCTGAGCCAGTTTTCTTTTAGAAAAGTTCACTTCTAGGTTTAGAATTAATCCTAGAAAGTAATATTTTTTAAAAGTAGCAGTTAATTTGGAGGGGAAGGGATGCTGCTGATAACAGCAGAAATATGTACATGTTGTAGTAATTTCACTGGAGGCAGAGATTTAAAAAAAAACTTTTCTGACCAAAGCAAAATGGATGCATTATATTATACATTGGTTTAACGGATCTATTTTACACCTTTTCTGGAGAAAAAAAGACTAAAAATCATAATCCCTGAAATTGATGATCTTGGTGGAACAAGCCTGCAAAGGCATGGAAAAATTTATGCATACAAGTAGTCCTCCACTTACAACAGTTTGTTTAGTGACCATTCAAAGTTACAATAGCACTGAAAAAAGTGAGATGACAATTTTCCACACTTATGACCATTGTGGCATCCCTGCAGTCATGTGATCAGAATTTGGACACTTGGCAATTGACTCATATTTATGACAGTTGCAGTATCCCTAGGTCAAGTGATCAACTTTTATAACCTTCTCAAAAGCAAAATTAATGGGGAAGCCAGATTCACTTAACAACCATGTTATTAACTTAATAACTGTGGGGATTCACATAACAACTGTGGTAAGAAAGGTCATAAAATGGGGCAAAATTCACCTAGTAAATGTTTCATTTAGCAACAGAAATGTTGGGCTCACTTATAATCGTAAGCTGGGGACTACCTAAATTTTGGTACCGATAAGTATCAAATAAGGAGTATTCATACTATCACACTGAGGATCACATTCTGTAGTTTCTAAAACAGTTTTGGTTTTTGTAAAACTGAAGTTTTGCATTAGAATTTATATCACTGTTTAAGGGGTTGCATATTGTAGAACAACTTAACTTTTTATGGAAATTGATTTTCTATGTTTTCTAAGTATCTAGGTAGATATATTATGGTAAGAGAGGGTAGGAATATCTGCACCACAGGTAGTGAAGTTAATTAACATAACTCAATTTGCAGGGTTTTTTTTGATCAAGCAGGGAACAGCAAAAGAAAAGAAAAGGAATACAAGACTTTAATTATTACTTGCTGGCAAAATCAGGACAACAATTGCCAGTCTGCTCATGGCCGGTAATTGGCAATTACCAGCAG
Source organism: Naja naja (assembly GCA_009733165.1). Taxonomy (NCBI): domain Eukaryota; kingdom Metazoa; phylum Chordata; class Lepidosauria; order Squamata; family Elapidae; genus Naja; species Naja naja. Next base: position 129,578,765 of record CM019150.1, on the reverse strand, counting down.
AAAACAAGCTGGCCAGTATGTTTTTTTTGCCAGCAAGCAAGGAATAAGAGGTGATTTGCAATATCTAAGTTTGTGCAATGATGTCACTACATAATCCCTGTCCCCAGTAAGACCAAGATGCAAGAATGTAAGCTTGGACCTACTTTTCTGTGGGCACTCCTGGGGATAAGCAACATGGTACCCTCCAAACTACAACTCCTATAATTCTGTCCCACTGGATTTACTAACTAAGGCCAATAGCAATTTCATCCAAAAGAACTAGAAATCATCAGACCGTTAAATGCAAAAAATCAAAATTCTATGTACCCCAGAAGATGGGGGTAAACAAAACACTTCCTCTATTAAGACAGATAGTAGGTATGCCTGGGCAGCTGTCTCTCAAGTGGAATGACTGGTATCAAATTAAGCTTTTGTTAGCAGTGTTTTGGAAAATATCTGCCAGGAGTTTAAGAAAAGGAAATTTTGAGTGTTTACTCAGATCCTGCAGAGGGTGCTGTGCTGTGAAAGTGTTGAGTATAGAAGTCTGAGTTTAGAGGCCTGAGTTGCTGATTGGAGAACTTATTGCAAATTCAGGAGAGTAGCCAAGATGGCAGCAGAAGGACAAGGTAAGTGGATTAAGATGTGGAGAGTACTTTCCTTCCTATCTTTTGTTTTCAACCATCACAATTCAAAAAAACTTTGTCCCTCCCATCAAGGATGAGAAAAGGATTTTTGTTTTTAAAGTGTGCATATGCAAATTTCAAGTGGTTTTCTCAGTTCGGAGACAGGTTAAATTAGCCCAAATAAGTATTTTGAAGAGCAAGATGGCGTCTTCCCATTCCACGTGCAGAAGCGAACTGGAATGGACACATTTCTTTCTTATTTGCTATTTAAGATTGGAAACTTAAGCCCCGTTTTTTGAAGGAGGCCATATCATTCTCTGAAAATAAAATAAAAACATTATCAAATGAGCATGTACTGTGTTCACATTACCCATTTAATCAGGGTTAATAGAATAAATTCAATATTCAGAATTTGGACACAACTGCACATTAGTTATACCAGTTGGTTCTTTTATACATTCATGTCAGATTCAGACATTTGTCCCTAAAAGGGTGAACTAACTGGTGGTATTTTCTGACCAATTTTTTTATTCCTTTTCTTGAAGCTTCATGTAAGGCTAATCTAATTCAAGAAAAGAAACATGCACATATGTGGAGAGAAATTTAATGAGAAGAAATTGAAGTGTTTTCAAATCAGTTGTTTCTCCTTTTCTTCTTCAGCTTCAAAATATACCTGAAGAAAATTCACCCTTCAACTTTATTGGCAACTGTTTTTCATGTTTTTTAAAATCTAATATTTGTTCCCATTGACATATAATTCTAGAGAAAAAATTGCTGAAGAAAAATCGGGAAACTGGAGATAGGTTCAGCATTAATTCTTTCACAATTTCTACCTTCACTGCTGCTTTTCAGCTAAATTGGAGAACAATACTTGTTGCCTTTCTGAAATATATAGATGTATAGAGATGTATAGATGTGTATAGATGGCTATATAGATAGAAAGAAAGAGACAGACAGATCTCTCCCTCTCTCTCTCTCAAGTTCATATTGGAAAATATATTTTCCAATATGCACTTGAGCATGTTTACTTGGAAGCAAAAGTTACTGGATTCAGTGAGACTTGATTCCAAACAAGTACTTATTTACATGGTGCAATTTTGTTCTTTCAGAAATAAGTTATGAAAAACTGGCTTTGCAAATATGCAGAATAGTATGGGTAGAATTGAAGTAACGGTACCCATTGGGGTACTGATTGAGTAGGCACATAGTATTGTCACATACCTTCTATTATTTTGTTAGGTAACAGAAAATTAATTGTACAAACTGTACAAGTGAGCTTTAAAAACAAAGAGGACAAAAATATTTAAAATAAGGAGGAAAGCAGAGCAAACCAAATACAAATGATCAGTTCATATAAATGCATATAAAAAGAGATAGTTTTAATTCTCTGGCAAAACTCTTCTCTCCAACAATTTAATTTACCACTTCAGAAAGTAGGAAAAATGCTATAACTCCAATTCCTTAGAAACAAGCCAGTGAGATATCATAGTCAATAGTTTAGAAAACTACTGAAGATCAGAGGACCAGGCCAATTACACTTCCCAATCATGGTTATTCTATAGGTCATTCACAAATGTGACCAACATTGTTTCTGTACTGTACATAGGTCCAAAACCTGATTACCAATGGTCCATGTAACCAGCTTCCTCTAGGACTCTTGGGAGTTGCAGGACTACCATTCTCTCTAAATATTTCTAAGAAAGCTGAAGACATCTAAAATTACCCCAAAAAGTTGAGTGAGTAAAGTCTCCTTGGCAGAGACATGCCATTGTGAGATGACAGAAATACCCCCTTATTCAAAGAAGGGCTTGAATGTGTTTGACTACTATTCAAATCCAACCTCCTTTCACCTCATAGGAGATCTTACCAACCATGAGAGACATGTATAGATCTGAACATGAGCTTTTACTAGTCACAGTCCAGATGGGTTTACTTCTAGTGATGTTCTACATATCTTCCCAAGCTGCTTTTCTTCTCTGACAAACCAAACAGCTGCAATTGAGCTATAAGACAAGAGAGGTTATTTTACTGCAATCCAGTCAGGCATCCTAATCTCTTCCTTATTCCAGTGGATAACCAGAGTCTTGAACTGCCTGCCAGATCCTTGTGAAATTCCTCATTCATTTGCTGAAAACCTGAGAGCTAGATTAAGTACTTGAGGGTAACTGATGTAATAAGTTATTCTTCGCCATGGAAGAGGATCCCACATGAGTGGATTTGCTGATTATGATCCTTGCCTTGTTTCTGCCTTTAAACAATGGTGATATCTTATACAGTACCGGGTTTAGAATCATTGCCTCTCTTAAGTAACCATCTTATAAACATTCTCAAATAAGAGCACACTCACTATCTCATAATTTAGACTGATCTCTTTCACCATATTTTTCACTGCTGGATGAATTTAGTATTAAATTCGTTGCAAATTGTAATTAGTATATTTAATTTTTATATTCTGTTTTTTTAATGTTGCTAATCATCTTGAGTGCTTGCCAGAGCAGAAAAGTACATACAAACCAAATAAAATATTCTCGTTTATATAACATTTAAAGACAATCAACTAAACTCATTTCATTTTTCAAAGACAATGCATCTTCCTGATGGTAAAAATATCATTCTGTATCATGGCTGTATTCCTCTTAATCTAGTGAAGTCATAATTCTGAATGTACTGTGTGCGTTATTACAATGGAAAACTGATTATGAATAATCGCATTAACAAAAATACCCTTGATGGGAAGACACAAAGGCATTTTCAAAACAAATACCTAAAGACTAAGGCTGGCATCTTGGGCGTTTGATTTGTGGTCATGATCTGCTGAATGTGGGCAGTACATTTTCTAGTTGTTGATTGATGACAGATATAATTTTTGTGTAAGCTGAACATAATGTAGGAGAGGCATTAGTTGAAATTATGTTATTTTCTTTTGATCAGTTGCTGTTTCTGTCCAAACTAGTGTTGCAGCTGTTAGACAAGCCACAAAAAAACTGTAAATGTGAGACTAGAAATAATAGTAGGTTGAGTATGTACTGTGAACAATAATGTTGTTATCATGCCACTTCTTTTAACACTCTCTGAACAAATTATTTATAACCCTTTCCTCAGCATACTTTCTGCAGAATTACAGATAGCTACAAGCTTAAGAGCAATATTATCTCTTCAACATTACATTGCACTGCTTAATTTGGGAGGGGTGGGTGGATGAAGGCATTCTTGCTTCAGGCAAATTGACAATTCTATGAATTGAGTGTGAATTACAGTATGTTGTACAAGAAAAGAAAAGCTGATGCAGTTTTTACCTTTTACACCACTGAAGTCCAAAAAGATATACAGTTAAATGTAGGATATCTTATGCCATAGCAAGTCTGATCCAAGAACAAGTTTTCTCATCATCTTGCTTTGCAGAGATTTTCATGCCAAAAATAACTTTTCTCTCCCTGTAAAGAGAGAGGATAGACTAGAGGAAAGAATAATATGGGATCTTCTAATGCGGTGTGTTTGTATGTGTCAAAGTCTGCAATAGCAAACTTTTTAAGGGGTCCAATTTACAACCTTAAGTGGCCAATCTACAATCTACAGTCATCTACATGATGATGATTTCTAGGCAGAAGTTCTATGGATTTGACTTAAAACTCCTGAACCACTCTCCCAGAATGTTTCCTTGGTCCTGCCTATTTTTGAAGTTCAGTCTTTGAGCCACTGGAGCCATTCTATATATATCTTATGTGTCTCTTTCCATTTGGTTCTAGGGCCCTTTGATTTGGCAGTCTCCTGTTAAGAGAGCTAATTTGAATTCTCACTCAGGCAGTTAGTAAGACAAACTACAGCAAAGGTGATTGTACTTTAAGAATGCTGGAGCTTATAGATTGACTGTTTCCACCGGCAGTAATCCTTGTCTTATCCTGTCTCATGCCTAATTAATTCTCCTCACTTCATACAGGCAGTCCTCACTTAACAACTAGTCACTTAGAAACCATTCAAAGTTACAATATATTCCACCACCACCCACAACAAAAAATACTTAAAATCCAGTTCCGGAGTTCTGATGGCAGTATATGTGCCTGGCAATTGGCTTACCTTTACAGCCAACATTCTATTTCCAGCCTTTGGGGCTAATTTCCAGCAAAAATGCACATACAAACAAATGGATTCACTTAACAATGGTGGTGTTTGCTTAATGACCATGGCACTTTCTTAATGACTGCTGCATATCCTTTACAACTGCCACATTTATACTCATCACAAAAAATAATAATAATAAGTCCCAAAATCAAGAAGATAACATGAGTGCCTCAACTTATAACCATCTTCATTTACAATGGAAATTCTGGGCTCATAAGTTGAAGACTACCTGTCTAGCAGGAAAACAGCTGCAGGCTATGCTATCCTTTTACCACCATCGAGGTATCTTTACAGTTCCTTGCATAGCACAGTTTTTTAAAAAATAAAAAGTTAACTGAAGCAACAAATGTTACATGAGTACTAAGGGAAATAGGCTGATTTTTCTGTGCAGTTTGGAAGGAGGGTGATGGATGGTTGCTGTGTTCTCAGTGTTTTGAACTACACCACAGTGGGGACAGTCTTATTTAAAAGGTTTCTGAATTCAACCTGAAGCATTAATTGGACTTAGTGCTTCAGCTCTTCCATGTGGAACTTTATGTTGCCCATGAGTCACTAATCCCAGCAATGCTATTCTACAGCATCTGTTTGTTGGTGGAACCAATATATTTCTGGCTACATTGAAGACATTATAGATGGGCTACCTTCCCATGGCAGAATATTTTCCTGTTTGCCTTGGATTCAAAGCTTAAGTTCAGCTGCTATTTTTTCATGGCTTTTAAGTAGAATGGAGGAATAATGTGGTCATAGCTTTGCAGCTCTTCCATTTCAGTTTTGTAAAAAAACCACTGGACTAATTCACACATGAAATAAGCCCAATGTGAATGAAGCAATGCCTCGTGGCTTGGGTGTTGTTTTTCCCAATCTTATAGATTGCCTCATAGTGTTTTTAGCACATTGAGGTTTAGAGGCCTTGAAAACTGTTGGAAGTCACTTCAGAATGCTTTTGAGAAAGGAATGAGAAGTAGTAATAGTGGAAATGTGAATTAGGTCAAACAACAGAATCTAATCGAGTTGAGTCGATAGAATTAGGTCAAATAACTGAAACTAGTTGTAAGAGGACCCTCCAAAGCCTGTGCAATAATTATTTCTCTGAAACTAGGTCTTGGGGGAAAACAAGAACTCTGCTTGAGTAGATACTTTATTGCAGATACAAGCTTAATGATGACACAAATCTATTTCTACAAAAGCTAAAAATCTGATTCTCTTCTTGTGTCTCTGTATGTCCCCTGATTCAAACATTGACCTTCTGTCTTCAGTCTTTTAATAGAGTACTTGCATTCTATTTCTCAACTGGCCTGGTTATATCTGAGTTGTTGTTGTTGCCTTTGAATCACTGTTGACCTTTGGCAATTCCAAGACTAGTCATTCATTTTTATTGGTAAGATTTTCAGAAGTGGTTTTCTATTACCTGCTTCCTAGGCTAAAAGAGAGTGACTGACCAAGGTCACCTGAATGGCTTTGTGCCTAAGGCAAGAGTAGAATTCATGGCCTCCAGATTCTAATTTGGTGCCTACACTATTACATCAAATCAATTCGGAATCTGGTTAGTTATTACCAATGATCACATCTGATACCAGGATCCTCTTTTCCTGCTTTGTTATCTCCAACCTTCTTCACAATATAATGGTTGTATGGTTCCAGCTATTTACAGCCCATCCTAAACCAAAATGACTCTCTCTGCTTCAGCTATTTCTCTTCTAATGGGCTTTCCAAAAAAGAGAAACAGAGAATTAGTTTTCTGGGGAAAAGGAAAGGTACATGAAAAAAATAATTCACTTCCCATTTTCATTTGCCCACCTGCCAAATTTCATCCATACTTCATATGAAGTTGGCATGACCACAGTATTCGGCTGAGATTTAGGAAAGGAAAAAACAATAATACATTTATTAAAATTCCTTAAATGGCAACAATTGTTGCTATAACTAATGTAATTATTGTTATAACTTGCTTATATTTTATTTATTGAAAACATTTGTATAGCTTCTTACCTTATAACCGGCTCTCAATTAAGCAATTCTAGATGGGAAGAAGCTTGAATATTAGTCTCAATGAGTTTGTTACCCTACAGCGAAAATTTATGGACTCACTGCTTTCTACTCCAATTCTATTTGTGATTATTTAGAAATGTGGTTAAATTACTTCAGTCAATAATTGCTCTCCTTAAATAAGTGCGAATCACAAAAGCAGGAACAGGTTCACAACTTTTCATATGTAAGCACTTAGGAAGCACTTTTTAGTTAAAGAGTATGATAGGAATGTTAAGTAAGTAATGCAATTGGTTCACCTTCTGTACATAAAGGTGTTCAGAGCATCTGTATTTGGAGCAAATCAAATTCTACAAAGCATATGAATAATTAAAGACTAAATTCAGAGTGATTAAGTGGGTGAGTGATTTACACATTGAGAAATAAAATATTTGCATTCAAGCTAATTTTAATCTAGCAACTAAATATTATAAATATGATTGCACAAAAAATAAACTGAGGCATATAACTATATGACCCCTTCCCATATCAATTAAAGGAAGAAATAGTAGCAGTTGATTTTGAGTCCACATTTTCCAGCTGATTCAAGCCAATAAGACACTTTTAAAAATAGTTTTCAGGACACACATATGCTGTTTGGTTTTGCTGTGTTGTTTCATGGAAAAAAAATCAGCTTTAGTAAAAGGAAGGGAGTTGATTTATTTCACTTAATAGAACTATTGCTGTTCTGATGATGTTTGAGAATCAGTGGCCATTTATTTATTAGAACAAGGAGACTACAGTTTGTTTTGTTGCCCAGCATTGTCCAATAAAATTGCTAGCATGATGCATAAAACATATAGCAGAGAAATAAAGGTATGGTAATGTGATGGTGCTTGTCATACTAGGCTTGGTATGAATCCAGGTATAGGAGATGACATCACTGGGTGATGACTATCAACATCAGTTCGTACATCATCTCTGGTTGCAACTTGTAGAAATTCACTTAAAATCCAAGTCTTTCCCTTCTTTCCCTTTATATTTTACTTTTTAAAAATAACATGTAAATATGTATTATCAAGCAGAAAGACATTACCTAAAGAAATAACAAATTTAAACATTTTAACCAATATTTATTTACAGCTTTCCTTTGTTCTTTCTAATAATTTAATTACTTTGATCACTTCTGATCAAAACACCGACTTGACTGATAACAGCAAAATAAGGTTTCAAATTTACTTTAGGAGCCAACATCTGCTGGCAACTGTAATGTAGGTATTTAAACCAAGCAATGAATAAGTTATTCTTAAAATTGATCCAGATTTCTTTCCAGTCATTCATATTTTATTAATATGAACCTTCCAGAAAGTCTCTTAATTTATATATATACCTTTTTCCTGATCTTTCAACAGATAATAAATATTCTTGTCCTTTCTTTACAACTAAATTTAGGATAATGTTTTTACAGCACATCTTAGCATCATCATGCATTCATTTTTCCTATACTTCTTATTACTTTTACTTTCCTAAAACTCTCATTTTCATCTGCCTTTATATTAAAGCTGGATTCAAAGATATTGGTGTTACGACATATAGAAGACTAGATATACACTTGAAAGTCATCATGTTTTATTCCGTTTCCTAAGTGTTTCTCTTTGACATAATAAAGATAATGTTAGCTGAATTTGCCATGCTTTCTATGGGCAAAGATAGTTACCAGAACCATATATATTCAGTAACATATATTAGAAGATAGGACATATATATTTTTAAGGGACAAAAGTTCAAGGTGACATGCACAGAGCTCTTCCTGTTTTTTCCCATAATAGCAACCCTGTCAGTAGGTTGGGCTGAAAGAGTGTGACTGGTTCAAAATCAGCCCATGATGGTAATCCAGACTTGGGTCTCCCACCTTAACCACTATACCATGCTGGCTCATAACCAGTACAATGTAATATTTAAAATGTGGGTACTAAACTCACCCATAGAGTGCATAACATTTCATATGTGAGAAATGTAGAAAGCGTTGAAGTTCACATGCCATCCACAGTCCACAGCATCAGTGTAGTAGGCTCCAATTGTGGTGGTTTTACTTACTTTAATTATCTACAGTTGTCTCCGTATCTTATTGCAGCTTAAGTAATAATTGTCTTATTTCCTTTGTCCATCCGTGTAACCAGATTATGAAATCATCTCAGTTAGAAATGCATTTTTGGAATATATTTTACTCAGTGCTGCATGAAAAGTTTGTTATAAAAGCAAGCCTCAGGCAAAGGAGGGTTTTTTTAAAAATAGAAAATATAATCTGGAGGACATATTGAAGTCCTGACATATTTTTAATGAGAGACACATCATACTGATAGGGTATTATATTTCTATTATTTAATATTTAGATAATATTCATTATTTAAGCATAGAAATTATAACTGGTTAAGACTGTGATTGCTTATGCGAAATGAGAGCACATTGTTTATATATTCTGTATCAGATACTATCAGAGTTTCATGCTAATTTACAATAAAAACATGACACCAACCTTTATTAAATATTAACTGAATAACTTTACTGATCTCAGAACAAACTTCTGAATAAACATGATTAAAAATGCTGATTTGTGAATTAGGTTTGTGAGAACTCTAGCATCATTATCATGGGAAATTTGTTTGTTACCAAATGAAGATCTATATAATCACCGTATATTTTTCTTGCTACTATAGAATAGCCTGAATTTTGAAATGTATATTCCTGATAGGTTGTTTGAAATGCATTTTCTGAAGTGCATCTGTCTAGGAATAGAGGCTAGCTAAATTGTTCCACTGTTCTGATATCAATTTAAATGTTATATTTTATTTAGATTAAGAAATACTACATTTTTAATACCACTGCATTTGGCATTTGAAATAGAATGCAGAACCTTTAGAATAAGAAAATTAATCTTCCTTGTTCCTAATGCACCTTCAAGGGTCTGAGAGAACATCAAAAATACATCAAAATAATCAAAGATACATAAAATATAATAATAATAATAGTGCCACCTATGCAAAGAAGCTGAAGAAACAGTGGACCATCTGGTAAGCTGCTGCAAGAAGATTGCACAGACTGACTACAAGCAGCGGCATGACAAAATAGCAACAATGGTGCATTGGAAGATTTGCAAGAAATATTATTTGCCTGTAAGCAAGAACTGGTGGACCATAAAATAGAAGAAGTCATAGAAAATGAAGAAGTTAAATTGCTCTGGGACTTTAGAATTCAGACAGACAGGCACCTGCCACATAACACCCCGGACCTAACGGTTGTCAATAAGAAAGACAAAAAAAGTCTGGATAGTGGATGTGGCAGTGCGGGAAAGAACTGGAGAAGATAACAAAATACAAAGATCTACAAATAGAAATAGAACGACTATGGCAAAAGCAAGCAAGGGTAGTACCAATAGTAATAGGCGCCTTGGGTGCAATCCCAAAACAACTGGAGCACCATTTGAACACCATTGGCATTGACAACTTTGCCATCAGTCAGTTGTAGAAGGGGGCTTTAGTTGGAACTGCTTCCATCCTGCAACGATATCTGTAACACCATCAAACATCCAGATTTGCCTATCCCAGGTCCTTGGTAAGGACTTGGTAGGTAGACAAAAATGCCAAACCCAGTCTGAACAGCTGGCTGATTGTGTGATTAATAACAACAACTACAACAACAACAATACATCAAGAAATTGCAGCTTCCTACAATAACCCCAGCGGAACTGCAAAAAACATTGTACATCTTAAGAAGGTACTTGGTTGATACCTAGTACGCTGGTAGCAACCCATATCAACCGTTAGCACCAGTCAATGGTATTTGTGATGCATTTTTAAATGTTCAGTTGACCAAGTTTCATGTTTAATGAATAAAGTCTATAATAACAATAACAACAATAATAGAATGTTCTGACCATATCTGAAACATGTGAGTTAATTGTTTTGTTAGTTGTTGTTTAGCATTTAACGCTAAATGCTTATATGTAGTTCTTCCCAAAACAAGCAAAGTACAAATTGACAAAGGTTCATCTTTACTAAATCAATAGTTTTCTAGGCTACTGCCAAATAATGAATACCATATTCTCTTCCAAACCCTAATATTAATACTATTAACAATTTATTAAACATATGTAGCTTGAGCCTCAAATGACTGTGGGCACCTCACAACAATCACACAAAGAGATCACAATAATATCAATAAAAGATAAATATAATATCAATAAAAGATAAAGATGTGGCATGTGTGAAGCAAGGGGTCTCATTTCCCCTGCCAAATTCCAGGTTTTATTCTGAACAACAGCAGAATGGGGGCCATCTGGACTTTGAGGGGAAGCTCATTCTGGAGGGTAGGTGCTGCTTCAAATAAGGCGTGCTTCCGAGGTATAACATTGTTTAATCAAAGAAACTTAGAGGGATATGTATGTATGCATGTATACATGCAGGCAGGCAGGCAATATGGTATCTAGACTACTGACAGGCAGTTGAGTTTCTTTTTGGGCCAATCATATTCTATTAGCCCCAAGAAGAAAGTAATGGCAAAACCATTACTTGAGATGATGCCTAGAAGGTCAAATGGACTTATCCATGTAGTCATTTAGAATCAAAAGTGGAGCAAAATTCATCTACATATAGACTACTGTAGTAGATAAAAGTGACCAGTTTAAAGAATGAAATGCTTGGGAAGCAAGTTTTAAAAAATGGGAAAGACTGAAAAGATTGACTCTATGATTACTGCTCATGTATTTTGAAGGATTAGTTCCGTTCCAGATATTTTGTCTTTAAAATTTGCCATGATGGCAAACCTATGGCATGCATGCCACAAGTGGCACACAGAGCCATTTGTACCAGCACGTGAGCCACAGGCAAACTTACGTCACTGCGCATGTGCGTGCCTCACTGCTGATTTTTCTGCTGGTATCAGGACTTTTTCGGCCTCCCAGAAGCTTGGAAAAAGCCTCTGCAAGGCTTTTCAGGCCGAATAAGCCCATTTTGTCACTTCCTGTAATATCAGAAGTGATGAAACGGGCATATTATTCAGTCTGAAAAGCCTTGCAGAGGCTTTTTCCAAGCCTCTGGGAGGCCTAAAAAGGCCTCAAAGCAGCCGAAAAATCAGCTGTGAGGGTGGCGTGGGGGGGGATTGCGTGTGCATGTGCAGGGGGTGTATGGGGTACATTGCATTCTGGGTGCTGGCACACGAGTGAGTGCGCGCTAACCGCACACAATTTTTGGCACAGGAGCCCAAAAAGGTTAGCCACCACTGCTCTAGTGTTTCAAGTCCTGTTCTGGGGAATAAAGAATAAAGATTGTAGTTTCCAGAAGAGGGCAGCCTTGCCCTTGATCAGTCCTCCAGCTAAGCACAGAGGTCTTAGGTTTTGTCACTGAACTGCTGACTTAACTCCTGAATTTCTTCCAGAAAGATAAAGCAGCACTAATGCATAAAATAATCTACAGTTCAGTTAATGTCAAACAATGCTCTCCCAGAGAATATTCTGTGTAGTTGGTGGTGAGTTAAAAGAACTTGTAGCAGAGGTGTGAATTAAAAACTATTTTCAGTGTCATTTAATGAAAAATAACCTTTCTTCCTTAAGCATGGTGATATCAGAGATGGACTCTGGGACCCTGTACCTGAGGGAGGTTTGGAAGGTTCAGGCGGGATTCATGTGACATAAACAGGAGGATACATTTACAACATTTAAAGTATTGATATAAGAGAGCACCTTTCAGTAGGTGTGGCAGCATTCGGACAAAGTTTCTCTGCTTCAGGCATGAATAGATGCCAAGGGGCAAAAAAGAATCTGGTTTCATAATTTTCTTGGATATGTTTATCTCATGGCATCAGTTTATCCGTGGCAAGACAATTGCAGGTTCCTTTGCCCTTGCATGCAAGGTGTGTTGAGCAGTTCTGGGCTTGGCAGTTCTCAAAGGAGAAAAGCCAGTGTTATTTCCCTTCTGCTGATATTAAGATATGTTTCCTGACTTCTAAAGATCGTAGAGTAGGCAGTGGGGCTGGCTGCATATTTCAAATATAACTTGGACCCCACAGGAATCAAGCACATTTCTCCTATTATTAAAATATCTCTTTTTTTCCCCTCACAAGTCTGAAAAAAATGTGTAGCTTCTATAAAAGTTGTGTTAATTTCCTTAAAGTAGCTGTATATTTTATTCAGGTACAGAAGCCCTGAAAAAAAGCAAAAGTATCCAGAGTTTTTGTGAATTCTGCATGGCATAGCAATTTTAGCTCCTGAAATCTGTTGCCTCTTCTTATACAGGTAGTCCTCGAGTTATGACCACAATTGAGCCCAAAATTTAGGTTTTTTAGGTTTTTAGGTATTTTGTTGCTAAGTGAAACATTTGTTAAGTGAGTTTGGTCCATTTCACAACTTTTCTTGCCACAGTTGTTAAGTGAATCATTGCATTTGTTAAGTTAATAACATGGTTGTTAAGTGAATCTGGCTTCCCCATTGACTTTGCTTGTCAGAAGATCACAAAAGCTGATCACATGACCCTGGAAACTGCAGCCATTATAAATATGAACCAGTTGCCAAGCATCTGAATTTTGATCATGTGACCATAGGGATGCTGCAATGGTGATAAGTGTGAAAAATGGTCATAAGTCACTTTTTTCAGAGCTGTTACAACTTTGAATGATCACCAAATGAACTGTTATAAGTCAAGGACTACATGTACAGTATAAGGAAAATGCAGACTTATATGAATTACTTCTCTTGTTTGGCATATAAATCAGACTGATAAAATTCTTGAGAGCTAAAATATTTTATTTGTGACTGTTTAAATCATTGACTGCTAAATATATAGTAATATATTTCCTTGCTCCAGTCCCTGTGCAAGTGCTCAAATTGCTGTAATATAGTATTTAAGTGAAAAAGACTTTTTTAGTTGTTTTGGAAAAATAACTGCAAATATTTTGTGCTCTAAAATATATTGTTTTTTGTTATAGTATCAAATATTGGATTATTGTTTATATAAGCATCAAAAGCTTAGATGAGGTTCTTAGTAAATTAAAGTTTAGTCAGCATTCTGCAGCATTTCAGCTTACATATAAATCGCAGTGTGACTTAATATTTAGTTCTTATCTTCTGAGCACACTGCTGGCTTAAAATCCAAGCTAACACAATTGCCTTTGCTGATCCTGTACCTGCCAGCAATAGTTTGAGAATATAGACCAACTTAGTTTTCTTTTCATATTAATTTCTCATTCACTTATAAAAAGAATTAGAAAAAAAATATGAACATCTTTAGGAAATGTTTAAAAAGCAGCAGCTCTTGTGAGCTATGTATGAATGAGAATGTAATACTATATAATGTTAATATTTAATAAAATATTAAAATATTTTAATCTTTGTTATACAGATAAAACAGTAACATAGAAAATTTTTAAAAACAAATCTGATCATGTTAGGGTTTTTTTGTCTATGAATAACATCAGATTTAAAATGAAATAAAAATTGTTTCTTATCATTTATTTATTAGCAGGTTGGACTTTAGAACATACATCTTTGAAATCTTTTACATATCCAGTGCCTGAGACAAGGTTTTTTCATGCTGGTGTGAATGTATACAAATTTAAAATCAAATATGGCAATACAATTAGGTAAGTGTGATAGTTCTATTAATCTAAAATTCTTCAAATTTGTCAGTCACAAAGCAGAAATAAAATATTGTTTCAGAAACTAAAAAGGACAAATTAAATATGTAAAATTCAGGAATTATATTTTAAATAATAAGATGCATATTTAGGCTCCGTTTAGGTTGAAGAGAATAGGTATACCTGGAAACCTCTGATTCCCGTTTTGTTTCTAAACTCTATAGCATTAGGTAAGTTATCCTTTCAATCTAATTCATCTGTGATGTGGGATAGTTACATTTGCTTGCTACATATGGTGCTGTAAGAATTACTGAAATAATGTAAATACAGATATTCACCAATAGGGTTTTCATACCTTTATTGCCCAGATTGCACTAGCAAGAAATATAGAGAAGTATAACTTTACAACACATCTGTTATCCTACTCAGCCAGCATTCTACCTAATATTTTTAATTCTGAATGTACATTTTTAAATCTGGCCAACAACTTTTTCACCCAGAATTTATCTAGAATAAGTAATTGACTAATGTAAATTAAAAAGAGGAAAACTTCTAATAACTTTCTTGAGTTTATGCTGGACAAAATATGAATTAATTAATTCATAATTACGAATTAATGCATAAACAGCCATGTAACTGTAGCGATAAATGTGCATTATACATATACCCAAAGGGAACTGTGGATCTTTAGTCTGAACTAAGGCCAATTTGAATACTTATTCAATTTCTCTTGATTTCTGTAGTTATCTTCTACTACATTTTTTCACAGAATTAACAGTAACCTTGATGAAAACATTGTCAGTAAGGAGCTACAGGTGAGTTACGAAATACATATTTGCTTATATCAAAAAGTATGAGGTGGTGAATGTGGAATTTAGATTTAATCCTTTTTGCTTTGGGAAATTAGTAAAGGTTAGTTTTATTCAAATCGTGCTGATTCTGAAAGTTTATACTTGTTTGGGAGTTCATTGGGAGGAGTTATCCAAAGAATGATTCTGTAATCCATGGAACCTACTGCAGAATTTCTTGATATGGGCAATGACACAATGACCATATTTGCATCTTATTTTCTGCAATTTCTTTGAATAGCTATTTGTTTGTTTTTAAATAAGTAATCATAACTTACAAATCACTCTTGGAAATACCTGTGTCAAGCCAGGTATGGTACACAAATGTTGCATTAATATCTCTTAATTATTGTCTTATTGATAAAGATCCAAGTAGATTTAATGTATCACTATAATTTTTGGTAAAATAAGTTACCTATTTCAGAGAAATATTTAGCATGTTCAGAGTTCAGAGAGGTATTAGCATGGTCAGTATGTAATATGAGAGATATCTAATATGTAATATTTATTTATTTATTTGATTTGTCAGTCACTTACAAGAAAATAGGTATAAGTGTAAACATGAGTAAGAATACAAAAATACGAATAAATGGGGACAATAGGACAGGGATGGTAGGCACGATTGTGCACTTATGCACACCCTTATGTTACCAATTTTACAGAGGTATCTAGTATGATCAGAGTTCAGACAAGTATTTAGTTTGTTGAATTTTTTAACTCTTAGTGTTAAGAGTATCCTGTTTTTGGAGAAGGAAGAAGAAAGATGATCTATTGGCAATTATTAGATTTAAACTAAAGTGTAAGAACAATTTTGTAGGAACTCTCTAGCTAGACAAGTCCATTTAATTATCATAAATTTACAAGCATTAACGATGTTTCATATCTCTCTTTAAATCTTTCAGAATGCTATTCGAGTAGTGCTTGGAAACCTTGATAATTTATGCCCTTTTACAACTGAACACTTGATCATATTTCCATGTATCCTTTTATTGGAGTGCAATAATTTGAGTATGGGATTTGTACAACCAGTCTGACACCAGGACTACATATGTGACTCTTCCCATAATCCAGAGGGGAAAACTCTTGATGGTATTGTCAAGGTACTCAGTAGTAGGAATGCTAACAGTTTTAATTCAGAAAACCTGGAAACATTACACATTTCTGTGATGACGTATTATAGTAGTTACATTGGGAACAAAGATAAATAATAATATCAACAGATAAAAGAGTTATTTATCTCAGCAAGCAATCAACATCGATGAGACATATCAGAGTACAGAGAAGGAAAAAGAATAAGTTTTGGCCAAATGGAATATAATTTGATTAGTAAGTGTAAATATGATCAGTTTAAAGACACGTAGCCCTTTTAATAGATAATAAGGTATTTTTATAATAGAGTAAGAATATAGTTTTTGGGTTTGAAGCGTTTGCCATGAATACTTTGAGTTAAGGTAACTTTGAGTTAAGGTAAAAATATAGTGGAAATGACATTCAGATGATGTATATATGCCCATTAAAACAATCTCCTATAATCACTGAAGTTATCTAAAAATGCCAACTTTCTATCTATTCAAAATTTCTTCATAATTTCTCTTTTATTCCACAAATACTCCCCCCCCCAGTATATCCTCATAATATTGTCTTAGCCCCTTCCCTAATCGATATCTGAGGCATCTTTTTAAAGCCATTATTTGCTTTTCCTGTTTAACAGTGGTATTTTCCCTCCCCTATGGATATTTTGTTCTATGGATATGATCTGGCACCCTTCTCTGAACATTTGTTTGCTGATGTGTCCTAGGGTTGGGATTCCCCCAAGTCCTGAGGTCTAATTTAAGCAATTTGGAGCAGGACCTCTTCCATCTAGACTACGGGTCTTCTCTTCATAATCAATTTGACTTGGTCTTCAGGGAAGACTAGAGGCATCTGCCTGCATAATATCTGAATGATATTTTCCATAGTAATTCTTTGATATTTCACAGAGTGCTAGATTTTTTAAATGAGGTTAGTGCTATTTTGAAAGAGAACTAGTTCTGTGCTATACAGAAGTTATACATAAATTGGAAAGAAAATGCTGTTTGAAACATCCATCCTGAGTCAGGCCATCATGCCCATTCCATGTTAAGAAGAGTGACACTTTGATGCTTATTAATAAATAAACAGGTGTTCTGGTTAGGAAGACAGAATAGCAGTTGACAGTAGGTTAATATTATTAATTAGCTTATTTTGTGCCAGCTTAAAGATCAGGGAATAGCATTTCACCTCAACTGTGAGAAAGAGCCCTAAATGTTGCTTCTGCGGTAGCAATAATCTTGACTTCCTTTCTTATTTTGTTCTTTCCCCATCCCTAACTGTTATAGCAGAATTAACTACTAGTAACACTGACCTGAAAAACAAGCTCCAAAAGTTGTAGTACATGGTGTTTGCAATCACCATTGGAATAAGATAACAGGAATAGTGTTGAAAGAGTGGAAACTAGAAATGAGACTTGCTTACACGGCATATTCATCAGTTAAAAAATTAAAGTGCGTCATTCTTCAATTACTTCTCTAAATTACCCACATAGCAGATTCTGGTTTTCTTTAGTTACCTGAAATACTCTTACAGCAAATAAATAAAACGGGCTTCAGTAGTTTTTGTAAGGCAGAATAATGAGGACATGCAAATATTAATTTTCTGTCTACTTTATATTAATGGTAGGCATTGTCATTTTATTTTTGCTATCATGGGGCAAAATAACTGGTATATTTTGCTACCATTTGAATATAGAATACTAACAATAATTGTATGTTTTTCATATTATTCCTTTTACTGAGTTTATTGCATCTTAAGAATGCTATTCAGATTTACATAAGTGGGAAAGAGTGTCAGATTTGAAGTTTATGCATGGTGATGAATTTCTTACTCCTTATCCATTTGTGTGCACTATTTATGTCGAATTAAATTCCAGCGAGCAAAATAAATGTGAAGGTAAGTTCAAAGAGATTTAAAAAATTGCCTCCAGCACACTCAATATTCCAGGACTATAAAAATGCTAAAGATTTGTTTATGTGAGAATAAGTAATGTTATATATCATACTACTGTATTTTCTATGCATGTCAACTGACATTAAAATGACTTGTATTAACAATTCCTCTTTCTCATAGGACAGATTTCAATCTCAAATCTAGGCTTTTCATCATAGCAAGACAATAAATTTCTACTGAAACTATCTTCTGTTCTTAAGCCTGACACAAGTTATTGAATCTGAATTTTGTGTACTACCCTACCCAGTTCGTTCTGTAGATCATACTGGGGAAAAACAGAATCACATAGCAAATTAGTTATTTAATCTCAAAAAGTATTACAATATAGCGAATGTACTCATTATGAATACATGAATAAGTATTTGCATTTATTGCAATGGATTTCCCCAGAAGAATTCAAGAAATTGTAATTAGTCATTCAAACCCCATTAATATTCTTTTGGCACCAGTATTTTTCATGATGCAGGATTTTTAAATTAAGATTCCAATATAATTAGTTACTTCACTCTATGGTAACCTGTCATATTTATGATTCATTTTATAATAAAATGAATTTTAGAGGTTATTTTCTGGATTTGTAGGATATCTTAAACAATGAAATGTGTAAGGTATCCTGCAAATCCAGAAAATAACCTCTAAAATTCATTTTATTATAAAATAAAGGAAAATTTAAAATATCAATATAGAAATTTGATTCTGTAATATAAACACATCTTTATTCAAACATTTCCCCCCGTATGTATGCAAGACAAATTTTAGCTTGATAGTATTCATATTCATCTGAGAATGTTCTTAGAACTTAGAATGAAACTTAATTTTTAAGGAGTGCATTATGAATAAAAGTTATTGAAATGTTCATTCATTTCTAAGGTATAAATATTATCTTTTTTCTAGGGGGATTCTAAAGAATATTTAGTAACAGTTTTTGCTCTTCATATTTTTGCAGCTCATATGTATCATATTTTATGTATAAATTTGTTAATCTGTTGCTGATTTTATCTTCAAGTGTTTTGTATATTTTAGATGAAGGAGAATATAGGGATTTCTGGAACTCTGTGAGTATTGCCTCCTAATGTTTGAAAAATAAGATGATTTTAAAAAAAGATTATGAGTGCCCATTGGAATTCGTATCTACATTAATATCTAAAGTTGTGGTGGCACAGTGATTAGAATGTAGTACTGCAGACTACTTCAGCTGACTGCTGGCTGCCTGCAATTTGGCAGTTTGAATCTCACAAGGCTCAAGGTTGAATCAGCCTACCAGTCTTCTGAGGTGGGTAAAATGAGGACCCAGATTGTTGGGGGCAATGTGCTGACTCTGTAAACAAATTAGAGAGGGCTATAAAGCAGTGGTTCTTAACCTGGGCGATATCGCCCCCCAGGGGGCGATTTTGTTTTTCAGGGGGGTGATGGAACAAAAAGGGGCGACGTGCGGGTGAAGGAACAGAAGGGGGGCGATATGGGGGCGATGGAGCGAGATATATTGGGAGAGAGAGAGAGATTGGTAGATAGGTAGGTAATAGACAAAAAGACAGACAGGTAGGTAGATAGGCAGGAAGGCAGGCAGGCAAACAGACAGACTTTTGGATGGATGGACAGGCGCCGGTTCAGCTGTGGTACAATGGTCAATGGGGTGAGCCTGCAGGGCCGGCGCCTCGAATGCCCCCCTGCCGCCTCTTAGCGTCCCCAAGGGGGCCAGCATGGGGGTGCTAAGAGGCGACGGGGGCGTTTGAGGTGCCGGCCAGCCCTGCAGGTTCACCCATTGACTAGCACTGCTTTGGAGCCAGCGCCTCCAATGCGGAAGCAGTGGCACGTTACGTGCCACCGCAGCCGCATTCAACGTGCCTCCCCCCGCCGCCTCTTAGCGCCCCTCTGCTGGCCCCCTGAGGATGCTAAGAGGTGGCAGGGGGGCGGTTATGTTGGGGAGGGGGCGATGACAACTTCCTCAATGGCTCAAGGGGGCGATTCTTTCAAAAAGGTTAAGAACCAGTGCTATAAAGCACTGTGAGGTGGTACATTAGTCTAAATGCTATTGCTATTGCTAAATAAAACAGGAGAGGAAAGTGTTTATACATGTATCTAGATTATGACTGTACTTAGAAATAAATTCACTACATTAGAGATGCTGAAAGTGTTAGATGGATTCCCAAAATTGTCCACAACTTTCTGCCAAATTGTAACTATGGCTAAAATTATAACTTTTATATGGCAGAAATAGATGGATTTAATAAGATTATTTTATTAAGAGATATAACACATTATATTGAATCAAATTTAGTTTTATTCTGACTTCAGTTACTTTCTTGTCTGACATTAGCCATGATGGAAATATAGATTTCAGACCCTATTCAAATGACAAATCTGCCTTTCAAACCAAAAGGCCTTTGTTCCTTTTCAATAAAAAATAAGGATTGTTATTTTTTTTGAAGCCTTACAAAATTCATGCCTGTAATTCTGCATCTTGTTGCTCTTAAGTTATTGTTTGAACAACAAGCCCTCAATTCTAGACATTGTAAATTCAGAAAAAAGGAAATTTCAAATGTCATGCTCTATATGGCTACTTCATATGTAAATGGATTTATCTTTTGGTGGAGCATGATCATATCATCTCTAGAAAAAGTATAGAGAAGAGCAACCAGGATGATTAGGGGACTGGAGACTAAAACATATGAAGAACGGTTACAGGAACTGGGCATGGCTAGTGAAGAGAAGGACCAGGGGAGACATGATAGCAGTCTTCCAATATTTGAGGGGCTGCCACAGAGAGGAAGGGGTCAAGCTATTTTCTAAAGCGCCTGTAGGCCAGACAAGGAATAATGGATGGAAACTGAACAAGGAGAGGTTTAACCTGGAAATAAGGAGAAACTTTCTGACAGTGAGAACAATCAACCAATGGAACACCTTGCCCTTGGAAGTTGTGGGAGCACCATCACTTGAGAAGAGATTGGACTGTCATTTGTCAGAAATGGTGTAGGGTCTCCCGCTTGGGCGAGGGGTTGGACTAGATGACCTATAAGGTCCCTTCCAACTCTGATTATCTGTTAAATGTTATCTGTTATCTCATTTCCACTGGAATGTTGTAATTCCAAGGTAGTCATTTACATACAGATATTTCATTTGATTAATACCATGCATGTGATAAATCTCTGACACACATTTACTTCCTGATGTAACTCTTTTATATATTAATCTTACTTGGATGTATATACTATTTGAACTGCTTCTAATAGACCTGCATTTTAGGATGAAATTTGTTATCTGCTAGCATAGTACTGGGCAGGTGGTGTTATCTTCTAAAATATACTTTATTTGTAATTAATACATTTGACAATATATTGCATCTTTAAAGACCAAAAAAAGAAATAAATTTAGAGAGAACATGGACATAGAAGCAGCTACCAAACAGAGAAGACTGGAAGACATATTAGAAACTTCACATACACAGCACTATGTGAGCAGGTTGGTGACATGTTTTTTGTATCCTATTTGCTCTCAAAATGGTTTTTAAAACTCATAATAGATCTATTTAATGGCTATGCTAGGCTGCTAAACTAAAGAACCTTTAGGAGCATTGTTTTTCTGTTAGAGTAAAGTAGAGTAGGGTACAGGGCCTTGGTGGTGCAGGCTGCTATAAATGCCTAGCACTTAAGTTCCAGCTGCCTGTAATTATTGCAGGCTGGAATCCCACCAGGCTCAAGGTTGACTCAGCCTTCCATCCTCTTGGGGTAGCTAAATTGAGGACCCAAGATTGTTGGGGGCAATAAGCTGACTTTGTAAAAATGCCGCTTAGTAATAAGCAGGCATATACAATGGAATGAAGGCTATTGCTGAGCACATTGGGTTGTATCCCAAAAATTGTAAGCTGCCCTGAGTCCTCGGAGAAGGGTGGCATATAAATGTAATTTAAAAAATAGGTGTAGGGAGTTAATAGATGTGGTTTAAGTCAATCCCACATCAGACTGTCAAACTTTAATGGAAGTATGAGGAATTGCTAACTTCAGGAGCAGGCCCAATTATTAATAGTGGGAAGGAATATTACCTAATGTATCAAGAGTTCAAGAGGTTAATAAGTTTATTTCATCACATAAACACACCCCTCTAATTCCCATGTATAATGGTATATGGGAAAGGCCTTGGGAGACTGGCCAAGAAATGCTGCCTGGCAATGGTTAGATAAGAGATAGCATAGCCTGCATCTATATAGTAGGTGGGACTAGAAGTTCAGAAGACATTCTGTAACATGACATACATTCAAATGCTTAGTTTTAGAAAGGAAATTCAGTGCATAATATAAATACTTTTATCATGGTTCAAAGGAAATAAAAAGATGCTATTTTATTTGGAGAAATTATGCTGTTTTACATTTCCTTCAAATGCAGATTATTTCATTTGAGCTGTTAAGTTCATATTTCTCCTCCTAGTAAGAATTCTGGCTATGATAAACGAACAGAGTAAATGTATTAAAGTTTTTAAAGAATTATTATTGCATGGCACAGATTAAATTAAAATAGTCACTGAACAAAACATAGTTATTATAAACACTAATGGTAATTTAATTTTAAAAATCATTATAGAAGATATCAACAAAGTAGAATTCCACAATTCTTGACTTGTTTTAGCAAAAAAAAGTAAAATTGAAATGCCAAGCTATCACATATTTTCAACTCCAACTGACTGTTAAAGTTGTTCTTGATGGCACCTAGTCAAGCAACTATCAATATAATTCAAGATTCAGTGTTAGATTCAAAATTCAAGATGAATTCAAGATGCATTCACTTCTGCCTGAAAATATTTAAAGTATATGTAACCTATTAATAATATGGAACACAGACAATAAAGTGAAATGAAAAGCTGGAAAGAAGTATGAGAACAACAACAAACCGAGACACCAAAGACCAGTTCGAAGTAGCAAATTCATAATTAATGTACAGCAAAATGATCATGAAACAGAAAGATTGTCAAGAATACTGTACTTAAAATGTCTTTTGAATGCTTAAAATGAACACTCATGATGAGAACGCATACTTAGTTTTCAGATAATTATCTTAGAAGAAACATTGTTTTGCAAATTTTGATTTGGCAAATACACATTTTATAAAAGGTATTCTAAATGGATGCTTACAATTCTTTTCTGCATATTTAGTTCTTTTCCATAATTTGTTGAGTAATTGAGTAATAATTTCTGTCTTTTACAGAAATTTGGCTGAAAATGCAATTTTTATGAATACAAGCCAGCCAAATGCTGAATTTGACAGGACAGGACTTCAAAAAGATGTGACATATCCAATGAGGGTATTGCAGAATTGCATAAATCCAGATTTGGTCTGTGAACGTTGATATTTATAGAAACATCACCTTTCATCAGAAAATGATTTCTGTACTAGCAATTTCTAACATATTCTAGCCAGTGTTTCTCCCCCTACATTTATCCCATGAGTACATAACGAGATTTCATGAAGATGCAGCCTGACTAAAGGATTGCCTGCAACTATATAGTGGTAGCAATAGCATTTATATACTGCCCAAAAATGCTTTACAGCACTCTCTGGATGTTTTACAATGTCAGCGATAATCTGGGTTCTCATTTTACCAACCTCAGAAGGATGGAAGGCTTTGTCAACCTTGAGCCCCATCAGGACCGAATGCCAGCCTGTGGGCAGAGTTAGCCTGCAATACTGCATTCTAACCACTCCGCCACTATGGTTCCTGTATGTTCTCGCTTCAGTCTTTTCTCTTTACACATGAATTCAACTTTCTTCCTTATTAGTCACAATTGCAATGTACACATAAACTATGAAAAACAGGCTGTAAAAAAAGAGGATATAAGAACAATGTAAAATCGGGGTTGTATCCATATTAGAGAAAAAAATAAAATCTTGATTTTTTTCCCTCCTCAGAATCAGTCAGAAGAAACCAAGTATTCATGCTGTAGCTCTGTCATCTCCACCAATGGTTATAATGTAAAGGTTTTAGGTAACTACAAAGATGCAGGCCATAAACACTGGGAACTTATTTTAACTGAGTAACTGTCCCAATCTTAATTGTAATAATTAATACTAAGCCTTGTGAAAACCTGTATTATTTAAAACCAGTATGGCATGGTGGTTTAGAATACTGAGGGAATCTGGGATCATTGGATTAAAGTCCTTCTCATGTAGCTCATGGGATGATTTTGGTCAGATCAAAATCTCTAAGTCCAACCTACTAAATTACTCAGTAAAATGATATAAAGGATTAAAAACAATGGAATAGTACATCAAATTACTGAGGAGATTAAATCTAAATGTTTGGCTGAGTTCAGCTCTAAGTCGGCACAATGTTGCCTGAGTTCAATTTGTTAAAGTATAAAGGTTTACACCCTTACTTTCCTTCCTCCAAGGGAAATAGAAGACTATATATATTTTTAAAGAATGTTTGTATATAGATTGCTCATTTGTGACAACTAATATAAATTACGAAAGGATCACGACCATGGTAATGCCCTGTAAAATTGTGTAATGTAAAATTGCATTACCCATTTACAATTGTAGAAGCAGCTTCTGATAGAGAAAAGAAATCAGAACAATTTCTGGAAGAAGATCCTTGGAGGGAGCATCCCATAAGTATAAACCCCTCTTTTCTCTCTGGTTATCAAATCACTAAGTTGTACAAACTAGCAAGGCATTGTTGACCCTACACATTCTTTAGAAAACGTCTTTCATACAGGTTTCCTACTTCTTACTTATTAATAGGACAACATACAGAAATTAACGGGACAAAAAATGCAGAGAACTATAAACAAGAGAGGCATATGCCAGCTTCACAGAACAGATCAGAGCAAAGAATGGAGATGAAAAAGAAAGGATTCTTGGAATACTTGAAAGGGTATTGTAATTTGTACCAGTATGTTACTGTATATTGTTGTATTGCTTGCTTTGGTATTTCCCTTAGAGTAGCCATGACTAAAAAAAGTTTTATATTCATTCATAAAAAAGGAAGTAAATAAAAAAGCATGAAGACATCTTGCTTTTGTGACAAAAAAAGTATAGCAGGAAAAGTACAGTGGCTCCAATAAGATATTTAACTATACCATGGATAATGAAATATGTTAACTCTAAAATTCCTTGAGGCTGTTAATTTAATGTTGCAGGTTTTTGTGTGTATAAATGAGCACAATATTTACAAAAACACTAAAAGAAAAGATTTTTTCCCAGAAGTTTCCCCGCCCCCAATCATTTTAATAATGCAGTGATAGAATATATGAAAAGAGCCACACAGGGGAGGCGAACATAAACTGTAATGGGTATTCAAAGTCTTTCAATCACTGACACTTTTTTAAGATCAACCAAAATAAAACACAGGATGCTGCAAGTTTTCTAGTTCAATAAAATTCACTGGTTAACCCAGATGTTTAAACTATGCAATTTACACTTGCAAGTCAATCCTGAGATGGAGGTTATGGATGATAATTTAGAATAGAATAGAATAGAATAGAATAGAATAGAATAGAATAGAATAGAATAGAATAGAACTGGAAGGGACCTTGGGGGTCCTCTAGTCCAGCCCCCTGCTCAAGCAGGAGAAGTTATACCATCTAAGACAAGGTATACTGAATTTATGTTAAATGTTGTTAATGGAATATACTTAATCTTTGTTAGAATATTTTTCAATATCCGTTCATCTAGAGCAGCGGTCACCAATCTTTCTGGAGCCAGGGACTGGTTTTGTGGAAGGAAGGGGTTTCCACGGACCCAGGGGGGTGGAGGGTGATGATTTCATGTGCAACATAGATCCTGCACATGCAAAATGAAGTTTCGCTTGCCCATCTCTTGCATGGCTCAGGTCCTAACAGGCCACGGACCAGTAGTGAACCACAGCCTGGGAGCTGGGGACCCCTGTTGTAGAGGAAGTTTTTTAAAAAAAAAAACTTTGAGAAGTTCATAACATGAATAGGCTGTAAATTCCTCTCCTCTACAAGGAGCATAAAACTTGGTGTTGATTTAATAGTTATGTGATAGGCAGGATTGTATCTGTATGGTGGTACAATAATGTTTATGTGTATATTGCAAGTTAAAGAATGAAGATGGGATGTGATTACAGAAGCTTTACAAGGAAAACATAGTACAAACATTCTTGTATGCAGTAAAACAGGATGCCTTCTTGGAAATCTTTGTTTTTTAATGTTGTTGATGTTCTGTGTTGAGCAATGCTCTAAGTGCATTTTTTTTGTTCCCTATCAGTGGTCTCTTTTCACTGTTCCTTCAACAAAATTGAAGGCAATGATCAAGCCTCTTGAGTTCCTTTTATAACTGCAAAGATAAGAGATGCCTCTTCAGGAATACAGAAATTCAAAAGAAAGGAGCTTGTTGTTTGACTTAATACAGTTATTTTAAAAGCGTTAAGATGCTTTAGGATCGCATATGTGCATATTATTTATATTATTATTTTACTTTGAAATTTAACATAAAAACAAAAACTGACCATTTAAATTTCTTATTCAAATTATATTGTTAGTATTAAAATTATTTTTAAAAAATAAACATTCAAATCCAGACTGGCTCATTTTTAAGGACTTCTTGTTGAATTTTCATTGGTATAAACATACTTAAAATAACTGAATAATGTCTGTATAACATTTTTTAAATATTTATTATTAAAAGTTAAACTAAACTGTCAGGGGACCACCGGCCATTGACATTGTTCCACCTATGCTGAGATATATACAGTATCTACATATTCGTGACACGAATCTCTTTAGGGATAGGTAACATTATACAAAAGCATAGAAAAGAAGTAAGAAATGGTAAGCCAAAGGATGATAAAAAAAGAAAAATAAATTAGATTTACATCGAACCATTTACTGTGCATCTCCATGTGTTTCTGTTATTAGAAAGCGTTCAGGCTTTCACTACCTCAGTCTATGATGAGACCTCAAGGTCAATTCTGCAGAGTTCTGCATGAGAAGTGGTCCTTCATTAGTCCAAGGACTATGATATCAAAGCTCTTTCATCTGTTTATATATACATTTCTCATGGATGGCAAATGAAGAATCACCATGATATTCCATTAAATATACATTTATTAAATTAAAAAAAAACACTGCATAACAGAGCTACCCTTTTCACAGTTTTACTTTGCTTATTTATTTGGCAGCATTTTTCATTAACCAGAACACTATATTTGATCTTATACTTGGGGACTCAAGTCACAGCCTTTCAAGTCACCTTTGATGGCCACCCCCAATAATAAGGAAAGAGGAAGTCTGGGTGTGTGCATGTGTGTGTTTTGGCTACATCCAAAGAAAGCCCTATCTGAAAGGGTGGCTTAACTCAGGACCAGGGGTACGGCTGCTCTCTGCATGCCCTGACTGGCCAGTTTCTTAAGGAGACTTATTAATGATTGGCCTTAATGAGATGATTGAGTAGCTATGCTACTTCTAGAAGGTACTCCTTTTGTTTGGACCTGGCAATAAGCTAGTGCTCTCCTTTACTTTCTCCTGGTCTCTGTAAGTCTGTCCCCATAGCAATTCTGCCTTTTTTGTGGGGGGTACTCCTTCCAACCTAAGAGACATGTCCTTACTCTTTTATTCTGTTTATTCCTTTATTACTCTAATATTGCTGTGGAGTACGAAAATAAGTTGGAGGGCTAAGCACAAGATGAGATTTTGAGATCCCAGATCCCTGAGACTTTCATTTCTGAAAAGCATTGTCTGTGGTTGCTTCCAAACTAAGCATTAGTAGATAGAACAGCTACATAAAGTTTATGTGTATGTTGTACTTTGTTGGTCATGCAGTGGCCTTTGAGTCCAGTGTACAAATGAGAATCATGGCCCAACTAACCCCAAAATTCTAAGATTAAACATGAAATTTCTTACCATTTACATATATACCAATGACAAACACGAGACAAACAAGAGCCTTGGTGGTGCAGGCTGTTAAATGCCTAGCACTTAATTCCAGCTGCCTGCAATTAGTGCAGGCTCGAATCCCACCAGGCTCAAGGTTGACTCAGCCTTCCATCCTCTGGGGGTAGGTAAATTGAGGACCCAAGATCGTTGGGGGCAATAAGCTGACTTTGTAAAAATGCCGCTTAGTAATAAGCAGGCATGTACAATGGAATGAAGGCTATTGCTGAGCGCATTGGGTTGCGCTTCAAAAATTGTAAGCCGCCCTGAGTCTCCGGAGAAGGGTGGCATATAAATATGAATTAAAACAAAAACACACAGAGCCTTTAAGCTCCTGCTTCATTGCTTAACTCAATATTTCTCAACCTTGGCAATTTTAAGATTCATGAACCAATTCCCAGAATTCCCCAGCCACTACAGCCAGGGAATTCTGGGAATTGAACTCTACACATCTCAAAATTGCCAAGGCTGAAAACACTGCCCAAACTCATACCTTGTTAATGCAAAAAGAAAACATATATAGCATATAATAGCCACACTTTTCTATAATTGCTCAACCTCTGACTATTTTGATAGTTGAAAAGAAGAATTAGTTGCATATTAACTCTTTTTTTGGTGGGGGGGACTCATACAACAAGCACTGGCAATTGCTAATTATAGAGATCATTATTTTCAATGTTTTTTTATTCTTACAACGCTGATTTACTATATATTCCTACCACTTTCAAAATACCACTTTTATTCCATTTCTCTGTAAATGGGAACTTCTAGGCCACTGCAAATCTGTTTCCTCATGGAATGCTTTTACTTTTAAAAAGTAGCTATGCCATCAGAAGCATCTAACATGAGAAAATAAAATACCATCTTCACCATGGCTAAAAATGGTGATTTAATGATATAAATTAATAACTAGTAGAGAAAACGCCAATCTTTTTCTTAAGATAGAGATTTCTTTTAAAAGAAAGAAAAAAACCACCCTGGAGTTACTGAAGAATTGTAGTACAGTCTTCATTTCAGCGCCGTGCTTGAAATTTTTTTCACAAAATAGCCTTTCCTGCTACAGTATAACCGGTTCTTTTCCCATGAGAGGTTCTCTATTGCTCTCTACTGGTTCAGGTTATATATTTACAAAGAATAGCAGCATCATAACATGCTGGGAATAGGAAGAATAAGACATTTCATATTCTTTTCCTGGAAAAATACTAAATTTGCAAGTGTAGATCTTTGAAGAAAATGCTGCACCTGAATGAATAATGACATAGTTCAATATTTTGTGAGTTCTAGTCACGAGTTAGGCATGAAAGCCAACTGGGTGACTTTGAACCAGTCACCTCACAGAGTTGTTGTTGCAGGAGGATGAAAGAGTATTGGGTGTGATACCATTTGGAGATATTTAAAAAATAATAAAGATGCTACAATATAAATAAATAAACAAAATTTGCCAGAAGTGTATGTTTTGTAGTATATATGGAATTCCAATCTGGAGCTGTATTTGCTGTGATGCAAAATTGGATGCATAACCCTTAGTTTGTCCAGGACAAGCCTAATTTGTAAATTTGATCCCCCAATTCACTAAAATAGACATTACAGAATTTATACCTTCTGTTCCATGCTGCTTTTCAGTGTGGATACAGCACTTCTTTCCTGCCTGCTGCCTTGAGGTGCATTTGTGAGGATGGGAAATTAGAAAGCTAGAAAGTAAAGACATTTAAAATCAAGAAAGGCGGTGGGGGTATACACATACTTTCTCTCTCTCTCTCTCTCTCTCTCTCTCTCACACACACACACACACACATTTTCATACTCCTTGCATATTGTGTTATCTATTCTAAGAGGTAGTAGAACTGCTAGGACTTCTAAATGTCCCAATATGATTTGTGTATACTATAGATACACATAAAAACAGAAAAGAAATTCAGTCTGGGATGAGATACTGCGGTTTATGAGCTTTAATTTTGCCGGAGTAATTGTCTTCTCTCTATGTAGTGTTAATGAGGGTCAAACAGAAAGATGCAAGCAAGAAAAGCAAATCCTATTTAAACATGCTGCTTAATGTACCTTGCAGCAAATTACCTTGTGAATTGCTACTCTTCACAGCTTTGATACCAAGCAATCTCTGTCTTCAGCTGGAGCTTTGGCAGATAAGACATTAATAAGTCTCAGAGTAACCTTGGTTAATCAAATGAGTTGCTGACGCTTCTTTCCTGCCCCTAGACAGCACCAATGTGCTTAGTGTCAAAGGTTCACTATAAAGAGTAGAAGCTGGCAGCTAAGACTTCCTTTTTTTTTGTCTAGCCCAGAACCCGTGGCAGATTTGTGTACAAGAACGGTCCAGCCATGGTGAAACTTCAGCTGCCAAATCCTGGTCTGGATTTGAGAATACCTTCTCACAAGGAACTAGAAACGATAGAGGCCACAGAAGCAGATTCAAGACCCAAATGGGACAATAAAGCACAATACATGCTCACCTGTATCGGGTTTTGTGTAGGTTTGGGCAATGTATGGCGCTTCCCCTATCTCTGCCAGAGCCACGGAGGAGGTAGGTTTTTGATCCCTTCAATCCTCAAAATTAACATTGATTTGATGGAAACTATTTACATACAATTTTGACCATGTATCACTGTGCCTGTCACAATGGCAAAATAATAATAATAAAGTCAGGGTTTAAGAGGACTTGTTATCTTGTTTCTTGGGAGATTGAGAGATGCAGTTGTAGGAGTTCTGTGAAACTGGCTTTTCATTTGCACCCATCTCATTGCCTGCCTGCGAGACATCTTCATTGCTATGATCTTAGAAGAGAGAGAGAGAGAAACATAAGATGGTTTTGTACCGTTTTATTTTACTGAGAGTGAAATCCGCTAAATTCACTGCATGGGGTTTTATCAGTGACTTTTAACATACAAAGATCCATTCTAGGAATTCTTAGAAAACCAAGAGTTAGCCACAACTTCCTTCCAATTTCTCTCTCTTTCTTCCCCCTCTTTCATTTGTGTCTATAAATGGGCAAAAAAGTTACTTTGTGACTTGTAAACATGAGGAAATAAAAATTGCCCTGTGAAACAAGAAGTTGTTCATTTTCATCAACAATTGTAGGCATGTGTTTCATCTATCCCTCTGGCATAACATCTTTATTGCATCCAACTATGTAACTCTAGAAAGTTTATGATCAGTTTCAATATCTTGGGATGAGAGTTAACTTTATAATATTATTTATAATATTTTAAGAACAATAAATTGACAAATGAATCTCCTTCTGTACTATGAAAAACACTAACAGCATATCCATATTCTGGAATATTTCTGCTCATTATGTCTGTTTCATATTTCTTGCTTTTTCAAATCCATTAGTGTTTGGCCAGCTGTTGTGCCCTTTCTTTCCATCTGTTTGCAGTTCAATAGAATGGAGCTGAATATAGTTTACAGATGGCTCCGTAACTACAAATTATTACTATCTCCAACAGTGTCAAAGCCCTGTTGTTATAGTGATTAAAAGCATTGGGCTAGAAACTGAGAGACCATGTATTCTAGTCTAAGGCATGAAGCCAGACAGATCATTTTCTGCCAGTCACTCTTTTTCAGCCCCCAGAAGAAGGCAGTGGCAAAAAAAACCTTCTAAAAAATAGTGCCAAGAAAAATTGTCCATGTAGTCACCAGTGGGGAAGATAACTTGAAGGCAGGGAGAACAGCAACCATTGTTTATAGAATCAGATCTTTTCTTTGAAGAAAACAACAGGAGGATGTTAGATTTCCTTCAGATAACAAACGTATCTGTTCTAATAAACTTGGGGATGTATGTGCTAATCTTAATAAAAGGGCCTTGGTGGCTCAGGCTGTTAAATGCCTGCACTTAAGTTCCAGCTGCCACAATTACTGTAGGCTCGAATCCCACCAGGCTC
Source organism: Naja naja (assembly GCA_009733165.1). Taxonomy (NCBI): domain Eukaryota; kingdom Metazoa; phylum Chordata; class Lepidosauria; order Squamata; family Elapidae; genus Naja; species Naja naja. Next base: position 129,546,802 of record CM019150.1, on the reverse strand, counting down.
AAGGTTGACTCAGCCTTCCATCCCCTCGGGGTAGGTAAATTGAGGACCCAAGATTGTTGGGGGCAATAAGCTGACTTTGTAAAATGCTGCTTAGTTAATAAGCAGGCATATACAATGGAATGAAGGCTATTGCTGAGCACACTGGGTTGTATCCCAAAAATTGTGAGCAGCCCTGAGTCTTCGGAGAAGGGCGGCATATAAATGTAATTTAAAAATAATAATAATAATAAATGCACTTTAATTTTTGCAGTCAGCATTCTTAATGTGTTTTTGTAATTTTTGTTCCATTTGGTTTTCAAATTTTCTTCCATCTAAGTACTCAGAAAGGCAGTGAAGTATAAATCAAATCAGTAAATAAAATATTTGCAAACAAATTAGTACTGATATCAATATGACATGAGTTTTGAACATTTATTAACATTGAAAATGAATGCTCGCTATTTTAATTAAATATTATGTTCTGTTTCCAGAAATGGAAATAATTCTTCTTGCCACTGGTCTCTTCCCTATTTTTTTTTTTTTTGCTAGATTGGCAAGATATAGATAGTGGGCTTTCCCAGTTCAATGGGACAGAAATTGGATGCCAATTTCAGTCTTTCCGGTAGCTGGCACAGTTTCATGGGAATCTCCATGGGTGTGGCTTAAACCATGTTGTTTGGCAAAATTTGGGAATGGTGGCGGTTGAAAGAGAACCTTGGCAGTAACTTAGCTTTCATTTGATAATTTAAAAAAAAAACATCTGGTACTTTTAGGATTGGTTTGTGCAAGTATTTGCTTGCTTTGGTTATGCATATAAAAATTGGCTGCTCCATCACTGAACCAGTACGCTCTTATTTCAAACTATAACGTAGCATTTTGGAAGCTTTCATTCAGGATATCAAGGCATTTTATTTATTTATTTATTTATTTATTTATTTATTTATTTATTTATGGTTTGCAGTCAAGTAAGATTAATGGAATATTTTAAAGTGAATTTATGCTGTAATTTCTATTTTTAAAAAAAAAAATCAGTTCAGAATAGTTTTGATCAACCTGACATTTGAAGATACAAATATCCTGAGTTGTCAGGATCTTCATTCAGTGGACTTTGTATGCAACAGAGAACATTTACCGTGGACTTCATGCCCATTGTGAGCAATAAGTCTAAATAAATAATAAAAATAATAATAATTGATATAATTTACAACATTTGCATCGTTTTATGTTGTTTGTATAATTGCATCACTAGCACTTTTATATCAGTTGTGTCAATTAACCTCATGCACATTACATACAGGACATTGGTACAGTGCAAATTATCAATAAAAAGCCCATAAAGTTTTTCCAGAAATTTATAGAAACATTTCTTATTTTAACAGTTCAAACCACTTTATATTCCTTTCTTTTGCTTCTAACCATCTAGACCTTTAATCCATTAAGTTCTGTCATAGGATTGAATCTCCATTCAAACTTACTTTCTCACATCACAAACATTTCTTCAAGGTTTTAGAAGCCTCTTTTGTAAATCCTTGCCTGGGTCATTTTTTTACTTCTTGGCTTATCATTTGTATTTCCACTCCAGCTGCCATCTCTGTTTTATAATCCACAATTCTTTATTTTCCTATATTTTTACATCAGCTGCAATTTATTTCACCTTTTCATCTTGTCAGTCTTTAACTTCTTCCATGTTGTTTTCTTTCCTGCCTTTTAAAATAGGATTTCTAAAGAAATATGGAGTCTTCTTCAAGAAATGTATTACTTTGTGCAGAAATTAATTGCTGTCAATTTAGTGTCTCTCCCAAATCTTTAAAAAACTATTGAAATGTTTAAAGTGTCATAACTTTATCATTTTATAAATTACACTGCTCCTCTCTTGGTTCAAAAATAAACAACAGGTCCTTCCTTCCTTCCTTCCTTCCTTCCTTCCTTCCTTCCTTCCTTCCTGCCTGCCTGCCTGCCTGCCTGCCTGCCTGCCTGCCTGCCTGCCTTCCTTTTCTACCAGAAACAGTAGTCCTCTCTACTATCCCATTTTTTAAATCAAAAAATCTGAATTTTCTTTCTTCGTTATTTTCAAATTTCAAGCCATCATCTCTCTTTTTTTAATAATGCTTTATTGAATTTTTTCCATTTATACATATTACCAATAGTTATTAAACAGTGCTGTGACATTATATATACATTTATGTGTCCTATCAAAACTTACTATGCATAATACTTTCATAGCCTCCTATTTATTATATACATTATTTACAATTTCTGTGTTTATATCTATTATTTATCCAAATCAACCATGTTTCCCATACTGCGTTGTATTCTGTGTCTGTTTTCCCTTTTAGTTCCATAGTTAATTTATCCATTTCCACACACTCTAAAAATGTTTTGATTAAGCCTTCAGGTGATATAGAATTTTCCTTCCAGTACTGAGCATATGAAATTCTTGCTGCTGTTAATATATGTAATATAAGATATTTTATCTTCCTATTATAATTTTTTATTATTATTCCTAAGAGGAATAATTCCGGGACAAAATCAATTTTGTTTTTAGTTAACTCTTCTAACCATGTTTGTATCATTTTCCAGTATTTTTTCGCTTTGGGGCATGTCCACCAAGAATGAAAGAAGGTACCTTGTTGTTTTCCACACTTCCAACAATTTGGTTTTAAGTTTGGGTAAATCTTAGCCAGTCTTGAAGGTGCCAAATGCCAACAGTAGAACATTTTATGTTGGTTTTCCTTATATGCCGCCAATTTTGTTATTTTATAATTCACATTCCACATCTTGTCCCATTCTTCCAGATCAATATTATGTCCAATGTTCCTACTCCATCATTCCTTTCACAATTTCTTCCGCTCTTTCAAATTCTAATAAATGTTTATATAACTTTGATAGTAATTTCTCGTCTGGGCCAATCAAGATTTTATCTAGTGTTTGTATTTCATTATCTATTCCAAATTCCTCACTGTCTTTTTTATGTCTTGTTTGAATTTGCATATAAGTCCATCAATCCAGTTTTATTCCCTGCTCTTCCAATTTCTGTCTGCTCTTTAAATTCCCTTGGTCATCTAGAATTTCCCTATACCTAGCTGTTTTCTTAACCTCCGTTATATTGGGGTGGATTACTGCTTCCAAGGGAGATACCCAGTTTGGAATTTTCAAATAATATTTATTCTTTATTTGTTTCCATGATGGTATCTGCCCAAACAAATTTTGTGATTATTCTATTAAGTTCTCTAAAAAAAATCTTATCTAATTTTGTTGGAGTTGTTTGAAATAAATATAAAATCTTTGGCAGGACATTCATTTTAATAGTTGCTGTTCTTCCTAATGACGATAATTGTAAAGTCCCCCCTTTTTCCAAATCTTTTTTAATTTGATTGAATAATTTGGTATAATTGTCTTCTTTTATTGTGGAGCACTTTGCTGTTAACCATATTCCTAAATATTTAAATTTTTTTGTGATTTGTAGTCCCATTACTCCTAACTCCTTTTTATTTCTAATTGTTATGTTTTTCACTAACATTTTGGTTTTGTCTCTGTTAATTTTAAATCCTGAAATCTCTCTGTATTTTTCTAATTTCTCTATCAAAATTGGGCCTGATTCTAGTGGCTCCTCAATAAAAAAAACCAAATCATCTGTGAATGCTTGTAGTTTATACTCTTCTTTTTTAATTTTTGTTCCCTGTATTTCTGAATTATTCCTAATTTTTATTAATAGTGTCTCTAGTGTCAAAATAAAGAGCAGTGGTGACAGTGGGCATCCCTGTCGGACTCCTTTTGTTATTCTAAATGCCTTAGTTATATCTCCATTTATTATTATATTGGCCTTTTGAGAAGAATAAACTGTTTCTATTAATTTTTCAAATCTGTCTCCAAACTTCATTTCCTTAATTTGACGTACCATAAATTCCCAATTTAAATTATCGAATGCTTTTTGTGCGTCCAGAAAGACAAGGGCCACTTGTCTTCCTGGTTGCATTTCATAATATTCTAATATGTTCATTACTATTCTAATGTTGTCTCTTATTTGTCTTTGTGGTAAAAATCCATTCTGATCACTATGTATAATTTCGTTTAAAATCCTTTTTGTCCTTCCTGCAATGATACTCATAAAAATTTTGTAGTCGGCATTCAAGAGCGATATTGGTCTATAATTTTTAATTTGATTAACATTGGTACCTTCTTTCAATATCAAGGTAATATATGATTCCCTCCACAATTCTGGTATTTTTGCATTTAACAAGGCCTCATTACATACTTCTGCTAATACTAATTCCAATGATTCTCCTAATTTTTGATATAATTCTCCTGGTAGGCCGTCTGGCCCCGGGGTCTTATTTGGCTTCTGTTTTTGGATTGCTTCCTTTAATTCTGTTAATGTTATTTCTCGATTTAATATATTCCTTTTTTCTTCATCTATTGGTGACATTCTGTTTTTTAAATACTGATCTATTTTGTCTATTGTTTCTATTTTTTTTGTCTATAGAGATCTTCAAAATATTTTAGGGCAATCTTTTTTTTCCTCTTCTTCATTATTTTGTAGTATTCCTAATTCATCTTGAAGCTGGTGTATTATTCTTTTTTCTCTTTCTTTTTTCAATTTATAGGCCAGCCATCTTCCCGGCTTGTTTGCATTTTCAAAATAATTTTGTTTCATAAATTTAAGATCCCTTACAATATCTTCCTGTTCTAATAGGTTTAATTTGTGTTTGGCCAAATTCATTTGTTCCTTAATTTGATTACTCTCTGGGTTTTTTTGCATTAATTTTTCTAAATCTCAGTCTCTAATTGTAATGTATTTTGTTGTCCCCGTTTCTCCTTGTTTCTTTTTTGCAAGGTAAGATATTGTTATCCCTCTGGTATATGCTTTCATCGTATCCCATAGGGTTTGCAAAGATGTTTGTTGTTTTTTATTTATATCAAAAAATATTGTCAATTCATTTGAGATTTTTTAAATAAATTCTTCTTCTAGTAATATCTGGGGGTTCGGTGCCCATCTTTTTCTTTTCTTTTTCTGGCCTCTCCAACTTACTTTAATGGGGTGGTGGTCAGCCCAGGTGTTTGGGAGAATTTAAATTTTCTCTATTTCTTTACCTAAGTCAATATTTGTCCATATCATATCAATTCTTGAATAAGATTTATGTGGATTTGAATAGTATGTAAATTTTTGTTCCATGGGGTTATAGTTCTCCATACATCTATTAGGTTCAATTCCTCCATCATATTAAAAAATGTTTGTGGCAGTATTTTCCTTTTTTTCAATTTTTTATTATCACAGACGTAGTCTTTTGTAGTCTCTATTATTCCATTATAGTTTCCTACTATGCATATATCTTTCTGACCTGTCTCAACAATTCTTTCATGAAGTTTTTTGTAGATTTTTTTTTGGTTTTCTGTTAGGTGCATATATATTTATTAGTAGTATCTGTCTTTGTCCTATTTTTATCTCTAGTATTAATATTCTACCCTTAATGTCTGCGTAAATTTGCTTTGATTCTCTCTTCTCTGATATATGTCACCACCACCCGTTTTTTCCCCAGCCAATGCAGTATGGAGTTTCCCCAATTTATTAAATTCTAAATACTTTTTGTCTTGATTCTTAATATGTACCTCTTGGAGGCACACAATATCTGTATTTTGCGTAACCAGTTTTCATAGTATTTGTTTTCTCTTAACTACAGCATTTAATCCATTTACATTTATCGATAGTAGTTTTAATTCTTTTTCCATATTTTTATTAGTCTATCTACGTCTACTTCCTGCTAGTTTTTTTTTGCTATTCGCTTGGGATCTGGTTCTAATGCCTTCTTCCTTTTGGGATTCTTGTGTTTCTTTCGTCTTATCTTCCTGGTCTTCTATCTCTGATTCTACCTGGCCTTCTTCCTGGGTTCCTTCCTCTAGCTTCTCTCTACTGTTGTCGTTTTCTTCCCTTCCCGTCAATTGGTCGTAGAGTTCTTGGGCTTTATCCAGCTTATCCAGGTTATCTATTTTTATCTTTTTTCCCTGCCATGAGACCAGCATACCTTCTGGAATGATCCATCGAAACAGAATGCTTCATTTGCTTAATTGTATTGCCAGGTGATGATAATCCTTACGTTGTTCTCTAACTCGCCTTGGTATTTGTTTGAGAGTGATAATTTCTTTGTCCTTATACACTATAGGTTCCTCCCTTGTTATTTTATATATTATGTCCCTGATGTTCTTCCAGGAAAATCTGACGTGCACTTCTCTGGGTAATTGATGTCTTTCGGCATAATTAGTCTGGACCCTGTAGACCTTATCTATCTCTCTTATAACCTCTTGGGTATCTCTTCCCAGAGTTTCTGCTATCAATTCCGCCATCAATTTTGTCAGGTCTTCATCCTTAGCCCCTGTTATATTCTGGAATCGTAAATAGATAGAGGCTTGGTCCATCTCCAGGTGGACCAGGGAACCTTCCAAATTCTTATTAGTTTCTATCATGCGTTGATCAACCTGCTCTAATTTTTTCTCTGTTCTTTCTGCTTTTACTTCTACTGTTTTAATTTTTTGCTCATTTTTCTGGATCACTTCTTGTATAGAGTCAAATTTATTATCTAACTTTTGGATTTTATTGGTCAATTCCTCATGGTTTCTGGACATTGTCTCCTGCAACTTCACCATTGTTTCTTGAATCATTATGAGTGTTGATTGCATTGTTGGTATCTTCTGCGGTTGGCTTGATTTTTCTACATTTACCATTCCGTCAATTGTTCTTTGTTTTGATGGAGATGCTGTTGCTGATGATGGATTTGAGGATGTTTTCTTCTCTGCTCTCGAAGTAATTGTTGGTATGCTGGTCATCTCTTTCAGGATTTCTTTTTGGTCTCCTAAAATTTTATAAATGTTTTCCCAAATTGTCATACAATTAGTTTATAGTTAGCAATATTAGATCTTATCTTTCTGTCTTGATTCTTTTGAATCCAATATTTTAATTTATAGAAGATCCCTACAATTCTGTTTCTGTTCTTTTTAAATATAATCAGTGTTAATGTCACTCACTATCTTATTCTCTCTAAAGACTAATTTCTATTTCAAAAAAATAAAACTACCTAATCAATAATATGTTTCTATGTTTCTTATTCAATATTTCAATAATTATTGTCCGTTCATATACGCTCTAATAAATGTGGTATAATATACAATATAGGATATAATATAGTTGATACTTAATATACAATTAACATAAATATTAATCCAAGTATATAAATCCTAATTATATTTTAAATAAAACAATATCTATCTATCCATATATATCCAAAATTATTGTTTATTAAATCATCTATAGTACTTATACGTAACTCCAGTTAATATTTGGCATTCAATATAAATATAAATATAAAATATTAGTATAAATATAAATTAATTAATATAAATTAAGTATAAATTAATCTTATAAATTCAATAAAGCTTATCTATATTGTAGTTTTTTCCTAAAGATATCTCAATCTTTAAAATTAATACAAATATTATAAGTTTTATATATATATATATATATATATATATATATATATATATATATATATATATATTATATTTGATATTTCAAAACACTTAATATATTGAAACAGTTATTTTACAGTTAATTTTCTAATAGACTTATCCTCCAATTATTAAAGAGTTACTTAATGTTAGAGTGTTAGTTTCCAGTTCTGTCTCAACTAATAATCCAATCTCCTTCCGTTGTTAATTTTGGGCTTTCTATAGTCCTCCTGCTTGTTCAGTTATTAAGTTTTGTGATTCTACAGGTCGTTCTTCCGAGCTTTCACAGGTTTCACCAAAACTTCTTAAATTGCCTTATTGTTCTCTAAGCCCTGAAGCTGTCAACTTCCCCTTCTGCTTTCAGGGCTTTTCTAAAACAAATCCACAATCCACAATCACCTCTGGAGCTCTCATCTTTGGTCCTCTTTCTGCTACAAACTTTCCCTTCTTCCAATTTCACTCCACACAGTCACACAGCCGATATTTTGTTGCTTTCAGCACCAGACAGATTGAATCACTGGATTCCCCTTTTCCTCCCTCTCAAGTATAAAGACTTCTATTCTCTCTTTTCAGCTTTCCTAAGTTCTTTGGCATACAGCTCTTTCCTTTCAGGTTGCCGATAAAGCCTTCCCCCTGGAGCTCCCTCCTCTGCCGAGAATCTCTGGAAAGTTACTCACTTTAGGAGTTCGATATGGGATTCTTTTCAAATGTCACATCCGTTCTTTACAATTATTACTTCCTCTTCAATTGTGACTAGTCACGGTTTTGGGTCCACCAAGTCAGTATGACAGGGCAGGACACCCTCTGTGCCAGAATTGAGGGAAATCCTTCAGCGTAGCGGGAGGCTGGCTCCCCCCCCGCCACACCCTTGGGGTCCCCTCTGCTTCGTGTTGCTCTCCAAGCTTCCTGTGCCTTCAAAGGGCCCCCGATCACAGAAAAATCAGAGATAAAGGACAGAGCTAGTCCTCTCCCTCTGCAGCACCAGACTTCCGGTGATAATGGATTTCATCTCTTTGTTAACAGATTAAACAGTTTCTATTGTTTTGTTTATTTAATTATTTGAAAAGTCTTAGCAAAAGTCCTAATATTTCAAATTTGTCTGGTCCTTTAACTCATTTAAAACTTTTTTAAATTAAATTTCTATTTATTGATTTGTCATTTATTTTATATTCTTTGAGTTATTTAAACTGTTGGTTATCTTGTCCTCTACTTGAGGTGAAATTTTACTCACCAGTTAGCTTTTCAACCTAATTGCTTGGGAGACCTCTTTTAACTTTTAAATTACTAGAATTGCAAAAGTATTTAGGAAATGAGTTCAGACATATCCACTGTCCTTGAAGGTTCTTCCACTGGTCAGAATTTGATAGTTTTCCTTGCCTCCCAGTGCTCAAATCCGGGAGTCAACCATTGTCTTCTGGTTTCATTGTGAGGAACAGCCATCTGAAGCAAAATTATCCTCTCCTCTCAGTGGTGGGATTCAATTTCTTTTACTACTGGTTCTGTGGGTGTGGCTTGGTGGGCGTGGCAAGGGAAGGATACTGTAAAATCTCCAGTAAGAGGTGGTATTTGCCGGTTCTCTGAATGACTCAAAATTACTGCTACCGGTTCTCCAGAACTGGTCAGAACCTGCTGAATACCACCTCTGTCTCCTCTTCTAGAGAGGTTCCGTTGGACCAACTCCATCTTTGGTTTGTTGGTCTTAGCCACTTTGTTGTCTCCACTCCTTTGGAAATGTCTTAGCTTACCCTTCCCTCACTCAACAGTCTTGGCCTTTAATTGCCATCAACCAAGTTAAAGACTATTTCCAGCTTTTTTTTTCCTGTCAGAAATCAAAAGTAGCATTTTTTTTGCCTTTTGCCAGCTCAAGTGGTGCTATTTGATTTGCCTGCTGTGCTTCATTTCATTGCAGACAAACACATCCCTTAGTTGCTGGTTATTATCTGTTGTTGCAGAAATGCCTGGCCCTTCTAATCACTGTCCTCCACAGACATTTTTAGTGATATTACACTTCACTGACAGTACATTTAAAAAGCTATTTCCTTTAAAGGGCATTTATTTTTTAAAAATCTCACAGGTAGAATTGATGAGAATTCGGCTTTCTATCTCAAGTGACCAAAAAAAAAAGTGGTAAAACTGGGAAGCTTCATTTCTTTTCACTGGTCCAAGGGGGATAAAGAAATAAGGGAGTTCACCAATCAGGGGAAGTGAGATTATACCAAAACATCAGACAACTGTGATCAACATGGAGAAAAGAACTGAAAAGGAAAGTAGAGAGAATGAGAATGGTAATTTCCTGGCCTTCACTGTAGTTGGACTGCAGCATTGCATTTCATTGTACCAAGGATAGAGATGAATTCAGAATATGTTCTAACTGGAAAATCAACATTATTTTTAGAAGTTTAGAAACTGACTTAGTAATATTAGTTCTATTATTTTGGTGGAGGTTTAAAAAAAACTTTGTAGATCTCTAAACATGTGGAAAAAGGTTCTTGCCCTCTGGCAGATAAAGTTTGGACTTAATCTTCAGGGAATTGATCAATGCTTCCTTATTGGTGTGACATAAAAAGTAGGTATAAAGCCTCTATTAAACACCACTTTTGGAGATTGATATAATTATTGACCACTGGTTAAAATGGTTGCGAAAGTGAGGATAATTCAGAAGGACTCTGGTTTTATTGAACCATTTCTTCTGGGCTTTTAACTGGGGTATGAGATTGAAAGCAGTATGATAAATTACCTATTAAATGTGGAAAGTATGATTATATTAATCTACTTTCTATTCAGAAAGTTTCAGTACCATGACCTCAATACCTTTCAAGAATATTTGATAGGATTCTGCCTTGGTGACGTATTCTGGAATAGTTCCATCTTTCCTGTTGGTCTGTTTCTAGTAAGAGGGATTGAGAGAAAAATATTTGGCCCCTCTGCCATTAACCACAGAGATCCATCTTGTTTGAATTCTAGATGAAATTAGTAACACAAATGACATCCTGCTCTATTGCCTGCAGTGTCAAAGTTTATCACTTTAAGGACTGGTGCATGAATATGTACTCCCAAAGCAATGTAAGTGCATTGTTTGGGAATACTTTTTGATCGAGTTGTTCCTGGATTCCCCGATGGCAATTGTGGCAAAGAGTATGCTTGTGCAACTTTAACTACTGTGCCATATATGATTATTCCTGGACTGATTGGATATCATAACATTTATTTACACCTTAGCCTTTTTTTGTTATACAATTTACCTGGAGATTCCTTTTTGAGGAGCGTTTGGAAGCTTCTTTCCAACCCCCTGCTCAGGCAGTTTTCCTGCCTGAGTAGGGGTTAAACTAGAAGTCCTCCAAGGTTCCTTCCAACTATTCTACGTTGCACATGAAACCATCCCACTCCCCCACCCAGTCCGTGGAAACCTTTTCCTTCCACAAAACCTGTCCCTGACTCCAGAAAGGTTGGAGACCGCTGCTCTAGACAAGTGGATGTTGAAAAATATTCTAACAAAGATTAGGTATATTCCATTAACAACATTTAACATAAATTCAGTATACCTTGTCTGAGATGATATAACTTCTCCTGCTTGAGCAGGGGGCTGGACTAGAGGACCCCCAAGGTCCCTTCCAGCTCCTATTCTATTCTATTCTATTCTATTCTATTCTATTCTATTCCATTCCATTCCATTCCATTCCATATTCTGTTCTGTTCTATTCTATTCTATTCTATTCTATTCTATTCCATATTGTATTCCATTCCATTCCCTATTCTATTCTATTCTATTCCATTCCATTCCATTCTATTCCATATTCTATTCCATTCCATTCCATATTCTATTCTATTCTATTCTATTCTATTCTATTCTATTCTATTCCATTCCATTCCATTCCATTCCATTTTTCAACCTTACAAAATGAGGGAGTTAAGTTGCTCACTAACACAAGGGATTATATTATCACCATCACACTAATTGCCAGATAGTTTTTTGCGCACAAGTTAAGGTGATAGTGACATTACCTTTTGAAACACTAAAAAGATCTCACTACTCTTGGAATATCCTATCCTTTATTAATCTTTTTAGTCATTAAAATATACAAGATATTTTCTTCTAAACACTCACCTGCTTTTAGAGCCCTATTTATCAGACACATTAGAGAGCACTTTCCCCTACACCATCTGGACTTCATCATTGTTAATTATTTTAATACCATTTAAATTATTGTGATGTTTGTATTTTACATGTTGTTTTTGTATGCCTTACATGTTCATATGAATAGAAAGCCAGGAGACCAATCAAATGAAATATACTGAATAAATACTAAACAGGAGGTCTTGAGAGTTATTTATATCAAATTTCAGATACTGATGTAGGGACTTAACAAAATAAACTCAGTACCCTAAAGGTGATAAATCTAAGATGCAGGTACAACTTTGGTCTTATTATTTATTTTTCAACCAATTTAACTTCAGTTCTTCATTTTCTTTCTCCCAATTTTACTCCATAACTAGTTTTATTTTATTCATTTTTACTTTCCACAAATTGTTTGTTACCCAGATTTTCTATAGAGAACTGAAAGAGAAGAAATTCAGAAACAATGCCGAAGAGATAACAGATAACAGATAATCAGAGTGGGAAGGGACCTTCTAGGTCATCTAGTCCAACCCCCTGCCCTACAGTATAATAACAAGAGGGAAGGCCAGTAAAGGGATGACTGGAAAGGTGAAATAAGTATTCACTGGCCTATAATCTTTGGTGTCCTTTTGTTTTTGTCTTCTATTTGGTAAAAGTTCCAAAAATTATTTCAGTTTATCTTCTTTTCTGATATAATATGGTTTCTTTTAAAACTGAAACTTCATCTTTATTCTCCTGTCCCGTGGATTAAATTCTGAAGCTGAATTTAAATTCTAAATAAAAAATGTGAAAGTACAAATACTGTACCATTGGGAAATCATTAAGATATCCATTCGATCCTGGAAACAGATTGGGCTTTAATGAGATGCAGATAGATACTGTATTCATGCTCCCACATGTTCTAATCTAAAGCATCTCTCCTGAAACATCTCCTATGGCATAGCTCTGATAATTAATAGGATCAGAACAGAGATGGGAAATGAATTTTACCCTTTTCCCTTGCTGTAGCTTGAAGGAGAAAAAAATAAATCAAAACTAATGTTTGGTTTGCAGGAAAAAAAACATTGGGATAATTGCCATATGCACAATATCAGTCCATATGCACAATGTCAGTCCTAAAGCAGATGTTTTCTGGTTAATAGTGCCACCTTGAAGATGAATTAGTAAGCAAACAGGCACCTTAATCAAGAAGCTTTGGAATTATTCTACCATCCAACTAGAGCCATAGCTGCAAACCATAATGAGTAGGCCACAATTGTTTAGCTAAGGGGGTGGCAGCATAGTACTCAGTGTCACCAAGTTCAACTAAAATTTAAAAAAAGCCAAACAGTTCCTTGAATCACCAAATGGATTTTATTCAATGTTCCTGAATGAGAATTTGAGGAATATCAAGGCAAATACTTAAAATGGACATCATATCACGAATATTTTTGGAGGTGGGTGATCAGGAGACATTCCTGAATGAAGCAGAGGACGTATTCAGCAAGTTCTGACCAGTTCTGGAGAACTGGTAGTGGAAATTTTGAGTAGTTCGGAGAACCGGTGGTAATCTTCCCCCAGGAGTCGGGAGGGAGTGGAGATTATGCAGTAACCTTCCCCTGCCACGCCCACCAAGCCACGCCCACCAAGCCATGTCATGCCCACCAAACCACACCCACAGAACCAGTAGTAAATTTTTTTGAATCCCACCACTGCAATGAAGGTTGTGTAACATTCTAACTTGACAGCAAAGAATATGAGCATGTTTGCTGACATTAAGGATCATTCTTCTCCCCTTTGCTATATATGTTATAGGACAAGTATACTTGAGAAAAACATATATTTCTCAGCATCAAGTTGGCTGGAAAAGATGAGATGCGTTCTTCAACCTAATGCACTGCTCAGTTTCAGTTCCTATCTTCCCTGCCCCACTAACCTGAAAGGCATTAAATTCAGGAAGTTGAAAGATAACATAAACCAGCTCTCTGGGGATGCATACTCTACTAAAAGAGAAGAGAAAAGCAAAATTCATGTCCTTTTTCTTATATTTCCCAATCCCACTGATCTATTTCTTGCCTTTTTTTCTGATTTGTTCCACAGCATATTGAAGTCTTTCAGGAGGAACTGAAGGATCCTTTTATTAGGAAAGAAGGAAGGAAGCCGATTACTTAGATCTGTACCAATCGGGCTTCCGGCCCGGGCACAGCACAGAGACGGCATTGGTCGCACTGATGGATGATCTCTGGAGGGCTCAGGACAGGGGTTTTTCCTCTGTCCTAGTCCTATTAGATCTCTTGGTGGCTTTCGATACCATCAAACATGGTATCTTGTTGTGGTGGCTCAGGGGCTTGGGAGTGGGGGGCACCGTTTTACGGTGGTTCTCCTTCTACCTCTCAGGCCACTCGCAAAAGATGTTGGCAGGGGGGCAGAGGTTGAGTCCGAGGCCCCTCGCTTGTGGGGTGCCCCAGGGGTCGGTCCTCTCGCCCCTCCTGTTCAACATCTATATGAAGCCGCTGGGTGAGATCATCCGGGGTTTCGGGGTGAGGTATCACCAGTATGCGGATGATACTCAGCTCTTCATCTCCACCCCGACCCATATCAGTGATGCCCTCCCTGTGATGTCCCATTGTCTGGATGCGGTGCGGATCTGGATGGGAATGAACAGGCTTCGACTCAACCCGGCCAAGACTGAGTGGCTGTACATACTGGCATCTTGGATTATTCAGGATATACCATCGTTGGTCATGGGGGAGAGATGTTGCCCCCTTGGACAGGGAGTGCAACCTGGGCGTCCTCCTGGATACACAGCTCAGTTTGGAGGAGCAGGTGGGAGCTGTGTCCAGGGGGGCATTTGCCCAGGTGTGTCTGGTCCACCAGCTGCGCCCATACCTGAGCTGAGATGCCCTATGGACAGTCACTCATGCACTCGTCACTTCCCGAATCGACTACTGCAACGCTCTCTACATGGGACTGCCCTTGCGGATCACCCGGAGGTTGCAGCTGTTGCAGAATGCGGCCATGCGGGTTGTGATGGGAGTGCCCTGATACTCCCATGTTACACCCCTCCTGTGCGACCTGCATTGGTTGCTGGTTGCCTTCTGGGTGAGATTCAAGGTATTAGTGACAACATATAAAGTCCTACATGGCTTGGGTCCGGGGTACTTGTGGGAACGTCTCCTGCCGGCATCACACTCCGATCACCCTGTACGCTCCCACAGACAGGGCCTCCTTCGGGTACCGTCGACCAGACATTGTCAGCTGGCGGTGCCCAGGGGTAGGGCCTTCTCTGTGGGAGCACCCACCCTGTGGAATCAACTCCCCTTGGACCTTCATTTGGCCCCTGATCTCCACTCCTTCTGCCGCAACCTGAAGACCTGGTTATTTCAGCAGGCTGGACTGGACTGAACCAAGGGGGGGGTCTCTTCTTTTTTAAAGTAATTTTAATTGTTTTAATATTGGGCTTGTATTGTTTAATCATTTTTTAGGTAAATTATTGTATTGTATTTTATATTGTGAGCCGCCCTGAGTCCTTAGGGAGAGAAGGCGGCATACAAGTCTAATAAATTATTATTATTATTATTATTATTATTATTATTATTATTATTATTATTATTATTACAGTCCTGATTGTAGTAGGCTGCATGCACAGATTATGCACCAAATGTTCTTATAAAGTACCATAGTAATCAGTGGTGGGATTCAATTTTTTTTTTACTACCAGTTCTGTGGGCATGGCTTGTGGCTTGGTGGGTGTGGCAGGGGAAGGATACTGTAAAATCTCCATCCCCTCCCCACTCCAGAGGGAAGGTTACTGCAAAATCCCATTCCCTGCCCACCCCACTAACTGCTTTCCAGCTCCGTTCTCCTGTGCAGGGCAACAAAAGAAGACCCAGCCGATCAGCTGGAACTCAGGAGGCAGAGAATAGATGAGGGCGAAGCCAGTCAGAGGTGGTATTTGCAGGTTCTCCGAACTACTCAAAATTTCCGCTACCAGTTCTCCAGACTGGTCAGAACCTGCTGAATACCACCTCCGATAGTAATGTATTTTCTCTCAAACTAGAGAAGATTCAGAGCAGAATTCACCAGAACTGTTTTTCTGCCTCTTTCATTCTTTCTCATGATCAATAAATCCATTCTGGTGCCCTCTTTAGGCCAGTTTTATACAAAACTTACTCACTTTGATTGTAATTCAACAGGAGCCTTCATGATCCCTTTCCTCATCTTGCTTGTCCTGGAAGGCATCCCTTTGCTCCATCTTGAATTTGCCATTGGACAGAGACTCAGAAAAGGTAGCGTGGGCGTCTGGAGTTCTATCCATCCGACCCTGAAGGGAGTAGGTAAGTTTTGAAAATAATTTGATTCATCAAGTAACAAATATCTTTTAATACACGCTGATACCTCAGCATCACGGGTGCACCAACTGAAAGAATAGGTGAACTTGAAACTTTAATTGAAACAAGAAAATAAACATTAGGAGAATAATGTGATTAGTACAGGATTGGCCAAATACTCAAGGAGAAAAGCTAATCAAACTTATGTTGTATTATGAATGTTATATTTGAAGTATGGTTAGTCAGCTCTGTATTTTTTCTTGCATGTCAAGGATGAGGTACTCCCTTTGTTAAACATTTCCCCAACACATCTGTTTTTTGTTACTGCAGAAAGTCCACAGGGTGACATAGGAAATAATGGATGGAGGGGCAGGTTAAATTATTATAGTTTGGAAAATTATTTGCTATAGCTAATGTACAAAATATTTATTTTTATCTTTGTGGTGGACATTATCTATATGATCCTCTTAATTTACAGCAATTTCTACCTGCTTTTCTAGCTATTTGAAATACTACATTTCAATTACTATTTTAACAAAAAAAGGTTGCTGAATTATAACACCATGATAAATAACATTAAAAAAATAACCTGATAGCATTAAAAGTAGAATCTAATCTAAAATTTCCAGTCCATTCAACTGAACTATTTTTTATCCTGATCAACAATGGACAATAAATAAACAAGGGCTTATCACCAACCAGTAATTGTTTTTTTAAACGTTCTCTGGAAATAAATGCACCTAAAATATTGAATTAAAATAGTTGTATATTTTCCATTTCCAGCAGCTTCTTCATGCTTTTTAGCATGGCTAAAATAAAGAAAGTAAATATTCAAAGAAAATGCACAGATTTTGATGGGCTAAATTCCATTGCAGTTCCACTTACAGCCTGTTGCTGTATTAGTATTCCAGGATAGTTATTCTGAGTCTGCAGTCTGTTTTATGCAATCCAATGAAACATTAGGAAAAAAAATCCAAAATCTGTAAATACCACTAGTTATAATGGTGGAAAACATGCTGTATCTTTATCACCATGCAAACCCATCAAACGACTCTTGTCTCAGCATCTTTCTATATAGTATAAATACGTATTAATCAATTCTATGCAAGGAATGGGCCGAAATGAAATATTATTCACACAGATTTCTCACAGATCTTGTTTTTCAAAATTGTACTGAATAAGCTCTGCTTCAAGTTTTTCCTCTCTTCCTATAGGAATAGCAGCAATGTTAGTCTCCTTTCTTGTGGGACTATACTATAATATGATTATTGCCTGGGTGATGTGGTATTTCTTCAACTCCTTTCAAGAGCCACTGCCTTGGAGTGAATGCCCACTTAATGACAACAGAACAGGTACACCCTATGAATGAAATGCTTACACCAGCTGACAATCCATCATGAGAAGGCTTCTCTGGGGAAATAATAGGAGAAAATATGTATATTTTATTTTCCCTTCTCCCATAACATTCAAGACTCTTGACCAAATTTGCTGGATTGGTTACACTATCTTATGAAAGACTTGCTGTTATCAGTAAACGTAATCATTCTATTACTGAATCCTTAGCATGATGGTAATTAAATCTGGACTTTGGTATTCAGATGTGTCTCATCTGACACAATTAATAAAGGGACTGGTGGATATTGACGTTTACTTAGTATCTATTGGTAATATTTGGGGTAATGGTTGAAGTTTCTGATAAATAACTATTATACATGTTCTAAAAGGCATTGCCTTCTTGCAACATACATAACCCTGAATATATCAACTGAAATTTCTACCTGATCTACCTTGCTGACTTGCATTTTCAAAGCAAAACTGCAGGAAGAGTCAAATGATTGATTGCTATAGCACTGTGGTTTTTTTTCAGTTACATAGCATAACTGATGGATTAAAGTAGCTATCTAAATAAGCTTAGATATTTTTAAAGCACTGACATTGTGCAATTGACAGTACATAGTACATAGTCCTACAGGAGTTATGCCTTTGAAAAGCACTGAAAAAAAGAAAAATGGGATTTTCAAGTCTCTTCAAGTGCTTTATTACAACAATTCATATTTGCTCATTAACAGCACTATGGAAACCTTTTTGTCACTGCCTGTCTTCCTTCCTAATTTTCTATTAAATACTATTCAAAATATGTGGCTTAAGTCATAGAATGCCGCACTCCTTTGAAGAAGAAATATTGATTAAAAGTTAATAACAAACTGGCTGATTCTAATATAATTGGTTTAAAATATAACAGTGCAGGAATTTACAAGCCTTGTACAATAGAAACAGGAAAGTTACCATTTATGTAAGAGAGAAATATAATTTTCAGATGCTGTCTGACCTCATCTAAAACCATGTTTCTCACCCCCAAAACCCCCAGCAAAAAAAAAAAATCCAAAGCAGCATTCTAGTGTGCATTCCTTTCCATTTCTAAAGGGACACTACCAAAATAGTTAGCATTATTGAGAATATATTTCAACTGAATACATCCACAAACATCGCTGCCTCCAGTCCAGAAAATGACCACATGGCATGGTAATTCCCAAATTCTGCCACTATATAAAAGGTGGCAATTAGGTACAACCAAATTTCACTGCCATCTAAGTCATGGTGCTATTCAAAGTAGACTTAAGTAGACTTTGGTGAAAGCAGGAGGTGATAGCACTTTACAAATACTAGACTGCTTCATTGTTCAAACAATATGTTCTGTCTTCATCACAATATTCCTTCTTTGTTGTGCTACATGAAGCAGTTTGTTTTATTCTGTCATCTTCAGTTGAGGGTGAGGCTTAAGAAGGGCACATTAAATGAGGTATATAAAATATGCAAGGATGACTTTTGTCATAATTTTATAAGCAGATCCATAAATCATGCACATATGTTTTGGAACATAAATGTAAGATGCTCTTCTATGTGCTTTCATAACAGCAACCACAGGGGTGGGATTCTACCAGTTCTGTCCAGCTCTGTAGAACCGGTAGCTCTGAAGAGAAGCAGACATAGAACCGGTTCTATGTCTGCTGCTGTTTTGGCCCGCCCACCTGCCTGGGCTCTTACCTGACCTTTATTTCCTGCTTTTTCAACCTCAGCTGCCGTGCGAGGCACAGCTGCAGTTGAAAAAGCAGGAAAAAAGTGCTTTTTCAAACGCTGCTTCCCTGCATGCAGTGCTGCTCAGCTGTTCAGGCAGCAAGCTGACAAAGATTTACATGCGCACGCAGCATGCAACGAAGCACATTGTAAATCACCAAACCGGTAGTTAATCCTGTCGGATCCCACCCCCGAGCAACCATCATCTGAAATTATCTCCTAATGGCAACACATCACCAATATTTTCCTATTCTTAGGCCTTCTAATGTTTTGGAAGACCTTCAAGTCTGGTATAATTTTAGCAAATGGAGCTGAATACTGGCTCTTGAGATTTAGGAGTTCTCTAATATTTTAAGTACAAAAAAATAAATGTTCTCCTTTTAAAACTTATGCAGTTGACTTTGTTCAAATTAAGAATTGCTCAATAGTTTACAACCCTAATTTTAAATTCAGTTCATCTGAAAATATCTGAATTTGTGACTGTTTTCTTTCTTTGTCAAACTCATATGCTGCTGCTTAAAAAAAAGAAAATCTGGCACAAGTCATTGAATGTCTTCCTGTTTTCAGATTTCATTGACGAATGTGCAAAGAGCTCTCCAGTGGATTATTTTTGGTACAGGGAGACCTTAAACATCACCAGTTCTATTGATGATCCTGGAAGTGTACAATGGTGGCTTTTGCTCTGCTTGGTTTGTGCCTGGGCAGTGCTGTACATGTGCACAATCAGAGGGATTGAAACAACAGGGAAGGTACCTCAATCTTTTTTTGTGTAGAGGGGAAAATGCTCTTTATATTTGTGATTCTTTCTGTTGCAAATTATTCCAGGACATCCTCTTTGAGAAAAACCACATCAAAAAGTCCCTTCCTTTTCTTGCAGCTTGAGTTTAGAAATTGGAAAACAGCCTAGTTTCGATAGTGGGTGGGAGAGCAATTATTGGAGAAAAAAATAAGTAGGAATGGCAAGGTGCTCTTCTTGCTGCCAGCCAGATCTCCACTACACATTTTCCCAGTCTCAGCATTCCCTGACCACATAATGTCCAGTTCTGCTCTTAATAAAGATCTGAATATCATAGCATGGGAGCTGCAAACTGTAGAGAAATCGTAGATAAGGCAGTGTCAGTGAGCTATTTTGCATATGATGTTACTTCAGAAAAAAAGTCATTTATGAGGGAGTTGCTTCTATGTCCTACCTTCCATGGTAACATCTAGATAAGTGGGAGGGAAGAAGTTACTGCTAGCCATGATTCCTTTCTTATGTGACCTTATTTACATGGTTCTTGTTTTACATGGTATCAGCAAGATGTGAGCCAAATTAGCGAAAGTAGCCTCCTCCCTGCAGAAGTATATTTTATAAATCTGCACTTTGAGAATGACCTGGTTTAAGGACAACCCAGAGTTAAGAACGGAGCTTACTGTAGTAAAAGTAGTGTTAAATACACAATGATTCAAGTTAAATACACAACAGTTCAAGTTCATTACACTTTAACTTGATAATAGTGCATAGATATTTATACACTATACACTATTATGCAGTAGTACTGTTCTAACTTACATACAAATTTGACTTAAAGACAGACCTTGAAATCAGAACTCACTCTTAAACTGGGGACTATCTATAATATGCATGAAATACATTCCTCACTGAAACATGAAACATATTTTCCACGTATTTCCATGTATTTTCTTCACTTCAAATGTTGAAATATAAAATTTGCAAACAGTTCATACTTTCAGATTTAATAGGTGTTCTGCATTAAATGGAGATACGTACCTTGCCCATAATTGGTCTCTAGTATCATTTGTAGTATTATTGAAGTGTTCCATAATACAAATCTGTCCTCAACCAAATTTTATGAGGAAGATCAGATTGCAAGATAGTGGCTCATAGTGACCTAAGTGACATATATTTCATGTCATAAATTATTATAAACTAAAGCCAGTATCTAAAATATTAAACTGAAATAGCAAAGGAAAACAATTCAGCCAAATGATCGAGAGAATTATTCTGAAATTGTCAAGCAAGTAGCCAATTCAAAACCATTCCAACATCTCTAAAAACAGGCCTAAGTATTTGAAGTCCGTCGAGATAGAATCATGAGAAGACTGTCAGGATTCCGATGGATGCCCTAATTAATTCATGAGCCTTGAGCCAATATGAGTTGACAAATGGTAGTTCTAGAGCTATTGTGATCTCCCTTGAAAAGACCATGTCTCTTGTATCTTGCAACCTGAAATTATTGGTAGGCCTGTGAACAATATTTTGTGATGTAGATGTTACAATTCTCAGTTGTACATATTCTTCCTCAGGCAGTATATGTGACTTCAACCCTTCCATATATTGTCCTGACCATTTTCCTGATCCGTGGCTTGACTCTGAAAGGAGCTACCAATGGTATTGTCTTTCTGTTTACACCAAATGTAAGTATTAATTATTTTCGTGGTTCAAGAAAATAAAGAATGTTGTTTTCTTAACATCAAAAGAGCTGTGATAATTCCAATTGTAATACCATTTGCACTGGGTTTTTAAAACTATTATCAGTCCTTTAAATAAGAGAAATATTGTAGGTTAATGTTCCCTGGCTTAATGTATTATTGGGATATTTGCATGATGAAGGAACATCTTTCCTCCCTTAGGAAGACGAGCTTCATCTGTGCAGCTTTTGCTTTGGCAAACTTCAGGCAATTTTTATAAAAAGGCAGTTCAGAATTGGAATTGGAATGCTTTTTCAGCTGACCTAAGAAAACTAATGAATGGAACACGGTTAATTATTTTGTGATGCTAAGCCCAACCTGTCTTTCTGAGTCAAGTTGCACAGAAATTAGAAAAAAAACGTACACAAAGATGAAGTTACTTTGATCCCTGCAAGAAATCCTATACACATAACACATACAATTTATTAGGTTTTTTTCCAAGTTCTAATAGGATATTGCCATTTGTTGGAATGTGCATGCTGTTATTATTTTATTCTCTCCCTCCCTCTCTCTCCCTCTCCCTCCCCCCACCTCTCTGTCTCTCACACACACAAAGGTTGTTCAAAGTGCCAACATTTCACACTGCCAAAACTTACATTTCAATAGTAAGTCAGAGGAACATTTAAAAAGGGTTGACAGCAAATTGTCTCCCTGGGGTTTCTTGTTTTCATTCCTACCTTAGCTCCCTCCCTCTGTAAAACCATCTAGGGCCCTAATTTCAATGTTGCCTCTTCAAGTGATCCTTTAATTACCAGATAAATTCCTGCAACCTTCAGGAATTATTTAATTGTGGTCCATCCCATCAAACTGTGTCCATCTGCCTCAAATGCATGTTAAATCAAGAAATGGAATATGTTTCCAGAAAGTATTTGCACAGAAATGAAATTATTGGTAAGGTCTGGCACTTGGGGTTCCTAAGAATGTCCGTATCTTTACATAAACCCAAGGAAGATGACAGCTTAGTGGAAATAAATACAACTTGCATGTAATTAGTTCAAATCTTGCCATATCTAGCTTTAAAAAAAGGGAAGAGAATTAAAGACCTGGGAAAGGTCTCTATCCCTGGAGGATCACATTGACAGAAATGGGTGGGAATGGCCAATACGTTCATTTTTAAAAGGAAAGTTTATGTTGGCAAACTTTGGCTTAAGCAACTGTGTTTACTGACGCCAAAATGCTTTCTTTTGCCCGTCTGTCCAAACTATGCTGCTTATCCAATATCTACAGGTGATAGATAGATCATCTACAATCATCTGTTTCTTGATCTTTGGCCATGTTCTAGATAGAATAAGATAGTCCCAATGGTGCAGTGGAGGGCGAGAGATTCCCCTTCCACAAATTCTTGTAAATGAATACATTGCATGCTCAAAGGCACCGTTTCTATACAATGTACTTTTCTCTACAGATGTCCTGTGGCTTAAGTTTTAAAACCATTTTTCTCCTTCTTCTTCCTCAGGTGGCTGAATTGGCTAACCCCGTCACCTGGCTAGATGCTGGAGCCCAAGTGTTCTATTCTTTTTCTCTTGCCTTTGGTGGGCTCATCTCATTCTCTAGTTATAATTCAATTCAGTAAGTTGCTATTATGCAAAAAGAGACTAATTCTTTTTTTTAATAACATACATCGAGACTGGATTAGGGATATAATTTGAAAGGATATTTTTGGTGAGACAAAAAAACAAGGTTCTCAATCTTATTAATCATAAGGATCTAAGAAACTATGTCTGCTGACCCAGACCAAGGAATTATTTGGAACAGCCTAGAGTTTCCAAAGTGGCTGTTTAGAAGAAATCCCAAAGAGTAGATGAGCCCAATAATGTTCTCTTGTAGAGGTTCTTTACCAACTGGGGTTTGAGATCTCTTGCTCCTGATCCTGACACATATATGCTCCTTTATTACTTTATTTACACATATTTACCAAATCCTTTTTTAAAAGCTATCCGTATTTGGTGTTATTTTGGCCTCTAGTAGCAAATTCTACCCTTTTCATGCAAATGGGAAGAATTCAGAGAGCTTTTCTTTCTTTCTGCCTTTCTTTCATGACTATTCCAAGGGGGGGGGGTCACACCTGCCCTTGAGTTTAATCCCAAATCTATATGACATCTTCTTGACCCAGCTGTCAGCTTTGTATAAATTTTTTTCTATTTTTTTTTCTTAGCTTTAAAAAAATAGTTCTTATTCTAGTAAAGGGATCCACTCATCAATTCCTTCAATAGACTGGCTCTGCTGGTTGGCTTGGAGCTCCAAAGAAGGGGCTTCATGTTGGAATGGCTTATAGATTAATATCAGATCTCACCTCTCCCCTGCTCATCTTATTTGCTCCCTCCTCATCTTTTAACTCATATTTTGTATTTTACATTTTGTGTCTTAAAGTTTTGAATCATTCTATTTATACAGTTTTATTTTTTAATATTGTAAGTTGTCCAGAGTTACCCTGTGGTAAGATGTGGCCAATAAATGATAGATAGATAGATAGATAGATAGATAGATAGATAGATAGATAGATATATACTAACACCTGGATACTATTATGAAAAGTCAGCTACCTTCCTTGTTTTTGTTTATAGCAATAATTGTGAAAAGGATGCTGTGATCATTTCTGTGGTAAATGGCTTCACATCCGTTTATGCAGCTACAGTCATATATTCAATCATTGGATTCAGAGCAACAGAAAGATATGATGACTGCTATAGCAGGTAAGTTGTGCTTACTTCCTAATTAGTATATTACTGCTAATTGAAAGAGGGTTATTATTAGTCTAATATTACCACCAACTACAGCAACAATTAACAGTACATGTGGTGCGGAATGGATGGTGAAATTGGGGAGGGCTGTCCCTAGCAGTGGGTATCAAAACTTTATTGATAGATTAGACCAAATGGAAACTTCTACCCTCAATCTTGCTCAGTGTCATAAGAGAAATGGCAACTGCAACTATTTGTTTCACTGTGACCCAGATTATAACACTGAATTTTTTTTTGGCCTATTTTCTTTCATCTTTTGCAGAAATATCCTCACTTTGATGAATGCATTTGATTTGCCTGATGGTAACATAACCGAGAACAATTTTCTGGAGATGCAAGCTTGGTATAACACAACAAAGCCAGAAATCTTTTCAACCCTGAAGTTTGAAACCTGTGACTTGGATGCATTTCTAACTGATGTAAGCTGATAATATAGGGCTATATATTATCACTGTATATAGGGATAAATGTATAAATATATATATTAGCTAGGTTAGAACGATAGGAAGCATTAATGTCACTTAAAATTATATTTTTAAAAATTGATAGAATTTATGAGGAATTTGGGGTTTTTAAACATAATTTATTGATTATTTTTAATCTACTTATGCTTAGAATTTTCAGATGTATTATGTTTTCTATGAATTATGTTTCATTTTTTTCCATCTCTTTCTTACTCACCAATTTAGCAATAGATATTTAAATGTTGCTGCTGTAAACTGTGCATTTTGCATGGTTAATGCTAATCTAGATAATACAGACCATGATCCAAATTATTATTATTATTATTTATTTAGACTTGTATGCTGCCTTCTCCCTGAGGACTCAGGCAAATGGGCCTTGGATAGAAAGAAAGGATTTAGGTCAAAATAATAAACAAAGCAAACTGTTTTTTCATTTTAGCCAACCTTTGTAAATGGGGATTAGACTTGAATCAATGAAGATTAATAGCAATTTCCATCGACTGCTCAGCTGTGTAAAAAAGATGGAATATTTTTATGCAAAGAAGAACATAGGAAGAGCCATGCTGGCAGAGAATGATTACATCTCATATTTTTATTTATACATTCAAGACAAGACTCCACTGCCAAACCATTTATAGTCTAAATAGAACAATGGGAAAGCTAGGGAGGAAAAGAGCTAAGCCAATAAAATAATAAACTAGACAAAACAATTAGGATGATAATGTTGTTTGTTTGTTTTAACTATTTACAATCCCCTTTGCATCCAGAGGAAAAAAATTATATAGATTTAAATACGGACTAATTTAATATAGATTTATCAGATACTAAATATATTTGAAAATGAGTACTGCAGTAGCCTAATGTATTATATATCTTTTTTCTCTAATTTGAAACCCTACGTAGGGAGTAGAAGGAACTGGTTTAGCATTTATTGTCTTCACTGAAGCCATCACCAAAATGCCCATTTCTCCACTCTGGTCACTCCTCTTCTTTATCATGCTGTTCTGCTTGGGTTTATCATCTATGTTTGGGAATATGGAAGGTGTGCTGGTACCTCTGCAAGATCTCAGAGTTATACCTAAAAAATGGCCTAAGGAAGCTATTACAGGTAAGTTGAAAATGGTTATATAACTGGGAACGGAGTTGATAGTTTGCCCTGGTTGCAACTCGGGTAGATTGCAGGTCTACATTTTTTATTTATTTATTTATTTTATTTATTATTTGGTCTTATATGCCGCCTTCTCTCCCGAAGGACTCAGGGCGGCTCACATAAAAAACAACCATACAAATAGAAAAGTTAAAATAGAATTAAATCAAATTTGACCAAATAATCATTAAAACCCATTTAAAAACATTTAAAAATATTAAAACACCCCCCCCCCCGCCTTAGTCCGGACCGGCCTGTTTGAATAACCAAGTCTTTAGGCCACAATGAAAGGAGCGAAGGTTGGGGGCCAGTCATAGCTCCAGGGGAAGCTGGTTCCACAAAGTGGGTGCCCCCACAGAGAAGGCCCTCCCCCTAGGGACCGCCAGCTGACATTGTCTAGCTGACAGCACCCCAAGGAGGCCCTGTCTGTGGGTGCGCACCAGGCGATTGGTATTCGATGCTGGCAGAAGACGTTCCCATAAGTACCCCAGCCCCAAGCCATGGAGAGCTTTGTAGGTAAGCACCAACACCTTGAATCTCACATGGAGGGCAACCAGCAACCAATGCAGCTTGCGCAGGAGGGGTGTAATATGGGAATATCGGGAGATTCCCATCACAACCCACGCGGCCACATTCTGCACCAGCTGAAGCCTCCACATGGTCCTCAAGGGAAGCCCCATGTAGAGTGCATTGCAGTAGTCGATCCGGGACGTAATGAACGCATGAGTGACCATGCGTAGCGCATCTTGGTCGAGGTAGGGACGCAACTGGCGCACCAGGCGAACCTGGGCAAATGACCTCCTGGCCACAGCTCCCACCTGCTCCTCCAAACTGAGCCGTAAGTCCAGGAGGACACCCAAGTTGCAAGCCCTATCTATGGGGGGCAACACCTCTCCCCCCAAAACCAATGATGGAACACTCTGGATCAACTGAGATGCCGGTACACACAGCCACTCAGTCTTGGCAGGGTTGAGCTGGAGCCTGTTCCTCCCCATCCAGATCCGTACCGCTTCCAGGCAACGGGACATCACAGGGAGGGCATCACTGAGTTGGTTTGGGGTGGAGATGTAAAGTTGAGTATTATCAGCATACTGGTGATACCTCACCCCAAAACCACGGATGATCTCACCCAGCGGCTTCATACAAATGTTGAACAGGAGGGGAGAGGACCGACCCTTGAGGCACCCCGCAAGCGAGGGGATGCGGGGCCAACCTCTGCCCTCCTGCCAACACTGATTGCGAGCGTCCCGAGAACCACCAAAGAATGGTGCCTCACACCCCCAACCCCCCGAGGTGCTGCAACAGGATACCATGGTCGATGGTATTGAAAGCCGCTGAGAGATCTAATAGGACCAGGACAGAGCAATAACCCCTGTCCCGAGCCCTCCAGAGATCATCAATCAGCGCGACCAATGCTGTCTCCGTGCTGTATCCGGGCCTGAAACCCGATTGGCACAGATCTAAGTAATCTGCTTCCTCCGGGAACCTCAGAAGCTGGGAAGCCACCATGCTCTCAACAACCTTCGCCATAAAGCGAAGGTTGGAGACTGGATGGAAGTTGTTCAAAATGGCTGGATCCAGGGTAGGCTTCTTGAGGAGGGGCCTCACCACCGCCTCTTTCAAGGCGGCCGGGAAGAGCCCCTCACTCAAAGAAGCGGTGACAACTGCCTGGAGCTAGCCTCATGTAACCTCCCAGGTGGCATACACCAGCCAGGAGGGACACGGGTCCAATAAACACGTGGTGGAGCTCAGCCTCCACATGGCCCTGTCCACATCATCCAGGGTCACAGGGTCAAACTCATCCCAGATCGTAATAGCCAGACCCGACGTTACTCCCTCGTCAGACTCTAGCCAGTCGGAGTCCAAGCCGGCCTGAATCTGAGCGATCTTGTCCTGCAGGTGATGGCTAAATTCCTCTGCTCGGCCCTGCAGGGGTTGCACCTCCCCCCTGAACTCAAGAGGGAGTGGGCAACCCCAAACAGGGCAGCCGGGTGATACTCTGCGGACGCGATGAGAGCAGCGAAGTAAGAAGACCTCGCCACTCTCATCGCCATCAGGTAGGTCCTAGTAAAGGACCTCAACAGAGACCAGTCAGATTCGGAACGGCTGGCCCTCCAACTGCACTCTAGGCCCCTCCTTCATTGCTTCATCTCCCGGAGCTCCCCGGAAAACCAAGGGGCTAACCGGGATCTGCGGCATGTCAGGGGCTGCAAAGGGGCAACTCAGTCAAGTGCCCCCGAGGTAACCTGTTGCCAGGCATCCACAAGGGTCTCGGCCGAGCTGCGAGCAAGGGAGGTAGGAAATGGCCCAAGCGCCATCTGAAAACCCTCCGGGTCCATCAGGCGCCTGGGACGGAACCACCTGGTCAGTTCCGTGTCCCAGCAGCGTGCAGTGATGTAATGGAAGCCCATCTGGAGGAGGAAATGATCCGACCATGACAGAGGTTGTAAAGCTGGTGATCCCCCCCCAGATCATTATACCACTGCCCAGAGACAAA
This sequence comes from Naja naja, assembly GCA_009733165.1. Taxonomy (NCBI): domain Eukaryota; kingdom Metazoa; phylum Chordata; class Lepidosauria; order Squamata; family Elapidae; genus Naja; species Naja naja. Next base: position 129,518,503 of record CM019150.1, on the reverse strand, counting down.
AACCAGGTCGAGTGTGTGTCCGCCCTCATGAGTCAGGCCCTGAATTATTTGGGTCAGGTCCATGGCTGCCATGGATGCCATTGAACTCCCGCTCCAATCCTGACACCCCACCCAGGGAGGGAAGGTTGAAGTCCTCCAGGACCATAAGCCTAGGGAACTCCACCGCCACCCCCGAGAGGGCATTGAGCAGCTCGGGCAGGGCTGTTGTCACGCAGCTGGGAGAAAGGTATGTGAGCAACAGGCTCAACTGACCCCCCCCAGGCCCAACCTCAAGAGGAGAGACTCATACCCACCTATCTGAGGGACAGTGACCTCCCTCAGACAAAGGGACTCCCTAACAACCACCGCCACTCCCCCGCCCCTACCCTGGGCTCGGGATTGGTGTAGCACCCGGAAACCTGGGGGGTATAAATCACACAGAGGGACCCCTCCCTCTAGCCCCAATCAGGTCTCCGTGATGCAAGCCAGGTCCGCGGCCTCCTCCTCAATCAATTCCTTGATGAGGGGGGCTTTATTCACCATGGACCTGGCATTGACATAAACCATCTCGAGCCCAGGGACCTGACCTCCCATACCCCCGGGGGAACGGGCATAAACAAGAGTGTCGGAGCACACCACCGCTCGTAGATAGAGATATGAAGTTAAAGAGTTAAAGAGATATGAAGTTTAGCTTCAGTATGAATAGTTAATCAAGGTTTTAAAGATAAGATGGTAATTGCACAGTCAGTTTGCTACTTGCTCAAAAACTTAATTCTTAAGCAGTAGATTGAGAAAAGAGAAATCACATACATAGCTGCTGAATGCCATTGATGGATGATGAGTTCACTTTTGCATATTAACTCTTTTGAGCTGGATCTTTCTGTCTGATGAGGTAAATCCAGAAAGTAGCAATCTTTCAATTTGATGACTATTCCTTGGTTTTGTGCCTGCTCCTAGGGACAAGGTGATGGGTTTGAAGAGCCACCTAGACTAGGAAATAATGTGGTTCAACACTGATTAAAAGGACTTGTTCTATGCTTGAAACATGGAATGAAATTCATATATTGACAAAATGTCATAATCCTTCTGCTTTTTTGTTTATTTGTTTACAGGCCTGATTTGTTTGGGATCTTTCTTGATTGCCATTATTTTTGTGCTGAGATCTGGTAACTATTGGTTGGCTCTTTTTGATAGCTTTGCTGGATCCATTCCCTTGTTAATAATAGCCTTTTGTGAGATGTTTTCAGTTGTCTACATATATGGGATAGACAGGTAAGATATAGCTCCCAAAAAGGTATAAACCATCTGTTTATTAGGCAATCAATAATTGGGAACTTTCATGAGAAGCTTAAGCAAATCACTTTTTTCCCATCCTTAAAAAAAGAGAAAATCAGTAATTTAAAAATATAAGAGAATGTATGTGCATTACTTTTAACCTTAAAATAAATAAATAAATATTGACCTCTATTTATTCTAGGCAAATTTAAAAAACTAAACAAAACTCCAGAAACTACCAATGTACATTGTACTGTTCAATGTGGGGTTTTATTTATAACCTTTATGCTTGGGGTTAAATTTCCATACATGGAATTTAGTTTCAGAATAGTAGTAACCCCACCTATCCCTTTAAGTTTCCTTTTAGTTAGGACCTGGATATATCTGTTATCAACTCTGAAAATTTTTTATCATTTCTTAACCCAAGAGATTAGGAAGGTTTCCAAGTTCTTAAAATGTGCTGAGAACTACCCTTGACTAAGGGCTGAACATACAGATACAGCACTAAATTTTGCTACAGTCACTGAGCATCATCTGAATGTGGTTGAAAATCACTGCACTTTGTGTGACATGAGCAGGTTCTCAGACTCATAATTTTCCTTTCTCTTTTCATTACCAGATTTAATGATGACATTAAGTTCATGATTGGGCACAAACCCAATATTTTTTGGCAAGCCACCTGGCGGGTTATCAGCCCCATCATCATGTTAATTATCTTCCTTTTTTACTTTGTGGTGAAAGTGAGTGAAAATTTAGAATACATCACCTGGGACCCTAGTTATGTAAGTATATGTGTTCAAGGAAACATGTTCCAAATTGCATCTGATATCAAAAGCTTGCCATTTTTTAACTTTTACTATTTGTTGGAGATTTTTGCAAAGAAAAATAAGCAAAAGAAATGTTTATCCCCAGGGAAATGGACTATTTATTTATTTATTTATTTATTTATTTATTTATTTATTTATTTATGAGACTTATATGCCGCCCTATCTCCCGAAGGACTCAGGGCGGCTTACAAAATAAAATAATCTGTTTTAATGTGACTAATTGCTAGTTGGAAGCAAAAGTTTGATGCTTGTACTTTTATTGAAGTATGTCTGCACTGCAAGAAAACTCAGTTGTCTTTGTGGGACATCTTAGAATTATTACAGGAATTAAGAAAATGATTGAGGAAATATATGTAACAATAGTTTTGGGAGAATGGAAAAGAAATGGGAGAAGATCTTTGTCTCAATTATAAAAAATGTGACTTGCATGCAAAAGATCCCAAGTTCAATATCTGGTTTGCTCAATCAAAGGTTTATGGGAAAAGAACCTTTTCTAAAACCTTAGAAATTTGTTGCCAGCCAGCAAGACAATAACTGAGCAGAATAGACTGATGCACAGGTCTCTGCCTGTGGCTGATCCAAACTGAATTGAGAACTGTTATGTATGCAGGTTTGAATGTCATTGGTTAAGTTTGAACTGTTCTTGTAAAATGTCAGAAATGATTGGTTTAAAAAGTGCGGGAAAACCCTGCACTCTGATTGGCTGGCAACTGCGGCTGCTGGCTATAAGTAGCAGCCGCAGCCCAGCCAAATCGGGTCTCTTATGAGCTGTAGTCACTAATAAACTCTTCACTGAAGCACTCCGCGTCTGACTCTTCATGAAAATCTAACAAGAACAGTTTGAGAAATTCGGATGTATACTTTTAATAGTGCTGATGGTGAAATTCCAGGTTCTTACTACTATGCTAGACATTCTGTGATATGGACATGTCTTTTCAACCAAGGATCAGAAAATTCACAAAAATATATTCTCCATAAAATTGTGCTTAGCCATACTTGGATATTTGTTTGATATTTCTATTTCTTTCTGTTCATTGTTTGGCAATGGAAAGAGTAATACAATGTTTCATCTATGAAAGAATAAACTTAATATAAAACTAATCCATTCTGCTTGGGTAATGATTCAGAGGGGCAAAATATAACTCTTGCATCACTGAGAAAATACAAGAGCAGAAATTATCATACTCAGTGGATATAAGGAATTACTTTTAAGACAAGTTAATTTCTGTGCAACTGCTGTTTTCTAGTTCAAGTTGCAATCATCTGTTTGACCTAAAAATAATAAATATATGTATAAAAACTAGTTCTTAATTCAATAATCATGTTCCTCCAAGCTTCAAACTTCAATTATAGGCATCTCAATCTTCAGGCTGAGTGAATATTAGATCCATGACTACGAGTAATGTGAATGAACTCTGGAGAATTTTGTCTGCACTATGCCTGTTATGTTTTCTCTGTCTATATTCCCTCCTGTGCCATATTTGAAATTTGAGTCGAGATTTTTTCAAAAGGTTTTGAAGATTTTGTTATTAATTCTTTTTTGCCAAAAAAAAGGAGATCCTTCTGATAGGCATTGAAGTTTTTAACGTTTGGAAAATGGAGTCATAGTGTGCTTTTTAAGTTCCCAAGGAATAATCAATTATTCCCAATTCTTGAAATGTACTGTATGGGTATGTTCTATTCTATTATCTTCAATAATAACGTAAGGAATTCTTGCCAAGGAGTATATTGCTTATTCAGTGTTTCTAATGTGAATGTATCTAAGATTCTTACTTCCCTGTCTTGTAATTACTTATCTTTTTCTCTTTCTTTTTATCACAGGAGAACTTCCCAAAATCAAAGTCAGTGAATTATCCTGACTGGGTTTATGCCATCATTGTAATCCTCGCAGGAGTCCCTAGCTTGGTTATCCCTGGCTATGCCCTATACAAAGCTATCCGAAATTGCTGCAAGGGGGAAGATCCTGTACAGCGAGATTTGGTCAATGCCATATCAGAAATATCAGTAAATGGGGAGCTGAAGAATACAGCATAGCTGTCTCCAAAGATTTGGCGTGCAAAGACTTTCAATGAGAGGTGGTAAAACGTAGATGTCTCCCTGTTTCGATCAGAGTTGTTTCAGAGCCTAAATGGGAACTGATATATTCTCATTCTAATAGCGTTTGCTGCATTAGAAAATGGGTAATACAGATGCCAGAGATGTACTGTTTTCTTTCCCTCTGAGCCCCACCTTGTAGCAGAGATACAAGTTTTATGTTCAAATAATATATTAAAGAAATTATACTTGCGCAAGAAAGCTATTTATTTATTTATTTTTTACTGTGCCACCCATCTCCCTTACAAGGTGACTCCTTGGAGTGTTTACAAATTATAGAAACAAGTGAAAAATAGTTCAAATGTGAACAGATTAAAACAAACCAACATTAAAATATTATTAAAAACTGCACTAAAAAACACACTAAGAGACTGATGGAATAGTGATGAGGTCTTCTTACAGGACCTTCCAGCAGGACTCCCCAGTCGCGCACCAAGTTTGCCTGGGTTAGTGCAACCCCAACCAGAGTTAATGATGATAAACCACTGGATCCAGAGTTCCCTTGTAGCCCCAGCCACTCCATTTTGCCTGTGTTCAGCTTAAGACCGTTGTCCCCCATCCAGACACTTTACAGCCTCCAGGCTGTCAGGATTCCAGCTGTTACGCCAATTAAACAATGAGCCTCAAGCCACACTCTCAAAACTAAAGAGGATTTATTAGAAGTAACATTCCAGCATTTGCCTGGGCATAGTCAACTCTGAGATATGTAATTCACTGTCACCCTTGACCCTGCTTCCCCTTCCCAGGTGTATCATCCAACGAAACACGTCCATAGCCAAGAGTCATCAACCATGCTCTCCAATTAGATTTTTTCAGGCAGAAGCTTCAGCCATCTAATCAGTCTTTGAAGAAAATATGACTAGAATGTACTTTCAATTCCACACTGTTGTCTGCTATTTGAAACTCCACTCCTTCTTTCTGTTGACAACTATAAAACGTGTATACAAAATGTTTTATGAGTTGACATTCGGCTCCCCTCACTTCTTGAAAGTGACTGTACAACACACACAAAAACAATTGGATTGCAGATATGGAAGCTTATGCTCATGAAACCCCCCCCCCCAGGCTTGGTTGGATTTTCTGCATGGAACCTTGCTACAAGGTGATCGGCTTGGACATTCCAACTCTTTACCCATGATGCCTCTGATAAGGGGTAGCCCTTCCACTTGATTAAATATTGGAGTTGTCTCCTGTGCCACCTCAAATCAAGGATTTGCTGCACCTCATAATGGGTTTGACCTCCTATGACCATGGGATCTGGGGGCTCCTGAGATAGGGGTCTCAGCGTTGATCCGACCACAGGTTTTAATAGGCTACTGTGGAATACTGGCTACTGTGGAATATTTTCCCTAACAATCAGGGCAACTTCAATTGCACCATGACTGGGTTGATGATCTTTGCTATGGAGAATGGTCTCATGAACTTTGGCACCAATTTCTTGCTAGGGAATCTTAACCTCATATATTTGGTGGAGCGATAGACCTTCTTCCCCAATTGGAATGGTCGTTGTGGGGGTCGGTGTTTGCCCTGTCTCTTATAGGCCTGTACCACTTTTGCCAGTGCTTTTTTGACATTCTCCCAAGTTGCTTTCAGCAAGGAGGGGGGCTCCCTTGGTTACTCAGGCATTGGGACAAAGTCCATTCCACTTACTACCTTGAAGTCCCATGCTACTGTGAACAGCATTATTGTATGCGACCTTCATGAAAGGCAGGAGGTCCACCCAATTGGACTGCTGATAATTCACGTAGCACCTCAGATACTGCTCTACCATGGCATTCAATCTCTCTGCCCCCCCACTGGTGCTTGGATGAAAGGCCAACCTAAGACCTTGGGATGACCCAATAGACCTCAGGAACTCCCTCCAAAATTTGGCTGTGAATTGGACCCCTCTGTCTGAGATAATCCTCCGTGGTACTCCATGCAGATTCAAGGTATTACTATTAACATTCAAAGTCCTACATGGCTTGGGTCCAGGGTATTTGCGGGACCATCTCCTGCCAACATCGAATGCTGATCACCCTGTGTGTGTGTGTGCACAGGCGGGGACTCCTTGGGGTGCCGTCCACAAGACAGTGTTGGCTGGCAGTGCCCCGGGGGAGGGCCTATTCTGTAGCAGCTCCTGCCTTGTGGAACCAACTACCCTTGGAGCTCTGTTTGGCTCCTGGTCTCCGCTCCTTCCGCCATGATCTAAAAACCTGGCTGTTTGAGCAGGCCAGGCTGGACTGACTTTTGGGAGTGGGTGTTTTAAATTGGGTTTTAGTTTGTTTGGGCTTGTTTGGGTTTAATTGTTTTTTAAAAATATTTATTGTTCATATTTTAGTTGTGAGCCACGCCGAGTCCTTCGGGAGAGGGGGCAGCATACAAGTCCAAAAAAAAAGCTATTATTCAAAACAAGCAAAAGTCTTTGCCACATTTTAATATGGAATAAGCTTATTGTTCTGTATGCCCATATGTGGCCAAAGAGTGGAGTTGGCTGAAGACTACACTCATTGCTCAGCCACTGGCGGGAAAAATAAAGTCCCTTCAGTGGCTGAAGCGGTGGACAGCGCTGGCTATAAAAGCCGGCGCCTGCCGTGTGTACGCGGCTTGCATTTTCTGAAGTTTTAATAAAGCTGTTGCACCTGACCCGTGTCCTGCCTATCTATGACTGCACGATCCATCTAAAACACTTATGACATCGCACTTTTGATATTCTGCAAGATTATCCACATTTATGTTGGTTTTTTCCACAAAGAACTACCTAAGGTTATTCCTGCAACATCTAAACATATTTCAAATAGGTGAACCTGTAACTCAACAATGGTGAACACTAAGAGATGACTAAAGAAAAGTAAACATATACACACAATCCAGGATAATTATATACAAAACAGGGGTACAGCAATGGCCTTATAATTAGATGTCCAATTCAGCTATCCAGGCAATTGCCTCTGGCGTTGCTTCATGCAGATCTTCTATGGAACTAGAAAATGCATGTCATGACATGAGCAATCCTGCACAATGTACTTAATAGTTCGCATACCAGCACTACAATCGCAACAAGGGCAATCTTCCTATCCCCACTGATACAGGGCAGAGACACTTCTTCACACCTAATTCTGTTCAATTTCAACCAGACAAAGCAAGGCAGGCCAAAAACAGGTGGTTTGGTAGTGGGTTCACTAATGGTCAGGCCACAAGAAGGTACCTTGGACAATTTGCCTCTCAATTTGGCATTCTCAGGGTAAACTGGGTAGAAGTTAAGTGAACAGCTGTTTTCCAGGTTGGCCTACGGGATTTCATTCTTGTGGTGGTCTGTGCATTGGAGACAGAGAAAGAAAAATAATAAATGCTTTCCATGTAGCTTCCACAGATCTTAAGAGACCCAGTGTTTCTCTTTTCATTATATAGATTAGGACAGATGTCTTAGGATGGCTGGTACTGAAGAGAGACAGTAGTTACAATTTTTGGAAGGCAGAAGTATATGAGCTGATATTGAATCCCCTAAACTAGCTTGCATGGTAGAATGGAAGCAACTCATACTGAATTAGATTACAGTTCAATTGCTCACACAATTTTTTATTTGTCTGAGAATATAGCGTTTTAAGTACTTACTTTGAATGATTGAGTGGACTATTGTGGTCTTGTGGCAAACTACTAACTACTACTACTACTACATATCTGCTGATGACACAAAATAACGAAGTGGTATAGATTTGCTATTTTCTATAGTTATAGAAATCCTCCATGTGAGAAGCAACTCTGCCAGGAAGGATCTCTGTTCATGTAGACAATGTGTACATTGTACCAAAAAATAGCTGTACACAAAATTTCTTCTAGGAAAAGAAATGGTGAGTTGAAAATTTCTCTATGAAAAGTGGCGCTGATGACCGTGGTGGAATGAAGAGCCAAAGAGTCTTTGTCTCTTCATCTATTTCTTTTTCTTTACTGTATTCTTATATTCCTAATTTTTTTTAAAAAAATGTATTAATTTTAATATTGTTAGTGGTAATCTTTAATACAATTATTGCATTAAAAATGCTTCTTCATAAGGTTGGCCAAATGTGTGAATTGTAGGATGGCATGGGGGCTGGACAGGCTGTCTGGTATGAAAAGCAGCTTTATTTCATAAAGCTTTTTTTCTGCATTCTTTCAGTTTCTAGGGCCACCTGAAATCCCTTTAGTGTTGTCAGTTAGGGATTGAATAGCAGAAGAATCAAATACAGGTATTCCTCACCTTACGACCAAAATTGAGTCCAATATTTTTGTTGCTATGTGAGACATTTCTTGAGTTTTGCCCCATTTTATGACTTTTCTTACCACAGTCATTAAGAGAATCTGTTAAGTTGTTAAGTTAGTAACATGGTTGTTGAGTGAATCTGGCTTCCCCATTGACTTTGCTTGCCAGAAGATTACAGAAGGGGATCATGACCCAGGGACACTGCAACTGTCATAAGTACAAGTCAGTTGCCAAGCTTCTGAATTTTGATCATGTAACCATGGTGATGCTGCAATGGCTGTAAGTGTGAACAATGGTCATAAATCACTTCTTTCAGTGCCGTTGTAACTTTGAGCACTCACTAAATGAACTATTTGTAAGTCAAGGACTACCTGTACCAAAAATTAATCCTGACAGATATCCTTATTAAGAAAATGTTTGCATGGAAATTAAATATTCACATTTAGGGAGTGTGTTTGTATGGGCACACACATATCCACCAAGTTAAAATGAACAGAGAAAGATATGTATATATTTGAAACCAATGTGCAATTATGAAGTATTCAAAGAACCTTTATCACATTAGGTTCAGTTGATTTATGAGGACTATGCATAATCCACATCAGAGGTTCAACAGGTTCTGACCGGTTCTGGAGAACCGGTAGTGGAAATTTTGAGTAGTTCAGAGAACTGGCAAATACCACCTCTGACTGGCCCCGCCCCCTTCTATTCTCTGCCTCCCAAGTCCCAGCTGATCGGCTGGGTCTTCATTTGTTGCCCTGGACAGGAGAACAAAGCTGGAAAGCAGATTAGTGGGGTGGGGAGGGAACGGAGATTTTGTAGTATCCTTCCCCTGCCCTGCCCACCAAGCTATGCCCACCAAGCCAAGCCACGCCTACCAAGCCAAGCCACGCCTACCAAGCCAAGCCAAGCCATGCCCACCAAGCCACGCCCACAGAACCAGTAGTAAAAATATTTGAATCCCACCACTGGTCCACATAAATCAATTTGCCACCTAATAAGCTTAATGTGTTCCTTAAAAAAGAGAACAGAAGCTTTAGTTATCTTTATGTGCCCAAACATTTCTGATGTTTTGTGTGTACTTAAGTTGCTAAGTATTCTTAGATTCCTTTGGTGTGATGTCAGAAATGGAAAGTTTCACATCCATTGTTCAGAATCTGTCAGGCAAATAATCAGGTTCAAAGATTATGCTGCTATTTACCTCAGAGAAAGAGGTGATAAAAGAAAAATAAGGTGGTGAAGATGTCGAAAGTGTCTCTTGAGGGTATAATCACTGAAGATGACAAAAGACCACATTGGGAAAATAAAACCCAATACCTTTTAAGCTGCATTGGATTTGCTGTAGGCTTTGGAAATGTATGGCGTTTTCCCTATTTGTGCCATATTTATGGCGGAGGTAAGAGAAAATTAGACCTAAGATATTCCCACTTATTCTTCCATTAGGTCTGCATATGTCCTTCAAGCTTTTATTTATTTATTTATTTCAATTTTATTTCAATTTTATTTTATTTATTTTATTTTATTTTATTTGTTAATCGCTTACAAGATAATAGGTATAAGCATAAACATGAGTAAGAATACAGGAAATAGGTATGAATAAATGGGGACAATAGGACAGGGTCGGTAGGGCATGATTGTGCGCTTATGCACGCCCCTTACAGACCTCTTAGGAATGAGGTGAGGTCAATAGTGATAGTTTAAGGTTAAAGGAGTGGGGGTTACCTACTGTTTCCTTGGAATTTGTATATATTTCCTATTTTCTTTATGTGAATGTTAGGATCTTTATAGAGGATGTGGGATGTCCCTGTAGAGGACAGGCAGCTGGAGAAAAGTGGAGGCATCCCAATTCGAATGGCCAGCACTGCTTGGAGTCCAGGGCTGCCAAATTCCCGGCTCATGGGCCGGATGCATCACACACTGGTCACACACACACACACACATGGTTTAGCAAAGGGGGAAAAAAGTCCTGATGCATCATGTGATGCTGCCATGATGATGCGAGTTTGACACCCCTGTTCTAGTCCTTTTCCTTTGATCACATACAGCGTGGTACTTATTTCATCCCTCTTTGACTTGACTTATTTGACTTATTTGACTTATATGCCGCCCAACTCCCAAAGGACTCCAGGCGGCTCACAGTAAAAAACACAAAAATGACATTTATAAAAAATTTAAAAACAATTAAAAACAGTAAACAACAGAAGGGGGGATCTCGCTAGCTCACAGTCACGAGATCAACAGCCCCATGCCTGTTGGAAAAATCAGGTTTTAACTGCTTTGTGGAAGGTCAGTAGGGTGGAGGCAGTCTGGATCTCGGGAGGTAGCTGGTTCCAGAAAGCCGGAGCAGCCACAGAGAAGGCCCTCTCCCGCAGGCCCGCCAGCCAGCATTGTTTAGCTGACTGAACCCAGAGAAGACCAACTCTGTGGGATCCTACCGGTCGCAGGGAGACGCAGGGTAGGAGACGATTCTGGAGATAATCTGGTCCTGAGCCATATAGGGCTTTATAGGTAATGACCAACACCTTGAATTGCACCCAGAGACTAATAGGAAGCCAGTGCAGCTCGCGGAGAATCAGGGATATGTGGGTGTATCTCGGGACACCCACAACAGCTCACGTGGCTGCGTTCTGGACCAACTGAAGTCTCCGAATGCTCTTCAAGGGTAGCCCCATGTAGAGGGCATTGCAATAATCCAGTCGTGAGGTGACTAGGGCATGAGTGACTGTGAGAAGAGCCTCCCGGTCCAGGTAGGGTCGCAATTGGTGCACCAGGCGGACCTGTGCAAAAATTCCCCTAGCCACAGCTGATAGGTGTTGCTCCAATTTCAGCTGTGGGTCTAGGAGGACACCCAAATTGCGAACCCATTCTGAGGGGGACAATTTCTCCCACCCAGAACCAAAGATGGAAAATCAACATGGCTCCTGGGGGGCAGTACGCACAGCTACTACTAGTGAGCAAGTTAAATGTAGATTTAATCTAGTTTTCTAAGTACAGCCACTCAGGTCAGTGTGTTGGGGGAAGGGACTGTGACCTATGAGAATTCTAACTTGAATATCAGAAGCTATCTTTAAACTGAGACAGGCTTTAAAGGCCAGATTTTTATCTAGAATTGGGTCAAAGTGATCTATTGGAATATTTGGTCTTCTGGAAAAAGCTAGCTAAGGGGTCTTGGGTGTAAAATAGGAAAATGGAGAGTCCTTCTCCACAATCAACTCATGGATATGGATGGATTTATTGTACTCTAATACGACATCAGACAGTTTATTAAGCCAAGACCTGAAGATAGTGCCATTATCTTCACAAGTAAATCCTTTTTGCTAGCTGGGTTACCTTAATAGTTTAAAAATCCCAAAGAGCATGAAGTTAGCATGGATGATATGCTGAACCATCACCATTTCCGCTGCTGATTTTGGTAACATTCTCTAAGCTTTTTTTATTGCAGATCTCAGATAGAACTCCAACAGGGCAATTTTAAAGTTTCAAGATATGCCCACACTCTTTAATTCTGGCCTTTCCTCCCAAATTCCTCCTGGTAAAATAAAGATGATTCTGTCTTGCAGTGGCTTCGATCTCTCATAGAGGCTGACCAATCCTTATGTGAAAATCAAAGCCTCAGCTGCTTTTCAGCAAGGTTATAAAGTTCTGTCTGCACTTCCACTGTTCTGCTCTTATCTTTTAATATGATCATGTGTCAGTAGTGTCAGCAAAGACAGTTATCATTCTTTTTTTTTCTTCTGTAGTCTCCATTTCCCGAGCAATCTTATCTTCCCAGAAAGTAGCTTTTCAGATCTCTTAATGTTCCAGGCAGCATCTGTAGTCATTAAAGGTCTCAGTAGAAGAATTTAATCAGATGCCTTATCTTCCTAGATTAAGGATTCCTTGGGCAGTAGTAAAAACTCAGTTTCTCTCAATTCCTGCTAGAACTCATTTGACTTCAAAATAGTATATAGTATAAACATTTTTGCTCTTTTTTTTTAAAATTACATTTATATGCCACGCTTCTCCGAAGACTCGGGTGGCTTACAATTTTTGGGATACAACCCAAATATGTATGTATGTATGTATGTATGTATGTATGTATGTATGTATGCATGCATGCAGGTCTTGGCGTGTTTGGGTCTTTTCCCATGTAAGATTGAGAGTATTTTGGCAATGCTTTGATGAGGTCCCACTCACCATCTTCAGGCTGGTACTTTCGGCTTCGTGCTTGTGCGAGCAAAGCGTGATCGGAGCTGCCGTCTCTCTATTAATACTGGTGGGGACGTATGGTGTTCTGGCTCTGTTGTGAGCGGGCTGGTTGGCTGTGTTGTTACTTCTTGATTGGTTGATGAAGTTGTTGTTTGCAGATTGGTTGGCTTTTTCATAAGAACCTGTGTGGCTGAAGTATTGGCTGTGCGTCTATTAGCCTTCTGTGTTGTAACGACCTGGGTAATGGGCTGTGTGATGACCTTCTGAGTTCTATTGTTGTGACATCCTGGGTCTTGTGCTGTAATCTCCTGGGTCATTGGCTGTGTTGTAACATCCTGAGGTTATGCACCAATTGCAGGGATCAATTTAAAATACTGCAAAAGAGCCCTGAGCAAAACAAGGCAACTATATATATATATATGTTTTAGTAGATTTTCATGGGTAAAGGTATGTAGGTCTTGGTGTATTCGGGTCTTGTCCTGTGTAAGATTGAGAATACCTTGGCAACGTTTCGACGAAATCTCATCCGTCATCTTCAGGCTGGTGTCTTCAGCTTCGTTCTTCTGGGAGAAGTGTGTGATAGTGGCTGTTTTTCCCTTTTAAACTCCAGAGTTGGCTGTGTTGTTACTTCTTGATTGGTTGATGGAGTCGATGTATGCAGATTGGATGGCTTTTTCCTGAGACCCTGTGTGGCTGAGGTGCTGGCTGTGTGTCTCTCAGCCTTTTGTGTTGTAACGACCTGGGTAATGGGCTGTGTGATGACCTTCTGAGTTCTATTGTTGTGACATCCTGGGTGTGGTGCTGTAATCTCCTGGGTCGTTGTCTGTGTTGCAACACCAGACACCAGCCTGAACGAAGCTGAAGACACCAGCCTGAAGATGATGGATGAGATTTTGTCGAAATGTTGCCAAGATACTCTCAATCTTACACGGGACAAGACCCGAATACACCAAGACCTACATATATATATACATATATATGTACACACACATATATACATACATACATACATACATACATACATACATACATATATTTGGTTTGTTGCCCAATAGAAGGGACGATAAAATGAACAATGTGACCCTTACACTGGAATGCTTGTGATAAACTTAGTGGAATGACCTCTTGTTATTTTTTAGGCTAAAAGGATTCTACTCTTTTAGATTAATATCAGCATGAACAATAAATGGCTTTGTTTATTGTGTCCACATATCATTTCACACCATTCTACTCACACTCTGAAGGGAGGATAGCTATCATTCTCTCCTTGGTCTCCATTCTATGGTCTTAACACTGAACTGCACACTTTTTTTATTATTTAAGCAATAGAACACATGATTTATATGGACTGTAAAGATAGGAAGAGTAACTAAGTCTCTAAGAATAAAAGACAATTTAATGGTACATAATCAATTCCTTGGGAATAAAAATGAACATATGAATTACAGCAATAACTGTTTCTCAATGGTTTCTCAATGTTACAGGAAGAAGAAACTAAATATAGGCCATGCTAGTTTTTTTTAAAAAAAAGAATAAAATATGGTACGGTAAACAGGAATTTTAACTTGCAGCAATAACAAACTTTATAGGGCCCAAGTCACAAAGCCTTTGGACTGAAATGGGAAACATTCTTGCTGTTTCCTTTCTAACAAATAGCAATTTGTTCCACATTTTCTGTTAATTCCAATTCTACTTCAACTGTACCTAGCATTCAACATTTTCTGCTGTTACTGAATAACTCACATGTAACATTCCTCATTTGTGAGCACTTGCTGCTTTCACTGCCCGACTCGAATTAGGTTTCCACGAGAATATGTTCATCATCCATGGTTACTAATTGATTTGGCTTTACAGTCTGGATTGAATGGCTGAATGAATTCATTGATTTATTTTTTTCCGATTGAAGGACTTTTTTCATTTTTGCAAAAGAAAAAGACAAATGCTCATGCATTGTATGCTTTGAATCTTAATACAGTGAAATTATTTTAAGATGTGTACTGTACTTTGTGCCTCTCTGTGTTGCCTTTTCAGATTTAAAAACAGTATTTGATTCCATACACTGAAAAAAACTCGGGAAAATTAGCAGCCTCAACAGTTGATTGCTTCACCTCAAAGTTAATCAGTTTTTTTTTAAATATGTGCAACACATTATCACACACATCAAGGGTAATAGCAATGGGGACTTAATAGAGCTCTCCTCCACCTATAAAGGGGTAAAGGAATGACATATACCTGCCCTCTTGCAGTTCAATCTTTACATTAATGATATAGTTGAAATTTTTGCCAATCTGGACTTTGTGCCTCCATTTTTTGAGAATTTTTTTTGTAATTGTCAAATATATTCTTTTATATGAAAATGATGTAGCCATTCTCTCGTTATCAAGATTGACTATATAGGTATCTTGAAGCAATGATATTTTTGTCTACTGTGATAGAGAACAAGTCACCCAAAAAACAAGTAGTGTATATGTGGTATTGGGTTTATTGCCTAATAAGAGGAAAAAAACAGAAAAGAGTTGTTCTGATAATTCTGGTATATTTTTTTAATAAAAGATTGGAGATTGATACCATACCATATGCTATATACCATGCTAAACTATACAGTGCTGTATATTGTGATACTAGGAGCAGTACAACAAAACATGTTATTAAAAAAGTAAAAGTAGACAAAAGTATTGTTTATCTGTGTTTGGCTGATCTGTTTTAGGTGCATTCTTGATTCCTTATGTCATTGCTCTGATGT
This sequence comes from Naja naja, assembly GCA_009733165.1. Classification (NCBI taxonomy): domain Eukaryota; kingdom Metazoa; phylum Chordata; class Lepidosauria; order Squamata; family Elapidae; genus Naja; species Naja naja. Next base: position 129,503,178 of record CM019150.1, on the reverse strand, counting down.
TTGAAGGAATCCCAATATTTCATCTTGAACTAGCTATTGGACAGTTCTTAAGGAAAGGCAGCATTGGAGTCTGGAGTCATATTTCGCCCTATCTAGGAGGAATTGGTAGGTTATGGCTCATTTTCGGTATTGCACATTCCTACAAATGCCTGGGCTTCACACATACAAAATTCCCCATAATAGCAAACTCAAATATGTAGATGCCAGTGGATTTTGAAATGAAAGCACCCAAAATTAAGACAGCATTGTCCACATTCTTAGGAACTTCCTAAGAACCCAGAAATATAACAATTTACAAATTAAGAAAAAAAGAATATTTAACTTGCTTACCCATTGATAGAAATGGATGCTTTATGAAGTCCTATGGCTTTCAAAGTGAAGAAATTTCCTTTCTAATAAATAGCAGTGTGTTCCACACTTTTTGTTAATCTCAATTTTATTCATATACTCGGGTTTCTCTTCAGATCGTATAATCTTTATTCAACTTTACCTAGCATTCAGTATTTAGTGATTGTGAAAACTATTCTCACATTTGTCAGCATATATAAGAACTAATATTTTGTTATCATTCAATATTTGCAGTTCCTTAATTTTTTCAATTCTGCATCCTAACAAAATTAAAATAGCATACAGGGGAAAGCATTAAAAATGAAAATGATGTCACAAAATTAAAAAAAAATGATTTGCATAAATCAGGAAAAGTTGGAGAGAAAGAGAGAGAGAGAGAGAGGGAGGGAGGGAGAGAGGAGGGGCAATGCACACCCAAACAATACTTTCTTAAATTAATGTACTTGGATGGACATAGTGATTTTTTAGTGTCTTTTTTGTTTCCAAACATTAAAAAAAACCCTTGCAGTGTTGCTAAAACTTCATTGTTATACTACTATTTTTATTATTGTAATTTTATACAATATTAATTGTCATCATTACTGCTGCTCTTAATTTTTTTAAACCCCATCGTTATGTTGGTGCCTTGGTGGTACAGGCTGTTAATAGCCTAGCACTTAGTTCCAGCTGCCTGCAATTATTGCAGGCTCGAATCCCACCAGGCTCAAGGTTGACTCAGCCTTCCATCCTCTCGGGGTAGGTAAATTGAGGACCCATGATTGTTGGGGGCAATAAGCTGACTTTGTAAAAATGCCGCTTAGTAATAAGCAGGCATATACAATGGAATGAAAGCTATTGCTGAGCGCATTGGGTTGTATCCCAAAAATTGTAAGCCACCCTGAGTCTCCGGAGAAGGGTGGGATATAAATATGATTTTAAAAAAAATGTTCTCTACTATTACATTAAAAAAAACCTTTCAATAAAATATTTTGATACATTTTTATGCCAGCCAGGGAACTATAGTTATTGGGAGGCCTTGAAGCTTAATCCATCAATCATCAAGGAGGAATTGTGTATGATGGCTTAAACTAAGTTGCTTGCCTTGAGCCCATTAATAGCATTATGTGTGCCTTGAAATCAGGCAAGGAAAAAGTATCTGTGACAGCTCTGCCACTCCTGCAAATTTTTCCTTAATGCTGTACTTGTCATTTATAACATGCACTTTTACAAGTGCATCCTGCTTTCCTGATTCCCATGTTGACCATACCTGACTGGGTATGGCAGATCAAAACCAATTTCTCAATAACATCCTTGATTAAAAAGAGATACCTCTGATCTTAAAAGCAGTAATACTCTGACAAAAGCTAAAATCACCGGATGTTTTCATCTCCTTTCACTCGTAGGGAATGCACAATTTATTTCTACACATTAACCTCATATACACTTATTATATTACAGTGCTAAATCTCTTTGTTGGGAACAGGAGTATGAATTAGACTTTTGCAATATGCCTTTAGATTTCCCCAATTCCCATTTGTTGGTGCTGCTGTTGATTTCCTTTTCTCTATGCTTGCTTGTTCCGAGGATTATGCTTGCATGATGATATCATTCATAGTAGGCACGTATTATGATTATTGCCTGGGTGTTGTGGTACCTGGGAAACTCTTTCAAAGAACCCTTGCCTTGGAGCATCTGCCCGAATGACGCCAGCAAAATGGGTGGGTGTATTTTCTATATATTTTAATTGTTTTCATTCATTAGCAGCTGAGACATGTTACATGTATCCTTGACATCAATACCATAACTTGCCATATCTGAAGGAGTCCTGCACTTGTCCTCTCTTGTCTTGTACTGGCACAGCTGTAAAGACCAGGGTTCACCAACCTTTTGCACCTCAGGGACCACCAAACTCATAATTTCAAATCCTGCGGACCACTAATATGAATTTTGACTGACGGTGGCTTGCTGATGTTTGAAGGAAAGTCAGTCCCATATTCCAGAGCTGCAGTAGTTACAGGACTGGCTCTTTGATCATCCCGGAGCAGCTCCTACAGTCCATGGCAGGCTGGTGCTCCCGGGTGGAGGAGCAGCTGCTCTGGGATGACCAAAGGGCCAGTCCTGTAACTACTGCAGCTCTGGAATATGGGACTGACTTTCCTTCCAACATCAGCAAGCCACCCCGGGGCGGATTTCCCTCCCCTGCCATTGGTCTTACCTTCCAGTTCCAGCTCGTGTGGCTCTACTCAAAGTAAGGTTTGCAGTCCGCTGAAGGGTGGGGGCAAGTGGGTGGGGGGGCCATGAGGGGAGTGCAGCCTTGTGTTCCCACGCAGCCTGGATTAATTGCTTTGGGGGGAGTGTTTTGGGGGGGGGACATTTCTCTGCGGACCACCAAAATTTTCTCGCAAAACACCAGTGGTCCCCGGCCCACTGGTTGGCAACCACTGGTATAGACAAATCCTATCACCATTGCCTCACTCCATAATGAAGACAAATTCTTACTAGAGCATATAAGAGAAAGCACATGTCTATGAGGGAGAGGTGGTGTTGGGGAGCAGACTGTGTCTTGGATAAGTTTAAAAAAAGGTGGGGGAATGACTCCTGATACAACAGTTTGTGTACAGTGTGTGATTAGCTTAATCAAATGTACTTAATTTTGCCTAATAGCTATAATTATTCGCTGCAAAGTTTGCTGACTCTGTAGCATTAGTACCCAGCATAGTATGCTGATCAATGTAATCAGCATTATTTCCTTGGTGCCTGCTGGGCTGTCCATGTCCCACTTGATTTAAAAATTAAATTGAATGAGAAATTAAAGCAGCAAGTTAGCAAACAGCAGCAAAAAGCTTCCCGCATTTTCCTATTACTCCCAAATGCTTTTAGATCCATCATAAACCACAGAGGATATTTTGAAAGTTAAAATGGTGGGTACCCACCACCTACAGTTTGTTTAGAATTGAGCCTGGCTTCCCAAAAAAGAAAAAGAAAAAAAGAAAAGCAGGGTTTGTTTGTTTTTTGGTAAAGTCAAAAAGGGCAAGATGATTATGCCTTTTTTGGGTGTGTATTGTGATGCACATAAAGAGGGACAGGATTTCAATCACATGTTGTAGCTGCTCTACTGACTTTTTTAAATACCTTTCCTGTGGATACTCTTGGATCAAGATGGTAGGTAGGTATTATTGGGAGAAGGAAACTAAAAGGAGGCAACTTTTGGTAATTGGTCTTTTGCCAAATTGGTATGTTAGGTCCGCTTTGGGGCAGCCATCTTTTAAGAATATGACTAAGTGACAAGGTCTCAAAATTTGGCAAGTCTGTCCACTATCTGAAAAGCTTAAGGACTCCTAATGCAAACTTCCAACCAAGGCCTCAGATCCTCAACGAATGTCATTTATCACTCAAAAGAAGATGGTAGCTCAAAGACTTCAGTTTTTCTTCATGTTCTGTCACAATGGACTTTAAATAGCTTTTTCTGCACACTTTATGGATGGCTCTCGTCTTGCCTATATAAAATTTGGACAAGGAAAAGATGCTGATCAGAGGTAGTAAAGACTTTGCCTTTATAGAAATTGATGGAGTGGTACAATTCACCATAGCTAACTCATCCTGACCATTTCATCCTGGCCAATTCACTGTGGCTAGCTCAACTAACTTGCCGTGGGACAATTCAACACAGGATAACTCAACAGAGGACAAGTGAAGCAGGCCTTGACTGGCTTTAGGTTTGAATTTTGTCAAGTAAGAAATCCTCTAGGCTTGGGTGTGCCAGAGTGTAGAGCCCTAGCAGACCATTGGCCAAGCTTTGGATCAAGTGCAGCACGCCTGGGTAGTCCTTGTATGGATCCAGACTGAGGGAGCAGTGCATCCACAAGAGGAAGCCCACCATTGCCACTTCTTCCTGGCACGTCTGCTGAGATGGCCAGCTGCTCTGCTGACATCCTGGTACTCCTTATGGCGGAGCAAACAGCCCAGTCCCAGGAATCCCTGACTGGCTGGGAAAATACCACTGGACCAATTAGGAATTTTTTTCTGGCTGAGTAAATAGCCTGGCAGAAATCTGCAACCCCTTTTAAAATGAAGCCATTGAAGAGCGCTGAGCTCACCACTTCCCCTTCTAGCCCTGTGTATTTGGTGACCCTGGAGGTGCAGGAGCGGTACCCGAATGTCAGCAGAGTGGCTAGCCCTCACAGCAGGCGTCCCAGAATGAAGCAGCACTGGCAGGCCTCCTCATGCAGATTCAATGTGCCCTCAGCCTGGTTCCATGCAGAGACTGCCCAGGCATGCCAAGCTTGCTCACAGCTTGGCTGATGGGCTGCTAAGACTCCATGCTCTGGCTGACTCCAGCCTCAAGGATTTCTAACTTGAGAAGGTTCAAATGTGAGGTAAGACTATGATTTAATTAGAGTGATTGCTGGAATTCTGACAACTAGGCCTGCTGCAATTCACTTGTCCCTCTCTTGAGTTATCCCACATTGAATTGTCCCATGGCGAAGTAGCTGCAGAAGTTGTCTTGTGGCAAGTTGGCCGAGGTGAGTTGGTTGGGGCAAGTTGTCTTAGATCCATAAGATTGAGCAGCTTTTTACACCTTTGATACCATCCTAGAACAGAAATAGAAATAGGGTCATAGTTGAGGTGTCTCACAATGCACAATGAATTATTTTTTGCTCTTACTTTTTCCTTTGGTTACACATCACATCTTCCAAGCCCTAAAAGGATAGTTTTCATACAGATCCAGCTGAAGAAGACATGCTTCAAATTGTTTCTTTAAGCCGACTTCTTTATATTCAAATTCAGGTGAGAGATCTTTTACACCCCCATCTACTGTGAGGAAGTTTTAAAGAGCCATATAATCCAATTTGTTCCAAAATTAAAGTGGATAGCATCCCCCTGCATTAGAATGATTATAAACATATATAACTAAAATATGTATGATAATGTTATTATGCGCACAAAGAGATATGTACCCAACTGACACTGTTGAACAGAAAGAAGGTTTTATTTATTTGTTTTTGTTGTTGTTATAAAAATAAAAAACTTTTTATAAAAAAAAGAACAGGTTTAAGAAAATGAATATTGCCCATATAGACCTTAGGAAGTGAAGCAGATTGGATGGTTGCAATTAGGCTCAAATTATAAATACATTTGATATTTTGTTCATAGATTCTACTTAATTGACAAAAAACCATAGGCATGAATCTCTGCCTTCCTTTAGAATCTTCTGCAACATTGCAGAGACAATCAGTACTGTAGGATTCCATGCCTACTGCTCAGTTTTGTCTAAGGGTGCATTCTTCTGATCTGGAAATAAACATACTTCAAATCACAGGTCAAAAGGCATATAGAAAAGTGACCTGTGCGAACATCAATTTATCTCAAATCTCTCATAAAACGTGCTTCAATCACTGACTTTGTATATGCCAAGGAAGAAAAAGGACACATTTACCACCGTATTACCTATGTGACAAATTTATAGCTTAATTATCTCTAGAGAAACTATAATCTTATGCATTCCTACCTGAGAATAAAACACTTTTAATCTAGGGAGATTTACATCTGAGCTAAAATGCAAAACAGCCATTATTTACTGAGGTATGCAGAGATGTATGCAAATGATGCCCTTGTTACATGTTGAGCCTAATTGCAACCATCCAATCTGCTTCACTTCCTAAGGTCTATATGGGCAATATTCATTTTCTTAAACCTGTTCTTTTTTTTAATAAAAAGTTTTTTATTTTTATAACAACAACAAAAACAAATAAATAAAACCTTCTTTCTGTTCAACAGTGTCAGTTGGGTACATATCTCTTTGTGCGCATAATAACATTATCATACATATTTTAGTTATATATGTTTATAATCATTCTAATCAATATTTTATATCACTTATTATATTATCCTTAACATTGTAATTATTGATTTTCAATGATATATTCCATATTTATTTTCTTGCTCTAACTCATCCATTTATCAGTAATGATATATTATACTATACTTACATATTTCAATTTCTTACTCTTCTATCCAGCCATTCATAAAATAAATATCCAGCCATTCATAAAATAAATTCCAATAAATTCCAAATTTTATAATAATCTTTTTCTTCTTGTTTTCTAATTGCCATTGTCAATCTACTCATTTCTGCACATTCCATTATTTTCTTAATTATTTTCTCATCCATCGGAATTTTCTCATTTTTCCAATTTTGTGCAAATACAATCTTAGCTGTTGTTAATACATTGATAATTTATTTTATTTTTTTATTTTTAATTACATTTATATGCCGCCCTTCTCCAAGACTCAGGTGGCTTACAATTTTTGGGATACAACCCAGTGTGCTCAGCAATAGCCTTCATTCCATTGTATATGCCTGCTTATTACTAAGCGGCATTTTTACAAAGTCAGCTAATTGCCCCCAACAATCTTGGGTCCTCAATTTACCTACCCCGAGAGGATGGAAGGCTGAGTCAACCTTGAGCCTGGTGGGATTCAAGCCTGCAGTTATTGCAGGCAGCTGGAACTTAAGAGCAGGCATTTACAGCCTGAGCCACCAAGGCTCTGAAATAAAATACGTTAATTCTTTATTGTAACCCTCAGGCAAAATTCCCAATAAAAATGTCTCTGGTTTTAAGTCTATAGGCTGTTTTATCATTTTCTTCAGCCACCTGTGTATTCTAGTCCAATTCTTTTTGGCTTCTGTGCATGTTCACCACATATGGTAGTATGATCCTGGTGACTTCTGACATTTCCAGCACTTCGCCGACTTATCTTTAAACATCTTGGTAATTCTCATTGGGGGTAGATGCCACCTTTAAAACATCTTATACAAATTCTCTTTATAGGCCGTTGACATAGTTAATTTATAGTTTCTAGACCATAATATCTGCCATTTACCCAAGTCTATTCCATATCCAAAGTTTTCCCCCCATGCAATCACTGATTCTTTTACTTGTTCTTCCTCTAATTTCACTCCTAATAAATAACCATATAGATTTTTGATCAACTTCTTTTCAGTGCCTGTTAGGATTTTATCCAATTCATTCAATTCCTTATAAAACCCAGCCATCTTAATGTCTTTTTCATACCTTGTATGTATTTGCAAATACGAATACCAATTTATATTTATCCCTTGTAACTCTAATTCTTGCTTTGCTTTGAGTTCACCCTCTTCATTTAAAATTTCTTTATATCTAATAATGTGTTCCTTTTTAAATAACTGTGGATATGTTAAACCTGTTCTTGATAAGAACTCGTACTACTTCAAAGGATATTCCAATAAGTTGTTTGATCCTGTCCATTCACTTTATCCATTGTCTTCTACTTCCCTCAACCTTGCCAACCTAATAAATGTTTAGTCCATCAACCATTTGCATCACACATGCAAAGTACATGAGTTCTACTTGCTGACCATATTGAACAGTCAGCCTTCATTTGATCTAGGACTAGCTGATATGCTCCTCCTGTAGGCAGTGGCATTACTCTTAGCAACCATTTCTATATTGAGGGTGATCTTCTTTGCCCCATTCTTTCTACGTGTCCAGCTTTCACCACCATACATTATCCTTAGACAGACCATTGCTTAACTATTCTGATTTTTGCTGTCATTGAAAAGTCATTCTCCTTCATAACCTTATTTAGATTTGTTATCCTCTTTCTCCTAAGATTAGTCTCCTCCAGCACACTGTCCAAACTTCACTTTTTTGAAATCATATATTTACTAAGGGTGCCTTTCTCCTTTTAATCTTAACATTAATCTGGATTTCCCCCCACTTTTTATTGCCATGATAGTCTTAGCCCAATCATAAATGTTTATTCTGATCTCTCTTGTCCTTGTTCAAGCAAATAATAAACTTTTAGATGCTAATAAAATAGCAAACCATAAATTGCAGATGGGACTCATGGGAGGCAATTTGCTAAGGTGGTTCATTTACCATTATCAGACTGCCTTTGTCCTAAATTGGCTGTGAAATGATTATGATTCAAGCAACAAGAAAAAGATATATCCTTTCCTATATCAGTCATATTGTTGACAAAATAGGTTTGAAGTACTGATGCACTGAAGAAGTTCTTTAGAATAGGGGGGAAAAGAAGAAACAATGCTAAATTGTTAAATGCTAACAATCCTGTATCAAACTTTGAGGTAGACCAGGCTTGGAAACCAAAAGCTATGGATATTAAAACTACTTTTATTACAGAGTTACAGTAACAGAATCTTCCAAATCTTAAAATGCCCCCTCCCTCCACTAGCCTTTATCTAAAAAAAAAAAACAGGGAAAGTCAAGTTTGAGATGTTTCCTCAAACTAGATTTAAATAAATAAATCTAGAGTCAGACTTCTCTTACCTGTTTCTTTGTTGCATCTCTTTCTCATGTAACTCAAGACCATTCTCACATCCCATTATTGTGCCTGTCTAGGTTTTGAGATTTGCCATTTGATCACTGGAAAACATGTTTGTCACAGGAAATATGTGATAGTACTTAGGAAGTTATGATAAAATGCAGCTCCAACATTTTTAAAAACAACAACACTAGTTCTAACAACAAGAAGTGACCTGCATTGTAGAAAAGAATGTTGGAGAGAGGTTCTGCTTGGCATGATGACTAATGAGGGTTTGCAAAACATCATGAATTCAAAACATTTGAAGGGAAGCAGTTGCTTTTAATTACAAATGGTTTCTTTTGACCATTTTGGTTTTGGAGCCTGAAACAGTATTTTAAGCATGGCACACATTTCCAAGATGATAGAAACAGCCTGTTGTAAATGGGAAACTTGTTTTTGAGGATCCATAATGGGACATTTTGAATTCAAAACGTCACTTTCAAATGTTTCTAATTCTAAATGTTTCATTCACATTACTTAGTTGTTGTTGGCATGCTGTGTATAATTAATATGTGACTAATATTATATATATGTGGTGTATTAACTAACCTTATAACTACTTTGTAAGGAATTCAGTTAACTTAACTCTTCTTAACATAGAGGAGGCATTCAAAAATATGAAGTATTATCTTCTGCCTGCATTGAAAAAAACTTTAAGCACTTCCTCTTTGAATTCATGAAACAATGTGAATGATTAGTACCTCTAAGACACTATTTCATGTGTCTCTTATTTTAGACCTCATCAAAGAATGTGATCATAGCTCTGAATCCAATTACTTTTGGTACAGATACACACTGAACACCAGCATGGACATCACACAGACTGGCCCTGTTCTTTGGTGGTTGGTTGTATCTTTGGCCAGTTCCTGAATCATTGTGTACCCTACAGTTCAAGGAACTGAATCAACTGGAAAGGTGAGGAGTGTCTTTTTCCTGGATGGTTTTTGATTAGCCAACTAGCCAAATACTAACTGATCCTGACCCTGCATAAGTTCTTTCTCAGGCATGGTCAGTCACATACCTCAATTCATCCACTGCAATAATTATATAGGGATTTAACTTAGGAGATTCTGATTTCCCCCAGAAGGGAAGGGGGAAATGGTAGATCCCCTGCAGCCCATGTTAATTCCCCCAGCATTCCATTTATTGGGTCCACAGCACTTCATTATTTTGTTGTTAAAAAAATCAGTGGTACATCATCCAGATTTTGGCAGTTTGATTTTTGTGTTGGCAGAAAGTTGGTCCATGGTGTGAATAACATGGCTGGACTGGACTGTGATGGGAACATTAACTAGGACGTCTATAATGACGATCCATTTGAATGATTTCCTTCTGCTTTTCCCCTCTTTGCAGGCAATTTATATTTCAATCTCTTTTCTATATATAACTTTAACAGCATTCCTTATTTATGCATTGACTCTCCCAGGAGCTATTCAAGGGCTATTTTATCTCTTCACTCCTGATGCAAGTATATTCCAATTTCCCATTGAATTTCTAGCTATTTTAAAGAGTTAATTATTTTACTGAGCCTGATCTAAACTTCTAATTCTGTAACCATTGCATTCAGTTTCAGAAAAGAGCTATTCCTAATTTTTACCCACTGAAGCTGCTGGAAGCCATGCATAGAAGGGTGGGAAGTATTTGTGGGGTAGTCAGAAATTCTGACACCTACACGGAGCTCTATGAATGTGATCCTATGTATCTCAGACAACATCTATAAGTGCTGAATTATGTAATCAATTTTGTAATTTCTTTGCTTATTATACTTTATTCTGGTCCCCCAACAGCTGTGAGAGAGCTGGGGGGGTGCGGGATTTTGTGGACATTTTGCCTGGACCTCTCCCTTTATGCACTTTACATCTATGCACTTTACATCTATTTTACCATCTTTCACCGAATGTTCCTCCTTTTTTCCATCGATTTCCACCTTTGTAACATGCTCACTTACTCGCTGCTGGAACTACGGGCCTTCCAGACTGTTCCCTTGTCTTTGGGATGGCCCAAGGGGTTACCAAAAGCCTACCTTAAGGGCGGATCCTGGGATCCCGAGAGGTGGCATGGCGCGACCAAAGGGCCAAATTTTAAATCTGGTTTTAAGGGATGTCTTTTAAATTTTTTAATTCGATGTTTTAATGGGATAGGGAGGGTTTCAAGGGGTTAGGGAGGGGGGAGGAGGGGTCTTCTTGCAGGCCGGTGTGTGGTGGTGGGGCAGGGGTTGGGGCCGGCAGGGCTCCGGGGTGCGAGGTGGGGACCGCGATTCCCAGGGTGGTTGGGATTGGCAGGAGATGTCGAGGCATAGGGCCATATCATGTCTTGGGAGCACGTACCCGCCATCTTTGTGCGGTGGCACGCTCCGACCCTATGGCCTCCTCCCTAGGGGGCACGGGAACTGGGACCCCTGGGCTTAGGTTGGTGTATTTCAATGCCAGGTACATGGCTAATAAGTCCTCCCTCCTCTGTTAGATCATTGAGGAGGAGGCTGCGGCCTGGCCTGTATCACCGAAACCTGGTTGGGATGTCCCTCTGGTTGATCTGTGCCCTCCAGGTTTCTGGGTTCTGCACCGGCCACGGGCCCAGGGAAGGGGTAGTGGGGTGGCCGTGGTTATTCGGGAGACCCTGTTTCCAAGGGAGGTCGCAGTTCCAGAGATAGGCAGGAGTGATACCCTCCTCTTGAGGTGGGGGCCTGTCAGGTGGGGTTGCTGCTTGCATACCTTTCCCCCAGCTGTGTGACAGCGGCCCTGCCTGGGCTTCTCGATCTCCTCTTGGGGGTGGCGGTGGAGTTCCCGGGCCTTATAGTCCTGGGGGACTTCAATCTGCCCTCCCTGGGGCGTCGGGTTTGGCCCAGGAATTCATGGCTTCTATGGAAGCCATGGGCCTGACCCAATTGATTCAAGGCCCGACTCACAAGGGGGGAAACACCCTTGACCTAGCTTTTGTCTCTGAACAGTGGCGTAGTGACAGAGGGCAAGCCACTTTTACGGCGTTGCCCGTTCCATGGTCTGATCACTATCTCCTATGGCTGGTCTTTCAACAGGCCACCCCCAACTGCTGGGATGAGGAGCCACTTAGATGGTTCCGCCCCAGATGCCTGATGGACCCTGAGAGGTTCCAGGTGGAACTGGGGTCTTTTCCCTCTTCCCTTGCCCACAGCTCTGCCGAGGATCTGGCGGCCTCTTGGCAACAGGCTGCGTCGGATGCCCTCGACAGGGTTGTCCCCATGCGTCCCTTCACACGCTGTGGATCCTGGATGGCTCCTTGGTATACCGAGGAGCTCCGGGAGATGAAGCGTCGTCGGAGGGGTTTAGAGAGCAGGTGGAGGTCCACCCACTCCCAATCCGATCGAGCCCAGCTAAGAGCCCATATTAGGACTTACCTGGTAGCTATGAGAGTGGCAAGAAGGTCTTATCTCTCCGCCCTCATAGCGTCCGCAGATAACCGCCCAGCCACCCTGTTTCGGGCTACCCGCTCTCTCCTTCATACAGGGGAGGGGACCCATTGAGGAAGGGCTGAGGAGTTTGGTCAATATCTGTCGGATAAGATCGCTCAGATTCGGAGCAGGTTGTCCTCTGATTTGTGGTGGTCTGAGGAATGGGATACAAGCAGTCCGGCCAGTGTGATCTGGGATGAGTTTGATCCTATTTCCGAGGATGAAGTGGACAGGACTATGCGGCGGCTGAGTTCCACCACATGTTTGTTGGACCCGTGTCCCTCCTGGTTGGCTTATGCCGCCAGGGAGGCCACCTGTGGTTGGCTCTGGGCAGTTGTCAATGCTTCGTTAAGAGAGGGTGTTTTTCCCTCCGCCTTGAAGGAGGCGGTGGTGAGACCCCTCCTGAAGAAGCCTGTCCTGGACCCGACCATGTTAGACAACTTTCGTCCAGTCTCCAACCTTCGCTTTTTGGCGAAGGTCGTTGAGAGTGTGATGGCTCAGCAGTTTCCACTTTTCCTGGATGAAGCGGACTACCTGGATCCGTATCAATCAGGCTTCCGACCCGGTTACAGCACAGAGACTGCATTGGTCGCGCTGATGGATGATCTCTGGAGGGCTCGGGACAGGGGTTTTTCCTCTGTCCTGGTCCTATTAGACCTCTCAGTGGCTTTCGATACCATCAACCATAGTATCCTTTTGTGATGCCTCGGGGGGTTGGGAGTGAGGGGCACTGTTCTTCAGTGGTTCACCTCCTACCTCTCGGGCGTGCAATCGGTGTTGGTGGGGGTCAGGTCGACCCGAGGGTGCTCTCTTGTGGGGTCCCTCAGGGGTCGGTCCTCTCCCTCTTCTATTTAACATGTACATGAAGCCACTGGGTGAGATCATCCATGGTTTTGGGGTGAGATTCCATCAGTACGCAGATGACACCCAGCTGTACATCTCCACCCCAAACCAGATCAGTGATGCCCTCTCCCTGATGACCCGGTGTTTGGATGTGGTACGGATTTGGATGAGCGGAACATGCTTGACTCAACCCGCCAAGACTGAGTGGCTGTGCATACCGCATCTCGGCCCAGTCAGGAATATCCATCTTTGGCCATAGGGGAGAGGTGTTGCCCCCTGTGGATAGGGCGTGGAATCTGGGGGTCCTCCTGGATGTACGGCTCCGGTTGGAGGAGCAGGTGGGGGCCATTGCCAGGGGGGCCTTTGCCCAGCTCCGCCTTGTTCGTCAGCTTCGCCCATTTCTGGACCGAGATGCCCTGTGCACAGTCACTCATGCCCTTGTTACCTCTAGACTCGACTACTGCAACGCTCTCTATTTAGGACTGCCCTTGCATACCATCTGGAGATTGCAACTGGTGCAAAATGCGGCGGCGCGGGTGGTGATGGGAGTTTCCCAATTCTCCCATGTTACCCCCCCCTCCTGCACTGCCTGCATTGGTTGCCAGTTGCATTCCGGGTGAGATTCAAGGTTCTGGTTTTAACATACAAAGTCCTTCACGACATGGGTCCTCAATATTTAAGGGAGCGTCTTCTGCCGATATCGAGTGCCAGCCACCCTGTGCAAGCACATAGGCAAGGACTCCTCAGGGTCCCGTCAGCAAGCCAATGTCGGCTGGCGGTCCCCCGGTGACGAGCCTATTCTGTCGTGGCCCCTGACCTCTGGAACCAACTGCCCCTGGGGCTCTGCCTGGCCCCTGACCTCCGCACTTTCCGCCATGATTTGAAGACCTGGTTGTTCGACCAATCTGGGCTGTGACCCCTCCTTGGGGGGGGATGGGTTTCTTAATTATTTTAACCACTGTAAATCTTAGTTTTTGTATTTTGGGCTTGTGAAATTAGTTTAATTTCTTTTTAAGTATTTATTGTTGCTGTTTTAGTTGTGCTGCCCCGAGTCTTCGGAGATGGGGCGGCATACAAGTCCAATAAATAAATAAATAAATAAATAAATATTTAGAGAATCTGGGAATTTATTAGTGTTACTAACATTAACTAATGGTTAACTAGGCACATGGATTGGAAGTAGCACTTAACAGTGAGTGATCCTTTAGATATTGTTGAACAAGGCCTCATTGATCACAACTGATCAATGAGAAATAATAGAAAGTATAATCCAACAGCCTATGCAGGGCCATAATTTCACACTCTAGCATCAGATTTTATATGAGTTCTACAACAATCTGTTACCTACCTTTATAACTCTTCATTTAGTCATTTGCTTCCTAGTTGTGCACCAGATCCCTAACATCATTAGGAAAGTTGTAATTATTTTTTTCAACTGCTGTTACCTTACAGAAGAATTAGTCCTTTAATTCTTAGGATCTCACCAATTTACACCTTAACAGTGTTAGAAAGAGAGAAATCATACACCTACATGTACTATATACAGTATACATAGAACACTTAATACACATGCTTTTAGTAAATTTATTCATAAATAAGTTGTATAATCTAATATTTAAGGTTTACTTTTATAAGTATCTTTAAATACCTTATGCCACCAGACTTGAAATTCTAGACCTAGAAAACCTAGAACTACGCCGCCTTCGGTCCAATCTTAGTATATAAAATTATACATTGCAATGTCCTACCTGTCAATGAATACTTCAGCTTCAACCATAACAATACAAGAGCACACAATAGATACAAACTCAAGGTAAACCGCACCAAACTTGATTGCAGGAAATACGACTTCAGCAACAGAGTGGTCAATGTCTGGAATACGCTACCTGACTCTGTGGTTTTTCCCCCAAACCCCAAAAACTGTCTACTATTGACCTCACCCCTTTCCTAAGAGGTCTGTAGGGGGCGTGCATAAGTGCACCAACATGCCTACCGTCCCTGTCCTGTTGTTTCTTTTTATTTTTCTTATATGTATCCATTTCATGTATTCATAACTATGTTTATACTTATACCTGTTATCTTATAATCGCTTGACAAAATAAATAAATAAAAATAAAAAAATAAATAAAATAAATTGGGGTGTTGTATCTATAGCATTATAGTAAATCATTTCTTTTCTTGATTTTAGAAACATTTGTGATTTTAACTTGAATCTTGTAATCTCTTATAATAATTGCACAAAACGCTGGTCAGGGACATAACTTAAAGATGACAGCTAATGGGGTTCACTGTATTATTTCATTTTTATTTTTAATGTTTTTAATAATTCACAGTCCTAAAAAATCCACATATGTGGCTTGATGCAGCCACCCAGAGTTTCTTCTTCCTTTCTTTAGCGTTTGGAGGACATATAGCATCTTCAAGCTACAATCCACAAAAGTAGGTGTAATGTAGTCTAATTTTGTACACCTTAACCCAGTGTTCAACATATGGAAATGTTGTTTATGTCAGTAAAGTCAAAATCATTTTTAATCACTCCTAAGTGAAAAGAAAGAATTTAAACAAAGTTAGCTTTCCTTCTTTATGGCAACCTGTACATTTAGTGTAAAGTCATCTTATTTTGCTAGTATCTTCTATCATCGTTCTATTTTTTTTCTTTACTTCCCAGTCTAGCCTACACCTCTAACATTTCTGGCGATTTCCTGATCCTGCTAATACAATTACCTGAGTCGATTGGCCTAATAAAATAAAATGTAAAATTTCATCTGCTACATCTGTGAAGTGTACCATAACCTTAAGGGTGTATTAGTTCACATTTAAAATTAGACCAGTGATGAGAGTTCTGACACAACTGACCATTTTCATACGTAGTATTGCCTGTTGGAAAGTTTAATCTGATTTATTATTTTTTCTTTTCTTTTTTCTAGAAATGACTGTGAAAAAGATTCTGTCATAATAGCCACAGTGGACTGTTTAACATCTACAGGTGAAACTCAAAAAGTTAGAATATCGTGCAAAAGTTCATTCCTCCAATCTGCTCCATCAAGAGTTTCTGGTCTCAAGCTGAAAAAATGTGATCTTCAACACTTTCTTGATAAGGTACTGTAAGCATATTACTGAGAGGTCCTTTTTTCCTATGAAAGAATACCATGGATTCCTTGTACAGGCAGTCCTTGATTTAGAACAGTTCATTTAGTGACTGTTCAAAGTTTCAACGGCACTGAATAAAGTGACTTATGACAGTTTTTCACATTTATGACCATTGCAGCATCCTCATGATCATGTGCGCAGATGCTTGGCAACTGATTCCTATTTATGATGGTTGCAGCATTCCAGGGTCATGGGATCACCTTCTGGCAACCTTCTGACAAGCGAAGTCAATGGGGAAGTCAGATTCACTAAACAACCGTATGACTAACTTAACAATTGCAATGATTCACTTAACAATCATAGCAAGAAAAGTCATAAAATGGGGCAAAACTCACTTAACAAATGTCTCCCTTAGCAACAGATATGTTGGGTTCAATTGTGGTCAAAAATAGAGGACTTACCTGTATTGGGATCATTTTTTCTCTCTCTTTTACCTAAGCAGTTTTGTCTGCATTGAGAGCATAGTGAGAAGTGTGCACCAGCAGTGAGATTCAGAGAGTCACTTTAGCAATGAAGTATTACTATCAAACTGACCAATTTCCATCTAGGTCAGGAGTGTCAAACTCATGTTGTTACGGCAGCTTCACATGACGTATCGGGACTTTGTTCCCCTTCGCTAAACTGGGCATGGCCAGCGTGCTACACATCCGGTCTGTGGGCTGGGAGTTTGACAGCACTGATCTAGGTGCTATTTTCCATTCAAGACTTTTGTATCAAACTGATGAGGGAATGTATACGTTGGCTTTGAATTTTTATCCAGTGTTCCTATGCCATAAATATCTTAAATTCGTGTTGATTTACTGCTTACCTGGATAGCGTTTCTATTTAAACACATCCTGTGAAGCATGTGTAATGTGAAAACAGTTATGTTAGGGGAAATGTTTTCAGATTAGCTTTTTTTTTTTTGATTTTCATAATAATTCCATTCGATGAAACTAATTGTTATGAGATTCAGGACAGCTAAAAGGTAGCAGCATTCTTTTTATCCAGTTAAAACAATGTGTAGAAAAAGGCAAATCTGTTCCAAAGGTTCTTATGATACTCTGTAATGCAACCCACTTTTTATAGCGATGGTTCTACTGTCATCTTTGATAGGCATACTGAAAATAAAGGCTAGGGGCATAGCAACTATGTGAAATGTATTTCTGACAAAGGTCTTTTATTTACTTAGTTTAGTTCACCTATTTATTTAGTTTATTTATTTACTTCCTAGAAAAAAATAGTAAACATATCCCCACACTGGTATCTCTAATAACCTTAAGTTTTTAAAACTGTTTTAAATTAATCTCATTTTGCAGGCTTTAACTGCTGGGAACATATCCTTCTCCATGCCTAGATTTTCATTTACTCGATGGAGAAGCTAAAATTTAGTCCACATTGATATCAGTCAAGACTTGCCTTTGCAAAATAACATTTACAAATGTGTGTGGCTGATCAGATTAATTGCCTAATCCTTTTTGAAATTTGCAGAGTGCTTCTGGGCCTGGCCTGGCCTTTATTGTATTCACTGATGTTGTAACAAGGATGCCTGGAACCCAGATATGGTCAATTCTGTTTTTTCTCATGCTTTTCTGCCTGGGACTGTCTTCTATGATGTTTGGACTTATTCAGGGCATCTTGACTCCTTTCATAGAAATTCCTCATGTGTCAAAATACTTAAGCAAAGAAGTTTCTTGTGGTAAGACTGCCTTTGAAAAGAGTTTCAATTTCATCTTTTTTCTTTTCCTATTTATTTTTTAAAAAAGTTGCAGATAGTGCTATTGATTATTTTACCTGATTACTTAACCATAGTGCTTCAGGGTAGTCCAAGTAAAGTACGAATGGGCCTTTGAAACTGCTTCTCCAGATACCCATTTGGTTGACAGAGGTTCAACCAAAGCCATTCCCAAGGAAGTTCACTTTCAACAGCCCTGTAAGTTTTCTTCCCCACTTCATTAGGGGTGTGTGTGTGTGTGTGTGTGTGTGTGGACATGGGGGAGGGAGAGCAGGAGCATCCATGAAGGGATCTGTGATATTAAAATGGCAGCCACAAGTACATGATTCAAGCTCCACTCCTGAATATATACAGCATACGTATAAATCATATACGTGTCATTGAGTTAGTCTTGATTCCTGGCAACTGCCTGGACTAGTCTTTGCTGTCTTCTTAGCAACATTTCAGAAGTGGTTTGCTGCTGCCTCCTTCCTAGGTCTGAGAGGGTATGACTGGCCAAAGGTTATCTTGCTAGCTTTGCGCCCAAGGAGGAGGTAAAACTTGAAAGCTCCTGATTTCTAGTCTGATACCTTAAATACATCAAACTGGTTCCCATATGGGTCTGCCTATATATCTGTTTTATGTAGACACACACATACACATACATATACACACAGAGAAACTCGCCCTTATGTATTTAGGTAGAAGCTTTTCGTAAGTTAATATTCATTTTGTTAGTATTAATAATTATCTTCAGTCTGAAGAACCCCAATTTGGGTATTTCAGCATCGTGAAAACAACAACAACAAAAAGCAGCCTCTAAGTTATCTTACAGGATTAGGGCCATGTGGGTGAGCCAACTGATTAGTTTTATCTCAAGTTTGGTTAACTGGAAGGCAGAATATTTTTCCTCTAGGCTATAGTACAGCATATAGACAATCATCGTTTTTTCCTTTCTTTAGATATGATGCAACTGCCTTCAGGGACAACGGGGGCAAGAACAGTCAGGCTAGTTTCTAAGGCAAATAAGAGTTGTATCAGAAATTTCCCGCTGCCTTGCTTGCATTTATTTTTATAAGGATAAATTACACAACGTATAGCAAGATAAATAAGATTTGTGTACATTGTGATGTCTGCCTTTATTGCTGAACCAAGTACATCACTAAGTGAAATAAGTAGCAGAAACTCTCATCTATGTTTAACCAACTATATTCCTGTCCTTAAATGTTCAGGAAAAATCTGGAGAGACAGGAGACGGGTAGGATCTGGGGAATTAGCAATATCCATGCATGTGAGAAGCAAGTTTGACATCTGGTATTATCCATGTGGAAAACTTGGGAATATTTAACTGGTTGAGTCATAGTTGCTCTCTTTGCATTTTCATTCACACACAACTACTAAACTTTGTCTTCATTAGGGACAATATGTTTTACCTCCTTTTTGTTGGGTCTCCTTTTTACTACATGATCAGGAAGCTACTGGATTGAAGTGTTTGATAGCTATGGAGGAAGCATACCATTGCTGATCATTTCTTTATTTGAACTGTATGGCATTGTATATGTTTATGGACTGAAAAGGTAACAAGGTTCTTGTATATCTATTTCTTAGTAAGTTCTTCAACTGAGACAGTGTGGAATGTAAGAGTGGGAAGACCTCAGCCAGAGAATTTCACTGGGTCATCCTCTCTCAGCCCAACCAACTTTACAGGAATTTTAGGAAAAGTAAGAGCAAGAAGCATTTTACCCTGAGTTCCAAAAGAAAGTCATGGTAAACATCTAGTAAATAAGTATTTAACAAAAGCATTCTACTAAGATTATACTTGTGTTAGTTGAATAAACTTTTATTGTATTCTGGTCTGTATACATGATCTTGGTGAAGTTCTGATCCACGCATATGGTAAACTATCATTAGCATCATGTCCTTAGGCAAAGGAAAGGCTTAAGCTAAGAATAGATGGCTCTCTTAAGATTAGAGAGTGGAAGCATTTGAAGTAAAGATGTCTTGCAATCACCTAGTGCAATGTTCATCACTTTAATAAAGCAAAACATTTTCACACAGTGAATTAAGGCCCCAGCTTTTCATTCTAGCAATTCTGTTTGTTCCATAGTCAATAGACTTTAGTCAAGAAGTGACATAATTAAAAGTTCAAGGCAGACAACTCCAGCCAGTGGGGAGTAATATTTTAAGTTCCCTTTGTCTACAGCAGGGGTATCAAATCAGATGCGTCACACGCAGGCCCAAGCCACCCCAGCTCCACAAAGGGGGGAAATGTCGTGAAACGTCACTTGATGGCAATGTGATGCTGTGAGTTTGACACCCATGGTCTAGTCTTCTGTAAAATAATGCTCTAAGCAACATTTCCCTTATTTGTATTATATGCAACATGATTCCTCTAAAAGAAGACAAGTTTCTTCAATTAAATAACATGTTTTGAAGTTTTGCATCTAACCTGCAATACAACTGAATTTAAATTCATGCGGGTCATCATCTGAGGTTAGGGCTATGAAGCTTTTAAAATATATACACACAGGCACACTTCTTTTTACATATCTATATCTACTTGTAGGAAAATGTGGCGTGAGCACCCAATCTTTGTAAAATGCATCACTCTATTCATTGCTAGGATTCTTGAGAAGTGGTTCCCCCCTCCATCAGCCACTGATTAAAAAAGCAAGTCTGCCATTAAGATTCGGTTGTTCAGCCTTCACTTTTGTATAAAATGATTTCCATCAAGATATCTTGAAACTAAAATCCAAGACTAGCTTTGAGATGACATTGAAATAGGTGCCTAAAGACTACATTCCTCTTGTTGCAAAATAAAGTGATTACTTAAAATTGCTATATTGCAAATTCAGATATTCCATTGCGAATTGAATTGTTAGTGACTATAAACCAATTTGGCCATAGGTGCTGTGATAACGTGGAATGGATGACTGGAAGGCCAGTACATTTCTACTGGAAAGCATCTTGGCAGTTTATCAGCCCTCTGCTGATGCTTTCAATCCTTTTGAGCTATCTAGCTGTTCAGCAGCCATCAACCTACAATGCATGAAATCCAAACTATGTATGTTAAACTTGTTACTTAATTTCTAGCATTTATTTCTATGCAATAAAAATAAGGACTGAGTCATCACCATCGTATTGCATAAGCACCCCCCATGAACAATACAGTGCTTAAAAATCAAATTTAATCAGCCAACTCAGGTTTAGAAAAAGCTGTAGATGAAAGGCTAACCAGTTATATGTATATCCAATTGGCAATACATTTCTTTTTTGCTGTGTTGCTTTCATTATAGTTTACCTTCTAGAATGTTTAGGTAGGGTTGTTGTTTGTAAGCTGCTCTGAGATCATTATTATAGTCTGGAAGCAGATGAAGAAATAACGTATAACAAAGATGTATGTCACTTATTTGCCTTCCATTGGCTGTGGGCTGTGCTTATTTTTATGGGATACCAGTTGAGAATGCCTTCTGTATATGGGCTAGGATAGCAAGTATGTGTGCATTTATTGCATTAAAATAAGAGTAGCATACCTTCTACATTTGAAGAGCAAGTTGTCTCTTGCTATTCATTATTCCATGTCTTGGTAAAAACAGAGATGAAGAACAATATAAGCGAAGATCTCCTTGCAGGAAAAGTATGGCTCATCCTTTTGAAGGATGGTCGACCTCTGTAGAGAGCCCCGTGTACTCCTATCATTCAGTTTTAATTTTATGCAATGTTATGTTTATCTCACAGGAAGAGTTTCCTTTGAAAGAGTCCAAATTTTATCCACACTCGGTTTTATTCATTGGTCTTACCATGCATATTTATTCCAACTGGAGCCATTTACTGTTTTAAAGAAGTACTGCTGAAAAGGAAGAAGAAACAAGTCCTTCATCAATGTGAAAGCACCAAAGGCAACTGATGTTCTGGGATTCTATCAGCCAATTCCAGTGATCCATAGTAAACCAGAAGTTCAGATTATCCACAGAGAAAAAAAAGTATTCTAGGGCAATCTATGAAAATTAAGAGTATACCTTGCCTATATAAACTTCTGTAGAATTCTTAGGGAAAGTTATAAAAGTATTTCAAATAAATACCCTTTATACAGTATTATATTCTGTAATGCCAAAAGTTTTCAAGAAATTGTTTAAACATTTCCCCACGTTTTTAACTGAGAGGACGATCAGAACCCTGGATTTACAAAAGAAAAAGTATAATAAAAACGATAGGGAAGAGGAAAAAAAATCATAATCAAGTAAATATATTCATATACAGCCAGTTCTTAAAATGACCACTTGGGATAGAAACGGATCAATGGCTGACGAGTTAATTTTTGTTAACTACTTTCTGGGCACGGGCAAATGATCTAGTGTGGTTTCATGTTCCCTTTTTGTGCTGCAGTTTGGGAGAATGGAAATACCCATCTTGTAAACTTCCCTTCTTGGTGAAATAGGTTGGACATGGAACATGGAGGAAGAACAGTTTTGTCCCAAATGCCAAACTAACCCATTCAAATGTTTTGAATCTTCTGCTGAAGCAAAACTCAAAACCTTCTGAGGGTTTTATCAAGTGAAATAATGGAAATTCAAATCAAGCTTCTTGCTACCTTGTTTTCACTGTAGGACTATAAAAATGGATGTCATGATACTCCTTGTCAAGCATCTAACTTACAGGGCAAAAATTAGAGTCTGAACCTTTGCCCAAACTATCTTCCCTATTCCCAGGGAACATATATTTGTAGAAAGAAGAACATGAATTGGAACGGAATTTTAAATGGCAATCTAGCCAATCTAGGCAATCTAAATGGCAATCTACAGTACATCAATTACTTTGATGTGGATTATTTAGTCCTAGAAACTACTTGTTATGAAGAATGGTAGTCAACACCAAAAAAGCTCTACAACTTCTTTAGCAGTCAGCCTAGCAACGGAGCTTCCTATTATGTTAACAGCGTAGGAAGAAAGGGGATAATGGGTTTTCTGATGTAGTCTTAATGTCTGCAATAAAACTACAGCTGTATCTTGAATCTGTATGCTTGAGTGCATAGCCTTATCTGAGCTTTATCTAACATATTTCAGCAGGGTGATTCATCAGAATTTAAGGGAAGCAACTTGGTTTCAATACTGCTCATTATGCTATATAACATTTAGCATTATTCTGATCAGGCTTTAGAGCAGAGGTCTCGAAACTTGGTAACTTTATGACTTCTGGACTTCAACTCCCAGAATTCTCCACCTAGCTGGCTGGAGAATTCTGGGAGTTGAAGTTCACAAGTCTTAAAGTTGCCAAGTTTAGGGATCCCTGCTTTAGAGGATGGAATATAGTTTTTGACAACCATACAATTACGTTTTAGGCATGGCATCAGAAGAGACAGGTGGCTTACCACACTTAGATTACATTGATTTTCTTCTATTAAAAAAAAAAAAACACCAGTTCCAATTAGATACATTTTTTTATTATTTTGTGAAAAACATACTTTTTGACGATGCAAAAACTATTGCCTAAATTTTCTTACTCTCTCAGTAATCCACAAAATTAAGCCTACATCCTTTTGGGCCAAACAGTTGTGCTATAATATCATACAATGTTCTTGCTTTGAACTACTTATCAAGAACACTCATTTTGAGCTCTTTCCAAAGGATGGGGCAAATATTTTACAGTTCACACTGCAAGTTTCACTAGAAGGCAAAGCTTTAAAAAACAAACAAACTTGTTACACATTCCAGCTCCTTGGTAGAAATTTTTTTTTCAAGTGGGCAGAGAAATTAAGCAAGTGGAAAGCAAACTTGAAGAAGAATGTTACTTTATAGAGCTAATCCAAGATGACTTTGAAATCTTCATATAATGATGGCTGTATTACTTCACTAAGCAGCTGCATGGTAGCTTTAGGAATTTGCCGAGTCAACTGTAATTTACCTACAAAGAAAGAGTAACCAATTACTTCTTTAGTTAGGCCAACAAGTTATTCTGAATAGATGTTCCAGATCATCAAGTACTTGGCACTAGAGAAAAGCAGGCAGCAAAGCCCTGAAAAAGTCCTATACAGGTAGTCCTCCACTTATAACAGTTCATTTAGTGATGTTCAAAGTTACAACAGCACTGAAAAAAGTGATTTATGATCGTTTTTTACACTTACGACCTTTGCACCATCCCCATGGTCACATGATCAACATTCAGGTGCTTGGCAAGTGATTCATATTTAGGATGGTTGCAGTGACCTGGGGTCATGTGATCAGCTTTTGTGACCTTCTGACCAGCAAGTCAATGAGAAAGCCAGATTCACTTAACAACCATGTTACTAATTTAATAAATGTAATGATTAGCTTAACTGTGGCAAGAAAAGTTGTAAAATGGGGCAAACTCACTTAGCAAATGTTTCACTTAGCAACAAAATTTTGGGCTCAGTTGTGGTCGTAACCAGGACTACCTGTAGTCATCTTCCTTCTGTAAGGTTAACGATTGATATATTTGGAAATGATTTGTTTAAATATTTCATTAAAAAATGAATTAGATCACAAAAATTGCCAAGTCACATGGCTCAACTCTGCTAAGAATAATCAATACCATTCACTCATTCACCCATGCATTCATTCTGTTGTTGTCACGCTTAGCATTTGTCTTGCTTGGTTGCAGAGTCCATTTGATTTGCATTGTGTTTGCTTCAGTTCACATAATGAAACTATCAATGCATGATGTGCTAAATTTTGGTTTTCAGCCAGTTTGTTCAAGAAGTTGATTTGGGCTGTTATGTGTGTGTGTGTATAAATGAAAGGACTGCCAAATTTTGGTTATGTGACACCAAATTATTGTTAATTCTTAGTGACCGAATAGATAAATTAACTCCATGATGATCTTTGCCTAACTTGTTCATTTCAGGTCTTCCAAAGCTCTACTCACTGCTGTAACTGAGTCATACCTGTCTTCTGGTTGTCCTCTTCTTCTCTTTCCTTCTACCATTCCCAGCATGACAACCTTCTCCAGAGAGCTAGATCTTTGCAGGATAATTTGAGTCTGGTCATTCGAATTAGAACTCATAGAACTCCACAGTATTCTCAGAAGACTTCTTTAATAACCACAGTTCAAGAACCTTTTCAAAGTCAATCTTTATTTTCCTTTGGGTGTCACAGGGAATGTCATCGCTTACACAATTCTGATCTTTGTAGGTATACATACGGTAGTTCTTGACTAATGATCACAACTGAACATGAAATTTTGGTTTTAAATTGTTGCAGTTTTACAATGTTGCTAAGCAAGTCGCTGTGGTTAAGGGAATCGCTTGCTCACTAAGTGAATTGCTCAGTGAATAACTTAGAGATTCACTAAGTTAGTTATTACCTGTATAACTGAATGGCTTACTCCAGATGTTATGGGTGCTGCATAACTAGCGGTTTTTAAGAAGAGCTTGTATAGCCATTTGACCATAATGGTATATATAGGGTCTTCCTTCTTGAGTAGGTGGTTAGAAGACTTCCAAGGACCCTTCCAACATTGTTCCTAAGTCTAATGGGTCTTTTTTGCCCCAAAATGACAAAGAATCATTTGACAAAATCAAATCACTATGGATTTTGTAACTACTCATAAATCTAATCCAGTTGCCAAGAGCCCAAAATGCAACAACTTGGACTGTAGGGTTGGCGCAGCAGTCGTAATTTTTGAGGATGAATGTAAGAAACTTTGTTCAAGTCTAATATAACTTTGAACAGTCATTTTGCAAGTGGTTGTAAGTCAAGGACTATCAGTATAGATACATCACAGCACGTAAAGATCTTTTCCAAGGTCTTCATGGCTGCTTTACCAAGTGCTAGTTTATGGCATATTTCTTGACTGCTCGTTCCATTATAGTTCATTACCGACCCTAAAAGGCAGAAGATATCCACCACTTTGATATCTTTATTGCCAATTCTAAGGCTCGCTGTTCTATCTGTTGCCATGAGTTTGGTCTATATCAGGGGTGTCAAACTCATGTTGTCACATGACGTATTCGGACTTTCCCCCCCTTTCACTAAAATGACGTGGCCAGTGCGCGACAGCCCTGGTCTATATGTTTATAATTTTATTCCCATTTTTTCACGGTGTGCCTCGATTTTTAGAGCTTGTAAATCCTTTGCATTTTCAAATTTAATTTCAAAAGACACCATAATGTTAAAGTTTTGGATTAGGAGCAGAAGGCCCAGGTTTTAATTCTTCCTTGGGTGCCAAAGTTAGTTGCGAGACCTTGGCCTTAAAGTATGATATCAAAAAACGCCTATCTACCTATCTGCCCTGGATCAGTGCACCGATTATAGTTTATAATTTTCAAAAAAAGGCCTTCATCCTGCAGTGGTTTGATTTGGACTGATAATAATAAAAATACATATGCATATACTTTTATTGCAGGGAAGATGCCAGTCATGGTACAGAAAACATCTAGTTAAAGAAGAAATATCTAGACAACATTAACTTGAGATCATAAAAATCTTATTGTACCAACATTCCATTCATAAATTAAACTCAGGGCAGAGTTCTCTGTGTGTTCGAAAAAAGAAAAATACAATTTTCTTAACAATTTATACTAATTACCACAGTAACTAGGATTAATTTGAGGTCAGTTTACATTTTTAAGTGAAAATTAAAATTAGAAAATAATGCTTTTGTATATTGCTAACAGGATATTTGTTAGAGTCTCATTTATTTATTTATTTATTTATTTGTTTGTTTGTTTGTTTATGAGATTTATATGCTGCCCTATCTCCCTGAGGACTCAGGGTGGCTTACAATACCAAAAACAGTACAATATAAATATTAAAAAAATAAACGAGGAATCTCATAAATCAATTAAAAATTTAAAAACAACCACTAAAACCACTAAAAAACCCCTTCCCCACTTCAGTCTGGGTAGGCTAGTTGGAACAGCCAAGTTTTTAGGCCACAGCAGAAGGATCGGAGGTCAGGGACCACCCGGAGCTCCAGGGGTAGTTGGTTCCAAAGGGTGGGTGCCCCCACAGAGAAGGCCCTACCCCTGGGACCCGCCAGCCAGCATTTCCTTGCTGGCAGTACCCTGAGCAGGCCCTGCCGGTGGGAGCGCACGGGTTGTCGGGAAGCTGTTATCGGCAGCAGAGTTTCCTGCAAATACCCCGGTCCAATGCCATGAAGGGCTTTATAGGTTAACACCAGCACCCTGAATCTCACCCTATAACGCTATACTATTATATCAAAAGCACAATTGTAGCAGTAGCAGTTGATGAACATTACACTGCTTATATAGACTCTACTGAGGTGGGCAGATACATTTACTGATATGCATAAGCAGATATAATACTTATCTCAGCCCAGCAGGCTGTTAGAAGCAACCTGTTACTTGCAGCTGAAGCTAGACTGAGGCTGAACAAGAATTACTCTTCGCTTGTCCACTATGTTGGCCAGACAATCTACTGAGGAACGGTTGTCACAGTTCTGCTAGACTGTGAAGTTCAGTGGGGTAAGGTGATGAGCTAATTCTAGCCTCCCTCCTCAAATGATGTGGAAAGAAGAATAATTATATCTGACAAGGCTTATAGAAAGATGGTATCTAAGGTCCACAATCACAACACTTATCATCTCATTGTACATACAATGTATTCACGCTCTATGCATTCACTTAAAAACATCTAAAAAGTATGAAAGACATCAAAGGACAGGGATACTTACACTGTCTGAGAGGTTCAAGAAGACACTTGTAAATCACCCTGTGATTTGCCAATTTAGTGCTGAAGGCATGGTAGGAGAGCCACTGAACTGCTTTGTAAGAAAGTGGAACTAAACTACCTGTTACAAAAGAAAGAAAGAAATCCCCCAAGCTTATAAATGCATTTTGTGATTCTGTATGATTGCTTTTCTATAAAGCATCACTACTTTGGCACTCTTATTGCAGCAAATAAAGGACCAACCAGACTGACATCTGAATGTACTACTGGTTATTTCATTTTACTTCAAACCATGTTGTTGCCACCCCTGTGGGAGAATGATTACACACAGCAGATTTAACCCCTCACTATATGCTGATGTCAAAATAAATGGTTGTACCCAGCACTAACCAGTGAGATCTCCCTTTCCAAGCCAAAGAACACCTCACAGAGGAAGCAATCACTTCAAAAGGGCTTAATTGTTCTTCGATAATGTTATCTAGCTGGGTATTGAAATGTCTGCAAGCAACTGAGCTCAGAGAACACTCCACAGTTAACTGCACTTCTCTTAATGCTGTAGTCCCACTCTGTATTCTTAGAGGCTATTTGAAGGGAAAAGAGAATAGGAACTTCCAATAATGCAACCTCCAGGTTAATTTGCTTTTTAAGAAAGGAAAAAAGAGCCATTTTGCTGTAGTGGTTAAGATATTGGTTTAGAAATCAGGAGACTATGAGTTCTAGTCCTGCTTTACGCACAAAGTCGGCTAGATGACCTTGGGCTAGTCAGTCTCTCTCAGCCCAGGAAGAGGCCATAACAAACCACTTCAGAAATCTTGCCAGTATTACCACAGGGACTGAGACATAAAAAAAAGTCAGCCTGGGGCAGCCATTTTAAAGGGGGTATTGGGTTCAAAAGATTTTTATTTTACCTACCTGCATTTTTAGCTTTTAGAGCAGAGAAGCAGTATGAAGCATTATCAGAGATGACCGTCAGAAAGAAACGTGGGTTATTTTCGATATGGTGATGAAATGGGAGCTGGAGAACACAGGCATGAAATCTAGTGTGAAAAAAGCCAGAGATATTCCTTGCTTACAAGCGTTTCAGATGTACCGGGATTTAATGTCACTGAATTAAGAATTCTGAGGCGTAGTTTGTACTGGATCAAGTCAAAGGATTACATGTGAGGGGGTGGCTTTAAGGCCAGCACATATATGGACTCTTAAGGGACTCCCTACTGCTTGGGAACTTTAACTGTTCTCCATTAACTCTTGAACCGAATAGTGACACAACAGAGAAGCACCAAACTTCTCCTTCCATTTGGCCTTGACCAAAGGGTATGTTCTATAATTCTGATAAGCAAATGTTTGCAGAGGGCAGAGAGGGAGGAAAAAATAAACTCTTGCAAGAGAAAAGATTTGTTCAATTGTAAAGTTGTTAAAGGATTATTAGTACTTAAGAAAGTGAAGATGGGAATTCTAACGCAGCAAGCAAGGGCAAGGCAGGAAGATGCAGGTCAAAAGCTCAGAAAGATTTTATCCAGACACAATGTTCCAGAGACAAAACTGGTTAATAAATTACATGCTTACCCTCTGCTTTTCAACACCAGAAGGCATCAGGGGTGGGGGTGGAGAGCAGCTGCATATTCACAGTTGTTTGAACTGACATAAACTGACATCATTTTGATGTAAGAATGATGCAGATGCATTCCTAGTAACATTTACTTAACTGAGAAAGCTACAAATGCCCATAATGAAATGCAGGCAAACTTGTACAATTGCAGTCCTGAGGAGGCCTTCTATATTTTGCCATCACTGGGCATGCTGCTATGCCTTTCTAACTGCCCCTGTTTTTCTCCGACTAAACTAATCTCTTTAGACTCAAAGATTTCCCAGGTAATGAAACCAAACTCATGTCCACTTAGTTATTTTAAAACAGTTCGCTTTTTTGCACTGGTTGATTTCTTGGTGAAGATTTCTTGTGCTATTTTACTATAATATTGGGGGGGGGGAGAAGAACTGTTACCACAGGCATAGAAGGAAAAGCATTTCCCAGTAAACTCTGGAACAGAGGAATAAGGGACAGCTCAAACATTTTCCAGAGAACAGATTACCATGATTTGGTAATTTGGTCTAAAGGAAACTGTAAAGTTAAATCTCTTATCTGTAGGTGGCCAGATTAAAGGTAAAACTTTGGGGAAGAAGCAGACACTATGAAAGCTGTTCTGGTGATTTATTTGTGTGAGGTGGGGGATAAATTGACAAAGAAAATGGTTGTAGGAAATAGGTAAGAGTGTACTTTAAAGAGCATATACTTGAGGAAACATAGGAAGTAATTTCAAGTAATTGGGTGCTCTGGAACTAAAGGCAGTTCATCCCTTTTAGAAAAATCACTATGTGAAATTATCTTGTGTAACAGGCAAGTATTATTTGTGGGACTCATAAATCATTAAAGCATCTTCCCAAAACTCCAACTGAATGGACAATAGTATAAGTAATTACCATTTGAAAAAAAAAATCTGAGAACTGCCAATTCTATCTGTATTACAACTGCAGCATTAGAAAGCATTATCAGAAGGAATATGGGTCAATACTGAAAGTTAATAATGAAGGCTGCCCAGATCATGCAGATCCTCTTACGGAGTATGGTAATATATTGCAATGTTTACTATGCTAGATGTATTCAAAACACTGCATTAAAGGGCCAGAGCCCAGCACATTCAAAAGCAACTTTGCGAAAGTGTAGTGTGATATTTTCCTAGCCCACATCACATTCCAATGGCAATTAACAGGGCTTTAAAGTTACCATGCTTACCTGTAAGCCTGCAGAAGCAGTATCTTGTAAATATTAATGCATACTGTCCTAAGGCTATTGATCTAAATTAAGAGCAGGGAAAATAGAAAAAGATATAATGTTTCTTCAGTGCAAACAAACATCCATTAAATCAAATTAAATCAAAATGGCAGGTTGAGGGATATAATAAGTATCATATATATGGATATAATAAGTATCTTAAGTATGCCAAGAGAACTAGAATGACATCAGTTTCTAGTTCAAGTTGATTGAAGTAGCACTAAATACCTAGATTTGACGGTATGTTTGAGATCACTGTGCATATAATGTACTTTTCAAGCATCCCTTTTGAACTGTGTATTCTCTTACCTGTAAATCTATAAATAAAGGATGACATTTTAGCTGCAGGACTGCAAGCAATTTGTTTCTCATGTTCACACCAGCTTTTCTAGTAGAGTTGAAAGACAGGCTAGACCTGATAGATGTATAAGCATAACTGCAGTGAAAGATAAGTGGAGAAGGAGATCAACATAATTTAGGCATCAGTATAGTTAATCAGAGTTTTTTTCCTACTACAAGAATATATTTGGCTTTTACAAAATTCAAAACACGGATATTTGACATAATGGCTATGTAAAGAAACATTAGACACCCCTCGAAATTAGAAGGTAATATTATCTTAAGCATTTTGATAGCAAGCTATAACTTTAAGAGAACTGGCTAATTATTTGCAACTTTATAGAAATGGTTCTGGACTTATTTATTATTTATTTATTTTATTTGACTTGTATGCCGCCACTCTCCGAAAGGACTCGGGGCGGCTCACAGATAAAACACAGAACAATAAATAAATTTAAAAAGAGATTAAACCTAACAAGCCACATATAACAATAAAAACCCAATTAAAATCCCCCCCCAGGAGATCAGTCCAGCCCAGCCTGTAAAAATAACCAGGTTTTTAGATCGCGCCGGAAAGAGGAGAGATCGGGAGCCAACCGGAGCTCAACGGGTAGTTGGTTCCATAAGGCGGGAGCTGCTACAGAATAGGCCCTTCCCCGGGGCACTGCCAGCCAGCATTGTTGGCTTATGAAGATCACTTGGAGTTTCCCTGAATTTAGGATTGTTGTTGGGTTATCTACCTCGTCCTCTTATCACATGAATTGCTAGACATGGTTCCTGGTTCCTCTTCATACTGTTACAGCTCCAACAAGTTACCTATCAGTGCTGTCATCTTGATGATGCAATTCAGATTGAAAAATATAAAATATTGCAACCTGCTGAATGGTCAACTCTATTCATTCTAATTATTCCTTCACAGAAATCTGAAATATCCCATTATTAATTCTCCACAAATTAGCCTATTTATCAAAAAATGCATTCTTACTGTGTTGTAGGGCATTTTTTGCCAGCCAGATTTAATCTGCAAACACAGCAAGGATTTAAGTTTTATATTAGTCAGAATAGATCGATTTCAGGTTATAGAAGAGGTGTGAAAGCTTACTTTTTGTTTCTAATAATGTATATTATTTATGGTATCAAGTTATTTTAATTGATTGATCATCTATTTCTTAATTTATATAATCTTTGTGTTATAAAACAGATACTTTGGGGAGACAATATAGTCTACTGCACTATTGACCATTTTCACTATGATTTTATATTTCATATTCTAACTAAATTGCCACAACCAGCCTTTGAGAATAAGGAAATATGCCCTTCATCTATGCACATTATTTAATTTAACTTTGCCCACTAAATTTAGTCTCACTGAGTCATCCATTAAATCTTTGGTTTATCAACTCACTGATTAAAGCATCCAGCCTTAATATTAAAGGAATAACTATTCCTGAATAGTACATACCTGGAGTAATCACAGTAAATTTCAAGAGTCCGTGTATTAATTAATAATCCACACCATGGGATAACACAGTGAGTCGGTAATTGTTTGAACTCCAAGCAACCTGGAACATTTTCATCCACTGGAAAATTCACCACAGTCTTAGACGGATTTATAACAAAGCCATACTCTGGAACGCCTTTGGCTAGAGTCCTATGTGAATGAAAATACACGTTCCGAATTGCTACCTGAAAATATATGTATCATGTATTCCACCACAATAACTAACTGCACAGATACATAGGATAAATTCCTCCAAATAAGTTGTCAACTGTAGAGTCTCTCAAAAAATGGCATCCTCCTGTTGTATTGAAAATGCATCCCCTAAATTTTAATATTGTTAAGAGTTGATAGCAGGGAAAAGCCACTGTAGGTCAGAGTTACACCTGATAAGTTAGGTTTTGATGTCAAATATTAGAATTGCTAATTTAAGCAAGATAGGAATAACCTAAAGTACAAGAACTTTATAACTTCTCCTGTCCCCTGATTGGCTTTTCTTCAGTTATGTGAACTTAGCCACTTCTACTTAATTTCCCCCCTTATCTTATGAAGCCTGTTTTGGTTTTGCTAACCATAGAAGGAGCAAATATTGATCACTGTAGTTAGAATCAGTGTACCAGCAGGATTATAGCCCATTCTTTTCAAGGAAATCATTGCTACTTCAATGGGACTTTATTGAAAGTTTCAGTTTATCTCCTCTTGCATATATTCTAAAGAAAGTATATATCTAAAAGAAAGCATTTTAGTTACACTTTTATGGAATACCATATCTGTGCACAGGTCGAAAAATGTGGAAGAAGAGTAGAACAGGAGAAGGTAGGAATGTTTTCATTCCTTTGTGCACAAAAAAATAAAATTCAGTGAAATTTTATTAAAGCACTCATTAAAAATTCATTGTCCTACCTCAGAAATGTTTTTGCTTGTTCTAAATGAGGTGTAACAAGCAGAAAATCATCTGTTAAACGCATCAGTACTCTGTAATGTTAAAAACAAAGTTAATATCTTGGTCTTGGGTACATTTAAATTTTAAAGCATGAATGCATTGCTCATAGTCTTCATTTTTCAATGACTTGAGATAAATGTAATATACATATTACTACTATTACCTACACTATTCTATTATCCAAATCTGCAGTATAAAAAAATATATCAGTGCTATAAATTAAGCTTTCACCTATAAATAAAATTGGCACACACACACAAAACCAGGACTGTAATTTCTGATCATCCATCACAATGATGGATGAATCCAATTGCTGTTTTTAATTCCCATGTGATGAGAAGCTGATTGGACTTGAATATGGGCAGGGGAATACTTTGTGGGGAAAAAACCTAACTCAAGCTTTTCTGACAACTTAAGTAAGGATAACAGGATATGCTTGGGTTTTTGTGGACCTTCTCCATACCATTTGCCAGACCTCAGCATCAAGCTGAAGATAAAAACAAAGACTTCCTTGGGTCAAATGTGGCTTAAATTGTATGTGTCCACATAACCTTCCTGGCAGATGGTTTTCAGACTTTTCAATTCAGAATACGCCTTCAGAATTTCTGGTAGCCTCTCATCCAAGCACTAACTAGCAGTATAATAATTATTACTGATAATTAAAAAAATCCCCAAATATCTTGCCAATGCCATAATTTTGCCAGAAATCCTGATGCATTGCAAGCAAATCAAATAAACCTTTACTCTACATACATTTGAGAAAGACTGTATTAAGAATGCTTATCCCAGCACCATCTGCACAGAAGGGAAAATGATACCTCTTCCCCGAAGTCTCAAAATAATTTAATTTTGAGTCAAAATGGGAGAAGAGAATAAATTCATTGTTGGCTCTTGCACACCTTTATACAGGGGTTATATAGGCAAAGGTAGGCGCCCTTGATGTGTTTTAATGGCCTGGAATAACATGCCAATATTTACTTGTAAGAAAGACACAAATATAGGATATGCTTATTGCTTGATGCAGAAAGACTTGACTAAGTGCTGGTCTTTTATTTCACTTCATGCTGCACTTTTGAAGAAAGAAACTCTGCATTCTTATTTGTGTAACCAGAGAATCTGTTTTGGCATTGCTTATAGCAAAATAACCTTTTCTTCTTTCATATTCTGAAACAGATTCTGGAAGGAGTATTTTGCCAGAAATGCCACTATTTTTATGAAATGCTAGCAAAAGAGACTTTTGTCAGATTCCTGGAGACAATCAAAGAGCTAAAATTCCCAGCTCTGCTTCAAATGCAGCTCTGAAAATAGTTTACATTCTGATGCAGATGCATATGGATATTGGAGAGGTGGTAATTGTGGCATGTGTCATTACATCACACAAGTGACGCAAATTAGTGACATCATGCAATTGACACAATATAATTTGCATAAATTTGATTTCAGAGTGACACATGAAACATTATAGCTTCAACCTTTATAGACTCTTCCTATATTTCAAGTTGGCTAGTTTGCCTTGCTGTTTCTCAATGTACATCTGTTGGATTATAATTTGATAGACAGAATTGGAACAGGGATAGGCTCTGATCTCCAATATGCTTGGCAGACATGCGGGAGGGAAATAATTCTGGTTAATCCCTCCATCTCCTTTTGTCCTTTAATTGGAAGAGTTTATGTTGGGCTTTGTTATTATATATAGTAATGAATGATACTTAACTTTTATAAAGATTCTAGCACACAACAGAGTTTGGTGCTTTGGGAATGGCTAATATGCCAAACAGCAGAATAACACCTTACCCGTCCTTTTGCAGATTGCAGAGTAACTTGTTCTCCATGTCTGCATAGCAG
This sequence comes from Naja naja, assembly GCA_009733165.1. Taxonomy (NCBI): domain Eukaryota; kingdom Metazoa; phylum Chordata; class Lepidosauria; order Squamata; family Elapidae; genus Naja; species Naja naja. Next base: position 129,468,266 of record CM019150.1, on the reverse strand, counting down.
AGGTTGCAAAGCAGAGTTGATAAAATGGAGCCCTGGGGAATTCCACAGCGCTGCACATAGTATCTGAGATATGGCAAAAGTCCACTGTCATTAAGAACTCAAATCTGATAGCAAAACAATAATAAGGCTGATCATTTCACTGGAATAAGGAAGTATTTTCTGATGGGCAAATTGTGTATAATATGAGAAACATATGACATTGAGAATGATTTCCCTGTAAATAGAGTGAGTAAATGGGACTTGAGCTAGAATCTTGGTGTAGGGGGGAGAAAATAGCTTTTCTATAAGGACAACATTGTCCCAAATTCTGTTGGATAGTAAAACTCAGAATTTTGAACCAGTGTATTGATTCATCTGCTCAGCATTCCCTCAAGTAAGCACCTATTTGTCGTCCGCCACCCCCACGCCTTGCAATAAAGATTCACACTGGTATAATCATGGGCTTCTCCCTAACTACTTCCTCTCTTTACCTCGAACTACACATGCAGTAGCATGAAATGGAATATTTCTGACATAGCTGAATAGACAACTTGCCTAACTATATTTTTAAGTTTGTGGATCATGAAAATATTGTTAAAATCTTCTCCTGCCGCAGAACACAATGCATTCAAAACTCTGGAGAAGGCTAACTATCTGATGGACTTGGTCTATTTGTATTTAAAATAAACCTTAGTATATGGGACAACAGAAAATATTTCACTTCCCACTTGCAGGTACATTCCACACACCAATCAGGATTCTATTCACTCTGATTTTCCTAAGAAGAGTACAGGATGTGGTCAGGATGCATGGCCCTCCCGTGGCGTGTCAGAGGTACTGCGGGCTGGTCCTTTGTTGTTTCCAGGGGAGTCCTGCGGGCCAGATCTAAGTACCCCACAAGCCGGATCTAGCAGGCCTTGAGTTTGACACCCCTGCTCTAGGTCTTTGCAAGATTTTTGGTGGTTTAACAACAGTCAGTCACCATCTAATATTAGGCAAAGATTTTAGGAAAGGGGTGGTGGTGGAAGGTAATGGAAGACAAGATTCTGAAAAGGTATTTTCAGAAGACTTTGCCTGCATAAATGTTTCCAAGTTTTCTAAGGAAAAACATCATGCACTGCTTAATTGCTTTCAAAAGATGATACTATTTCATATAATTCAATAAATTGCATATGCCCTAAGTCCATAACTTTTTTGGGAAAGCCTTTGAGGCACTACATGGGAGCTGCATAAAACACAAAGAGAGCAGTTCATGGATATAAGAACATATATAATTGACATTAGTATATCAAGAAGAAAATGGAGGTAAGCCAATGGTATGTTTGGAAGCATTTCTTCTTTCACGTTTGTAAGTTGATTTCCCAATCCAACGTCTGCCACCATTTGAATAAGCAGATTCATCCCCATCCCCAGTTCTTAGATGCTCCTCTTTGTCTAGAGTTTACGTAAAGTTCATTCCTGCCCTCTAATCTCTCCTGTTCATCTCCTAAATGCTCTATGTTTGCCCTCTACTATATCCTAATCTATGTTTTAGATAAATTGGTCCCTCTCCAATCAACTCTTTAAAAAATAGTAATAGAATGAATACATAAATGGATGACATTTCAGGAGATATCTGAACAAATTCAAGAGGAAAGGCTGGCTGGCTAAGCACAGAGTACTCTGAGGTCAGAATCAGTTTAAATCCTGGAAGATGTTCTGCCTTTTACCCTCAAGAGGGTTAAGAATGATCTTTAGACGAAAGGATTATTTGAAAATCGCACAGTAATAACTGTAACTGAATGCATTGAAAATGAAAAGACTTGTGAAAAAAACAAAAAACAAAATGAACAGCAGAATAATAAAAAGCCTGTGTATCACCAAGAGAAATGATCATTGTCACTTTACATGCCATCAAAAGTGACAAGAATAGTAATTGCTGAAAAAACTCCCCAGCAACAACAGCCTAAATAGTTCTGTTAATCTCCAAAAAAGAAGATTCCAAAGCCTTTAGTTCGTGTCTGAACTTCATAGGCCACTGACAGTTGTGCAGCCTTTGACAATAGTTTCACTCCCTCAATTACACAATGGGAATATCTGACAAGAGGTAAGCAGGTCAAGAAGATAAATGTTGCCAATTCAGCTTCTGCACACAGCCTAGTGAAGAAATCCAAGGTTCCTTAAGGTCAATAAATCCTCAAATTTAGGGGATTGTAGAGTCCTTAGTTTAGGGAAGTGTGAGTTGGAACCATAGAATTTGCCATTTAAAAAGTGCTAGCAGAAATTCATGGCAAATCAATGGCTCCTCTCCAAGATGATTATACAATATTTCTAGTAATAAAAGCAGCAGGGCTTTCAGTAATAATTGCCACAGAATGTGGGTGGGAGGATATTCAGATGTGCAGCCTGTGGCTTTCAGGGGCCATCTAGTGGTCCATTGTGGAAAAGAGTGAAAGGGTTTGGGGCCTTACCCAACCGGGTTCTCTTTAAACTCCTGTCCCAATTAAAACCCAATCAAAAAGCAAGTTGCCATGTGAAACATTCCCATAAAGCTTATAAGAAACATGTACCTGTCCTCAATCTTCAGGATATTATTATGAATCAACTGCAAGAAAAACTCACGGAGGCTAGAACTGGTTTCCCTCAGAGAAACACTCTGCAGTAACAAAAGGAAAAGCAAATATAAAAACAGCTCAGATAAAATATTCTTAAATGAGACTTGTGCATTTTGGGGTTGCCAAATCAGTAAATTAAGTGAAGAAATCCCCCCCTACTTTGCAGTTAATGACTGTCCCTTGATAATTATCACCTACTTTATTAGGAAGGAAGGGGGAGGGGAATGTAATTGCAAAAGCCATAAATCATCTTCTGATGTGATATCAAGAAGCAAACCAAATTAGGCAAAACAACCTATACACATCCATGTAACCCAGGATCATGGTATTAGCCCAACTATAGTTTTCAACATGGACTATTTGCAATATATATGGCCAAACTTCTAAGAACCTCTTCTATATTTAAAGGGTACTACATGGAAGAAAAAAACTTGTTCAAAAATTAAAAATATTTATAATCATAATCTACAATAAAATAAGGATAATGTATAATAAAATAAAGATATCCATCCAAAAGACACTGTATGTTACTTCCATCTAGTGGCAGTAAGTGGTAATAACATCCAATCAGCTATACTCAAATATTCCAATAAACATATGTCAATTGAAAGGCAATTGATAGAACACTTGAATGGGCCCCGTTTGAGACTATATAAATGTGCAATTCAAAAGGCATACATTTTACATATGTAAATATTAAGGTTTCTTATAAATTTTCCTTTGAAATATGAAGGTATTTGGAATAGCTTGGATATCTTGACACCCATTAAGATATATTGAAGCATTAAAGTAAGACAGAAACCAGGAGGAAAAAATGAAGTGAGTTGAACTTTGAGCCAGGTTTGTAAATGTTTAACATTTCAAGATACAGTGAGAGGCAGATTTCAGACTTGCAAACCAAGTCTTCTCAGAGAGTTTAGATTGAAAAGCAGCTCTCTGAAAGCTTGCTGAAAATATGCAGATGTTTGTAAATTCTTCTTTTCAGAAATATACATTCTAGCTGTTAAATTACCTGTTCAACGATTACAGCATTTCTCAGTGAAGTGCTCAGTTGAAGATGAGATACAAACTGTTTCATTTCATATATAAACTCATTGGAAGTTGAGACCTGTAAAAACATTCAAATTAAATTATTTTTAACTTCAGAAAAGACTATAACATATAATGTAAAACAAGAAAGGGTAAGATATCTGAGTAAAAAATTACCAATAATTTTCAGATATAGAAATTAAAATTGCGCCCTTATCTGGACTGAGATGCCCTGCGCACGATCACCCATTCACTTGTCACTTCCCGAATCGACTACTGTAACGCTCTACATGGGACTGCCCTTGCGGACCACTTGGAGGCTACAGCTGGTGCAGAATGCGGCCGCGCAGGTTGTGATGGGAGCAACCCGATACTCCCATATTACACCCCTCCTGCATGAGCTGCATTGGTGCCGGTTGCACTCCGGGTGAGATTCAAGGTGTTGATGTTAACATACAAAGTCCTCCATGGCTTGGGTCCGGGGTACTTGTGGGAGCGTCTCCTGCCAGCATCGCATTCCGATCGCCCTGTGCGCTCCCACAGGCAGGCCCTCCTTGGGGTGCTGTCGGCCAGACAATGGCGGTGCCCAGGGGTAGGGCCTTCTCTGTGGGAGCACCCACCCTGTGGAATCGGCTTCCCTTGGGGCTCTGTTTGGCCCCGGACCTCCACCCTTCCGCCGCGACCTGAAGACTTGGCTGTTTCAGCAGGCCGGCCTGGACTGAAATGAGGTGGGGTGGTTTTAAGGGTATTTTAATTAAATTTTATGGGTTTTAGACTTATTGGACTTGTGATTTAATTACTTTTTAACTAATTTATTGTATTGTGATTTTATATTGTGAGCCGCCCTGAGTCCCTAGGGAGAGAGGGCAGCATACAAGTCTAATAAAATATATAAATAAATAAAATTCAAAAGACTTCTCTTATAATGCTCAGGATAAAAAACATAACTGGGGAAATGGGACTGGCCATTTAGTTTATATCAAACAGAATGAAAAAAAGCTGTCTTTGAAATTTAAAACCTATTTTAAAAATATAATGAACACCATTGGATTGAATCACTTTTGGTCTGTTAATTTATGTTAATTTATATATAGCTACTTATATAAAGTATAAGTTCAATGAAGTTATTAGAATGCATAGGACTGCAGATTGTCAGATATATTTTAATATAAACAACATTATAGTTTGGAGCTCATAAATGGCTATACTGTTCTTATAGCCCCGTGATGGTGAACCTATGGCACGCATGCCACAGGTGGAACACAGAGCCATTTGTGCAGGCACGCGAGCCCGAGCCAAACTTACCTGCACTGAGCATGCATGCACCTCCCAGCTGATTTTTGGCCCATTTGAGGCCATTTTCGCCCTCCCGGAAGCTCAAGGAAAGCCTCTGCAGCCTTGGGGGGCTGAAAAACGGGCCTTCCAGAAATACCGGAAGTGCTGAAACAGGCCCGTTTTCAGCCTCCCGAGGCTTCCCTCAAGCCTTCGGGAGAGCGAAAACGTCCTCCCCAGGGCTCCAGAGGCCCTCTGGAGGCTGACAATGGGCACTTTTGGTATTTCCAGACATGCACAGTGCATGTAAGGGGGTGGGGTGGGGGTGTTGTGCGCGCATGCGCAGGGTGGGCACATTGCATTGTGGGTACCGTCACATGCGCACGCTTTCAGCACACACAACAAAAAGGTTTGCCATCACTGTTATAGCTCATAAAATGTCTGCGCTTTCCCAGAGACTGTACTGTATACCTTTACTCATTTAATTGCTTTAATGTTAATTTGTATGGCTATTTGGCGTGTGTGTCTGTTTTAATTGTAAACTGCCCAGTCATGAATATATAAATTGAAATATATACAATGAATAAATGTGCAAACAAATAAACAAACCAAAAGCCATTCTGTATAAATGCCATGATAGAAATTACGTTTTCAAATATAAAGTTAAAAAGGAGCAAAAGACATTAAAATGTTAAATAATTGCAAAAATCATATTTAATGCCCATATCCAGGAATCAATTATTTAGCCTAATTGATGCTGCTACTTGTAGAAATTAGGAGATAGGATACACCAATTCTGGTGGCAAAAAACTATATTAGGTCCTAAAAGCGAACATAACTTTAAATATAAATATGAGCATATATAAAGATCCATGTGATCTAGCACATTTAAAGAACCCAACTTTATTCTTTCAGTAATAATGGGGAACGCTCGTGTCTCTTACATGTCTTCTGTAATGTTTTTTTATACATCCATTTCCAGTCCTCATGATTGTTGCATAGCGTCGTATGCTGTAAGTGGTGTTCCTGGTGGGTGCAAGAACCTGCAAAACCACTTCTACCAGTTTATCATGCGGAAGAGTGTCGTAGGCTCCTGTGACATCAGCCTGGAAAAGAAACGGAGGCAATTTCTTAACTTTCAAATGTCACTCAAAATAAATGTTGGCCTTGGTGGTGCAGGCTACTAAATGCCTAGCACTTAAGTTCCAGCTGCCTACAATTATTGCAGGCTTGAATCCCACCAGGCTCAAGGTGACTCAGCCTTCCATCTCAGGGGTAGGTAAACTGAGGACCCAAGATTGT